>JARPMR010000050.1:0-317395 GCA_029955525.1 Oeneis ivallda | reverse complement strand
AAATCGACCAGTTGCGCCCGCGTTCGCGGAGTTGATCGCCTTACCACCAGCATGCCCAGTCCCACGAGCCCGTGGTAGACCGAGAGGCAGCGCGTCGACTGCTCCGTGAGCAATCCGCATCTTCGTGCATCATCACCATGAAGCCGAGAGGCCCCTCTCAGGGCCAATCGCAACCACCGCGCGACCCCCGAAGACCAAGGACCGCAGAAGCTGGACCGAGTCAACAGGGGTACACCGGTGCCCCCGCGCCCCGTGCCGCGGCGCGTGACGTCAGCACAGCCGTGCTAGACTCCGCCGCCCGCACCACTCGAGCCGCGTCCACCCGCCCGCGCCCCGCTGCGCGCCCCGCGGAAGACCCAGCGCGTATCGGACCGCCGCTCGCGCCCGCGCACCACGCACCCCGCGCGCCCGCGTCTTCCGCCCGCGCGCCTGTCGCCGCGCCCGCCGCCGCGCCTGCTGCGTACGCGTCCGCCGTTGTTTACGGCCCCACGCGCGCAGCATCTTCGTATGCTGCCGCCCAGCCTGCAACCCGCGCGCAGCCCGCTGCTGCGCTAGCTGTGTGTGCGGCCAGCGCCCCGTATGGCGCCGCGCAAGCGTCATCCGCGCATGTCGCACCGTCCGCCGCTGCGCGCGCGATCGCCGCCGCGTCAGTGCCACGCTCCATGCCGCTTATAGACGACGAGGAGTCCGACCTCCCGGAACTCTCGCCAAGTGAAGAGCAGCTGTTCTACCACGTTAGGCGGTCCTGCCAGAAGTCTCAGACAAGTAAGTGTTCTATTTCCTTCCATATATTTCCCGTATTTGCCGTGTGGTTACGGCAAATCAGAATACAGTCGTCACCACCCCTCCTCTTCCCGCGGGTGTCGTACGAGGCGACTAAGGGAGTATAGCGGAGAACGGGCAGCAGCGTCCTCTGTGCTACTTACTGACATCTACTGCGATCACCAATCCGTCTGCCCCGCGTGGTGACTATGAGCAAACCCTCCCCTTGGGAGAGGCCTTTAGTCCAGCAGTGGACTGTTATAGGCTATTGAGTTTGATGATGATATTTTATTTAGTTTACAGGTCTTTTAGTTTTCATAATTAAGTAAGTAGTACCTTTTTCAAAGAAGTAGTGTCGAATTAGGTGTTTCAGTACATCCCGACGCGATTTTGTATTCGCGGCCTACCAAGCTATAGGCTTTTAAGTGTATTCTATCATTTTTATGGTTCCGTACCCAAAGGGTGCCAACGGGACTCTATTAGGTACTAAGCCGCTGTCCTACTGTCCTACCGTCCGTCCGTGCGTCCGTCTGTCAGCGGGCTGTATCTAGTCAACCGTAATAGGTAGACAGTAAAGTTGAAATTTTCACACGTTGTGTATTTCTATTGCTGCTATACGAACAAATAATAAAAATTAAATTAGATTGTAATTGAAACATATGTGACGTCACACTAGGGGGAGGGGGTTTCACAAGTGTGACCACCTGTGACAGGGACGGGGGGAGGGGTCTATAAATTTAATAATAAACATAAAATTTGTGTGACGTAATTTATGGATGGCCCCTAAGTTGTGACCAAACCAAACGAGCATTTTTTTCCCATATGCTAATTTAGTACTTCTAAGAACTAAGATATTTAAATATGTTTTTAGTTTTAAAAAATCGGCCAAGTGCGAGTCGGGACTCGCTGTTTTAGGGTTCCGTAAAAAAAATTAAATAAAAATATTTCCATGTACCCATGGAAATATTTTAATTTATTTTTTTAAATTTATTTTAATTTTTATTATTTGTTGTTATAGCGGCAATAGAAATACATAATATGTGAAAATTTCATCTGTCTATCTATCACGGTTTACGAGATACAGCCCGCTGACAGACGGACGGACGGACAGCGTAGGCTTAGTAATAGGGTCCCGTTGGTACCCTTTGGGTACGGAACCCTAAAAATGATTTGGTCATATGTACGGAACCCAAAAAAAAGTGGGGCCCGACTCGCACTTGGCCGATTTTCTTAAACATTAATTTGTGTCTTCTTGTCCCCTAGGTCAAGGTGAAGAGAAACAGTTAACAGGTGGACTATACGCGGCCGCTGATGGTGAGTTTTTTTTACATTAGTAACACATGTCGCACATGATTTTTCATACTGTACTATCTCAAAAAATATACGAAAAAACCGGCCAAGTGCGTGTCAGGCCACGCGCAGTGTAGGGTTCCGTAGTTGAAAGTCTCAAATATTATTGCTGACCTAGGATAGTGCTTTTACTTTATTTATGAATATTGAATACATTTCGAGTTCCATGGTTTAAATACTATAATATACTACAAAATATGCAACTTACACTACGTGTAAGACCTAACTTAGAAAAAACAGATATAACTCCTTAACTAATGAACCCCCTACTTAGCCGTGATAGTTTTCCTTTAAAATTCGTTATATATACCTACTACTGCTGTGAATTTTTTCTTGAATCCTATATACAACCATTTAGCTGGCAGAGGGGGGGGGGGGGACACTTGACTCTAATAAAATTATTTTTCACAATTTTATTTCACCACTTTGTCGGCGTGATTGATATTTATACCCTTGTCAAATTACAGATTTCTAGTATCAATAGTCTCTGAGCTAAACCGCGGACAGACAGACAGACAGAAGGACGGAAATGGCGAAACTATAAGGGTTCCTTGTTCATTACGGAACCCTAAAAACGCTGTTTCGAGATATCGCGTTTTGAAACTTTGAAAAATCGCAATTCCTAATTCTGAGACATTAGTAATCTAATGCTTGTATTGATATCTTGCTAATATTCTTTATGTGCAGAGAAAAATTTCTTTGCTTATATCTTCGACTAGCTGATGCCCGCGACTTCGTCCGCGTGGATTTAGTTTTTAAAATCCGGCGAGAACTCTTTGATTTTCCGGGATAAAACTTAGCCTATGTCACTCTCCAGGTCCTCAACTATACCCATGCAAAAAATCACGTCGATCCGTAGCTTTTTTGCTACTTGATTGAAAAACAAACCAACATGCAAACACACTTTCGCATTATAAATATTAAAAGTATCCTATGTCCGTCTTCTGGTTCTAAGCTACCTCCCCACCAATTTTTAGCCAAATCGGTTCAGCCGTTCTTGAGCTATAAAATATAGTGTAACTAACACGACTTTCTTTTATATACATATATAGATTTATTATTATTTATAATTTTATAATTTATAATATTTGGTAAAAAATTAAAATAAATTACACTTGTTATTATATATTTTTATAAATCATTGTATAAACAAAATAAAGGTATTAAGATAATTTTGTAAAGTAGTTTTTTTTTTAATGTTTATCGATAAAAAAATCATGATAAAAAATGTATACCCGATTAATTATTTTCTTTATACCTCGAATAGAACTTGAAATTAATATTTTTGTAATAAGGAACTTCGTTCTTATCTGGTGTCCCACGACACCACACGACTTTTTTTTTATCAGATTACTACATGTAAACTCTTTGAGTAAGTATAATATTATACTCAAAGGGTAAACTACCCAAATATTGGCACTTCAAGCTCCTATAATGTTGAATGTTTACTACAGTCATAGTCTGTTCAATATTCGGATAAATTATTTATTAGAATTTTGTGGAAATTGCAATTTATGTTTATTTCGTGCAAAGTATGTATAGCATTTAGTTTTTATTGTAATTTGTGTGTTTATCGATTGTGTAAGTATTTTTCTAATTACAATACATGACGTCTTGTATTTATATGATTGGCTAATGGATAATGTGTCAGTTTTCTTATCTAGTTCTTTAGATGGAAATCGATAATCTAGTTGAAACAATGTTTTTAGTAATTTATTTTGGGATTTTTGGAGATCTTTCAGATTAGTTTAATACGCACATGCCCTTATTTCTATTAGGTATTCTAATATAGACTTAGCTAGTGAATTGTGAATTAAGTTCGGACTTTATATTGTATACATCGTGTAGATCCAGTCCAAGATGAGATTTTTGACTGTAGGCAGTCTAAGTGAGTTCGCCATGATAATTTAGAATCCAAGAATAGGCCAACGTATTTTTCCGTTTTTGATTGTTTAAGCACCTGATTATTTATAGTTGAGATCAAAATTAGGAATTTTTTTGTTTTTTGCAGTAAAAAGCATGTAAGAAGTTTTAGCAACATTTATAGTAAGTAAATTGTATTGGAACCATTCATATAATTTATCTAAATCTGTTTGTACATCCGATGTAATCCCATTGATTGAGTCAGCAAAATAAAATAAACATGTATCGTCAGCTTATAACGATATTTCACCGGTCAGTCCTGAGTTGCCAATATCATTTATGTAGATCAAAAATAAAAGAGGGCCTAGAATGGATCCTTGAGGCATTCCACAAATAATGTTCCTGGATTTAATTTTAAAATTTTCGATATTAAATACTTATCTATTTGTTAAATAAGATTCAAGAGTTTTGATAGATGATCCAGATATAGCGATATCTTGTAACTTATTAAGCAAGATAGAGTGAGAAACGGTATCAAAAGCCTTCTTTCATCTGCAATCAATGAAAATACCTACCACTACCTTTTTATTGTCAATATTAGTTTTTCTTTTAGTTACTAAATCGATTGTTGCTGAAAGTGTATTCGAATGTAATTCGAAATTTCATTAGACCAGCGTGGTGGGTTAAAGTGGGCTTTAACCCTTCCCTGAGAGGAAGAATGTATGTATTTTTCAGGTTTGCCTGATAGCCTGACCAGTGACAGCGGACTGAAAGTCGTTTTTTCAGCTTGCTGTCACTGCCTAGGCATATCATGCAAACAGCTGCTGTCCAGGCATATGAGCAAACACGAACACGGTGACGGTCGACGTACTACAGGGACTCAGGGCCTGCACAGCCGCAAATAAAGAGAAGATCTGCGTCCAGTAGTGAGCCGCAGATGGTTTGCTTGATAGCTTAGACTGGGACAGTAGACTGAAAGTTATATCTTCAGTTTGCTGTCACTGCCTAGGCATATCATGCAAAAAGCTGCTGTCCAGGCATATGAGCAAACACGAACACGGTGACGGTCGACGTACTACAGGGACTCAGGGCCTGCACAGCCGCAAATAAAGAGAAGATCTGCGTCCAGTAGTGAGCCGCAGATGGTTTGCTTGATAGCTTAGACTGGGACAGTAGACTGAAAGTTATATCTTCAGTTTGCTGTCACTGCCTAGGCATATCATGCAAAAAGCTGCTGTCCAGGCATATGAGCAAACACGAACACGGTGACTGTCGACGTGCTACAGGGACTCAGAACCTGCACAGCCGCATATGAAGAGAAGACCTGCGCCCAGTAGTGAGCCGCTGATGGTTAGCCCGATCGCCTGGCCAGAGACAGCGGACTGAAAGTCGTTTTTTCAGCTTGCTGTCACTGCCTAGGCATATCATGCAAACAGCTGCTGTCCAGAAAACTTAAAAAAAAAGGAGGAGTTTCTGCTTAATATATATAAATTACGTGTCACGTTGTTTGTCCGCGATGGACTCCTAAACCACTGAATCGATTTAGATCAAACTTCTTAACTATCTGTAATTTGGTCCAACTTGAAAGATAGGATAGTTTTTTTGGATTAGGATAGTTTATTTGTTTTATTTATATATATAAGTTGGCGGTACGAAGTTCGCCGGGTCAGCTAGTATTAGTATAGATTTTAAAAGCGTTTTCTTACAACCACTTAGAGTTAGGACTATATTGCCAACCAAATGATTATTTATTTTGATTTATGTGTATATCGGTGATCCAATGACTTAAAAATATGAGGGTAATACCAGTTTGTAGAGAAAAAAAAATCTAGTTTCTGAAACCATTAATAGCTCAAAATCTATTAATAATTATTATTAATTAACTTTTTTATGGCGCATTTCATATTTTTGAAGTGAAGCTCGTGAGTGAGACTGAGCTGTCATAAAACTGATTAGAGTATAACATTGATTAGATTCTTTGTTAGATTAATTAGAGTATATAATAGATTGCGATTGCCAATAAAGTTTTCACTTCTGCCGTGCGTGCGGTCTTAAGCACACAATTTTTTTCCTTTTGTTTCTAGTGCTTTTACGTACTTAAAGTGTAATTTGGAGTGTGTTTTTCATTGTAATTATGATGTGGCAGCCATTTTATTTTTTAGTAGAAGTGTTTTTTGTTTCGTGTTTTTTCTTAT
Source organism: Oeneis ivallda (assembly GCA_029955525.1). Taxonomy (NCBI): domain Eukaryota; kingdom Metazoa; phylum Arthropoda; class Insecta; order Lepidoptera; family Nymphalidae; genus Oeneis; species Oeneis ivallda. The sequence continues at coordinate 311,225 of JARPMR010000050.1, read as the reverse complement.
TTTCTCGTGGAAATAGAGCGTGTGACTTTTATTACGTAACATATCGGGATTGATTTCATCGCAGTTTAGTTTTTACTTCGCCCGCGACTTCGTCCGCGTAGAATTTCTGATTTTCTATGAGTTTATAATTGGTTTAGAATTTAAAAAAGGCAATTCTGTTTTAAATTAAATACTTGTGATGAGTAACGTACTTATTTATTTGGATAAGGATTAATATCATGTTTATAACAACATACATGATTTACGCGAAACTTTAACCGTTTACGCAGCGCACGGAAGCTCTCAAAACGAAAAAAAAACCCCGTTTTTAAAACATTCTTCATTGGTGCTCTGCTCACCTGTAATGGCTTCATTACAGGTGTTTTCACAGACCATAAATAAGTTTTATGTTAAACTAGCTGATGCTCGCGACTTCGTCCGCGTGGATTTAGTTTTTAAAATCCCGCGGGAATCTTTTGATTTTCTGGGATAAAAATAGCCTATGTCACTCTACAGGTCCTCAACTATACTGATACTATACTGATATTAATTTAATTTTCACAATAATTATAGCAATTTATTTGGCAAATATATTTGACATTCGGGAACTTGTTGGAACGAAGTTCCTTAGCGGGCATTGCGGAGGGGTACCCTAGCCGGCAAAAAACGTCCGTAACGTTAAAAAATAAAAGCGTGAGGCGACGTTTTCGCATAGGCGTGGCGTCGCGCGTCGCGTGCGGCGTCGAGTCGCGCGTGAAGCTCAAACATATGGCGAAGTATGAGAGCGTTTACAGAGAGGCGTCGGCGTTGAACGCGGCGGAGCATGCGGCCGAGCACGCGGCGGGCGCCGACGCGGGCAGCGCGGCGGGCACCAACGCGACGCACAGTGGGTCGAAACAGGGACATAGGATTATATGAGGGACATAGGATTTTTTTTTACAAATTCCATTTAAAAAAATACTTATCGAAAGACCTTGTCATTCTAATGAATAATTGTTATTAAACGTTTTTCTCTAAAACTGATAGTTTGCCCGTAAAAAAATATTTTCAGTTTTTGTTGTATGGAATGAAACAGAAACTGCTAAAATTTGGCCAAGTCTTGAAAGGTCTTGCTTTAAAACTACTTTATTCTTATTCTTTGGCTTATTGGCTATAACTCTATGTTATCAGCTTGCACCCAAACTTGCCCGTTTAAAAGCTATTAGAAACCGAAATTAAAAAAATATATATTTTTATTGATTTTATAATGTCGTGGATTATCAATATTTATATTTGTCCAATGTCCAATTAATATTTGACCAAAATAATGTGCTGCATGAAAATTCTATGAATAAATATAGAAATTAACTTTAAATCACTAGTTCATCGAAGAGAAACTTATAAGTTAAGCACTTAAAAAAGGATATTTCATAGATTAAAACTGTAAATTATATTAAAATAACGTGAATTCAAACAAAGGATCTACAAAAATAAAACATTCAAAATATAGCTTTCTTTATTTCTTTTTAACAATTCATTTTATTATGTATCTAATGTATCTCCTTAGCTAAACTGTCTTTGTTGTTGGAAACTAATAATTACAAACAGTGAAAAATTAGCTAATCATACTTAATATTATAAATGCGAAAGTGTGTTTGTTGGTTTGTCCTTCAATCACGCCGCAACAGAGCTACGGATCGACGTGATTTTTTACATGGGTATAGTTGAGGAACTAAGAGTGACTTTTTATCCCGGAAAATCAAAGAGTTCCCGAGGTACTTTAAAAACTAAACCCACGCGGACGAAGTCGCGGGCATCAGCTTATTATTAGCTTTTAGCAGTTTCTGTTTCATTCCATATACAACAAAAACTGAAAATATTTTTTTCCGGGCAAACTATCAGTTTTAGAGAAAAACGTTTAATAACAATTATTCATCAGAATTACAAGGTCTTTCGATAAGTATTTTTTTTAAATGGAATTTGTAACAAAAAATCCTATGTACCTCATATAGCTGTTTCGACCCACTGTGCGTCGCCTCGGTGCCCGCCGCGCTGCCCGCCGCGGTGCCCGCGTCGGCGAACGCCGCGGTGCCCGCCGCTACACGACGCCACACGCGCCGCGCGAAGCCACGCCTATGCGAAAACGTCGCCTAAGATTATTAATTAATTTCGTCACAGTCCTTGTTGTCTTTTATTTTAAACATTCCATCAATGCTTCGATGGCGCAGCGGTAAAAAGATGGAGTGATACTATCGGTTCAGAGGTTCGAATCCTGACTTCAGATAATTATTATTTATTTTATTTTTATTATTAACTAGCTGATGCCCGCGACTTCGTTAAAAATCCCGCGGGAACTCTTTCATTATCCGAGATAAAAAGTAGCTCTCCCGGTCTGAGGAACCACTACTGCATCCATTACTATACCCATGCAAAAAATCGCATCAATCCGCTGTTCTGTTGCGACGTGATTGAAGGACAAACCAACAAACAAACACACTTTCGCATTTATAATATCAGTAATGCTTTATTATAACACTTTTTATAATTGTCAAATTTTTACCATATTTAACCAAAGACAAAATTACGTTTAGCTGTCATTTACGTTTTGTTATTCCACTGTCATTTGCGTTTTGTTATTCCATGTCAGATGCGTTTTTCTTATACCACGTTGTATAGTGACATGACGGAAACGCGGTCGAACGGGATAAAAAGTATCCTATGTCCGTCTCCTGGTTCTAAGCTACCTCTCCACCAATTTTCAGCCAAATCGGTTCATCCGTTCTTGAGTTATAAATAGTGTAACTAACACCACTTTCTTTTATATATATAGATTTATTATTTATAATTTTATAATTTATAATATTTGGTAAAAAATTTAAAATAATTTACACTTGTTATTATATATTTTTATAAATCATTGTAAACAAAATAAAGGTGTTAAGAATCTTTTTTTTTATTGACAATTTTACAATAAGGTATTAAGATAATTTTGTAAAGTAGTTTTTTTTTTATTTTCATCGTTAAAAAATCATGATAAAAAATACCCAAATAAATAATAATTATTTTCTTTATACCTCGAATAGAACTTGAAATTAATATTTTTGTAATAAGGAACTTCGTTCTTACCACACGACTTTTTTTATCAGATTACTACATGTAAACTCTTTGAGTAAGTATAATATTATACTCAAAGGGTAAACTACCCAAATATTGGCACTTCAAGCTCCTATAATGTTGAATATTTACTGCAGTCATTTTGAGTGTCTGTTCAATGTTCAGATAAATTATTTATTAGAATTTTGTGGAAATATCATTTAATTTTTTTTTTTGTGTTTTTAAACAATAACAGGTTTTATTATTGAATATTATTTTTAAAAAATGAAGAGAAGACCTGCGCCCAGTAGTGAGCCGCTGATGGTTAGCCCGATAGCCTGGCCGGAGACAGTAGACTGGAAGTTATTTCTTCAGCTTGCTGTCACTGCCTAGGCATATCATGCAAACAGCTGCTGTCCAGAAAACTTCAAAAACAAGGAGGAGTTTCTGCGACCAGTTTCTGAGAGACCAGTCGGCAATCACCAGAGTCAAGTTTCTGGAGTTTGTGCGGCTTATCTTTTTGATGTGAAGTCTTGTTATAACCAAGACTTCATACCAAAAAGGTAAACCGCCAAACCGCCAAACTGCCGTGTGGGTGTCACCTATAGATCTCATCGTACGTATACGTCGTCATCTCACCTTGTATTTAGTTTTAGACAGACATTATTTGTATTAAAAAATGCATTTTTAGGGTTCCGTAGTAAACAAGGAACCCTTATAGTTTCGCCATGTCCGTCCGTCCGTCCGCGGTTTAACTCAGAGACTATTGGTACTAGAAATCTGTAATTTGACAAGGGTACAAATATCAATCACGCCGACAAAGGGGTGAAATAAAATTGTGAAAAATATTTTTTTTAGGGTACCTCCCCTACATGTAATGTGGGGATGAATTTTTTTTCTCGTCTATCCTATAGTGTGCGGTGTCCTTGAATAGGTCTTTCAAAAATATTGTGGGTGTGGGAACACCATTTTTCAATTCAGGGATCCGTTAGTGAAATATGATATTTTAAAGTGCTAAATTTTATTAGAGTCAAGTGTCCCCCCCCCCCCTCTGCCAGCTAACTGGTTATATAAAGGATGCAAGAAAAAATTCGCAGCAGTAGTATATATATTGAATTTTAAAGGAAAACTATCACGGCTAAGTAGGGTTCATTAGTTAAGGAGTTATATCTATTTTTTCTAAGGTAGGTATTACACGTAGTGTAAGTTGCATATTTTATAGTATATTATAGTATTTAAACCATGGAGCGCAAAATGTATTCAATATTCATAAATAAAATAAAAGCACTATCCTAGGTCAGCAATAATATTTCAGAATTTCAACTACGGAACCCTACACTGCGGGTGGCACGACACGCACTTGCCCGGTTTTTTAATTTTTAACTGTACTAACTGTGTTCAATGTTCAGGTAAATTATTTATTAGAATTTTGTAGAAATATCATTTTATATGTTTTCTGTGTTTTATTATTGATTATTATTCTTAGTTGTAACACTTCAGGTTTTCCTGATAACCTGCACACCGGCAGCAAGCTGTTTCTTCAGCTAGCTGTCAGTATCCATGCATATCATGCAAACATCTGCTGTCCAGGCATATGAGCAAACACGGTCACGGTGACGGTCGACGTGCTACAGGGACTCAGGACCTGCACAGCCGCAAATGAAGAGAAGATCTGCGCTCAGTAGTGCGCCGTTGATGGTTTGCCTGATAGCCTGGACACTGACAGTGAACTGGAAGTTGTTTCTTCAGGCGCTGCCAATGTCCATGCATATCATGCGAACAGCTGCTGTCCAGGCATCTGAGCAAACACAAATTGGAAGAGGCCCAGAGAGCTAGACCTTTGGAGGAGACCTGAATGTTTTTGAGCACAATGGACCGGCGACGGTTGACGTGCTACAGGGACGCAGGACCTGCACAGCCGCAAACGAAGAGAAGACCTGTGCCCAGTAGTGAGCCGCTGATGGTTTGCTTGATCGCTTGGACTAGGACAGTAGACTGAAAGTTATATCTTCAGCTTGGTGTCACTGCCTAGGCATATCATGCAAACAGCTGCTGTCCAGAAAACTTCAAAAACAAGGAGTTTCTGCGACCAGTTTCTGAGAGACCAGTCGGCAATCACCAGAGTCAAGTTTCTGGAGTTTGTGCGGCTTATCGTTTTGATGTGAAGTCTTGTTATAACCAAGACTTCATACCAAAAAGGTAAACCGCCAAACCGCCAAACTGCCGTGTGGGTGTCACCTATTGATCTCACCGTATGTATACGTCATCTCACCTTGTATTTAGTTTTAGACAGACATTATTTGTATTAAAAAATGCATTTTTAGGGTTCCGTAGTAAACAAGGAACCCTTATAGTTTCGCCATGTCCGTCCGTCCGCGGTCTAGCTCAGACACTGTTGGTACTAGAAATCTGTAATTTGACAAGGGTACAAATATCAATCACGCCGACAAAGTGGTGAAATAAAATTGTGAAAAATATTTTTTTAGGGTACCTCCCCTACATGTAATGTGGGGATGAAATTTTTTTTCTCGTCTATCCCGTAGTGTGGGGTGTCCTTGAATAGGTCTTTCAAAAATATTGTGGGTGTGGGAACACCATTTTTCAATTCAGGGATCCGTTAGTGAAATATGATATTTTAAAGTGCTAAATTTTATTAGAGTCAAGTGTCCCCCCCCCCTCTGCCAGCTAAATGGCTATATAAAGGATGCAAGAAAAAATTCGCAGCAGTAGTATATATATTGAATTTTAAAGGAAAACTATCACGGCTAAGTAGGGTTCATTAGTTAAGGAGTTATATCTGTTTTATCTAAGTTAGGTATTACACGTAGTGTAAGTTGCATATTTTGTAGTATATTATAGTATTTAAACCATGGAACGCAAAATGTATTCAATATTCATAAATAAAATAAAAGCACTATCCTAGGTCAGCAACAATATTTCAAACTTTCAACTACAGAACCCTACACTGCGTGTGGTACGACACGCACTTGCCCGGTTTTTTAATTTTTAACTGTACTAACTGTGTTCAATGTTCAGGTAAATTATTTATTAGAATTTTGTAGAAATATGATGTAATATGTTTTCTGTGTTTTATTATAGATTATTATTCTTAGTTGTAACAATTCAGGTTTTCCTGATAGCCTGCACACCGGCAGCAAGCTGATTCTTCAGCTAGCTGTCAGTATCCATGCATATCATGCAAACAGCTGCTGTCCAGGCATATGAGCAAACACGGTCACGGTGACGGTCGACGTGCTACAGGGACTCAGGATCTGCACGGCCGCAAATGAAGAGAAGATCTGCGCTCAGTAGTGCGCCGTTGATGGTTTGCCTGATAGCCTGGACACTGACAGTGAACTGAAAGTTGTTTCTTCAGGCGCTGCCAATGTCCATGCATATCATGCGAACAGCTGCTGTCCAGGCATCTGAACAAACACAAATTGGAAGAGGCCCAGAGAGCTAGACCTTTGGAGGAGACCTGAATGTTTTTGAGCACAATGGACCGGCGACGGTTGACGTGCTACAGGGACGCAGGACCTGCACAGCCGCAAACGAAGAGAAGACCTGCGCCCAGTAGTGAGCCGCTGATGGTTTGCTTGATCGCTTGGACTGGGACAGTAGATTGAAAGTTATTTCTTCAGCTTGGTGTCACTGCCTAGGCATATCATGCAAACAGCTGCTGTCCAGAAAACTTCAAAAACAAGGAGTTTCTGCGACCAGTTTCTGAGAGACCAGTCGGCAATCACCAGAGTCAAGTTTCTGGAGTTTGTGCGGCTTATCGTTTTGATGTGAAGTCTTGTTACAACCAAGACTTCATACCAAAAAGGTAAACCGCCAAACCGCCAAACTGCCGTGTGGGTGTCACCTATTGATCTCACCGTATGTATACGTCATCTCACCTTGTATTTAGTTTTAGACAGACATTATTTGTATTAAAAAATGCATTTTTAGGGTTCCGTAGTAAACAAGGAACCCGTATAGTTTCGCCATGTCCGTCCGTCCGCGGTCTAGCTCAGACACTATTGGTACTAGAAATCTGTAATTTGACAAGGGTACAAATATCAATCACGCCGACAAAGTGGTGAAATAAAATTGTGAAAAATATTTTTTTAGGGTACCTCCCCTACATGTAATGTGGGGATGAAATTTTTTTTCTCGTCTATCCCATAGTGTGGGGTGTCCTTGAATAGGTCTTTCAAAAATATTGTGGGTGTGGGAACACCATTTTTCAATTCAGGGATCCGTTAGTGAAATATGATATTTTAAAGTGCTAAATTTTATTAGAGTCAAGTGTCCCTGTTAGCTCTGCCAGCTAAATGGTTGTATATAGGATACAAGAAAAAATTTACAGGAGTAGTATATATAATGAATTTTAAGGGAAAACTATCACGGCTAAGTAGGGTTCATTAGTAAAGGAGTTATATCGGTTTTTCTAAGTTAGATATTACACGTAGTGTAAGTTGCATATTTTGTAGTATATTATAGTATTTAAACCATGGAACTCAAAATGTATGTTGAGACTTTCAACTACGGAACCCTATACTGCGCGTGGCCCGACACGCACTTGGCCGGTTTTTATTTTTCATAATTCTTACTTTCATAATAAGTACCGTTGTAGGTATGTACACAAATTTTACACACCGGCACCGGCTTTAAAATTGCAAATGACGGGAGATTTTGATACCTCTAAAGTCTAAAACTAGTAAGTGTATCATAAACTATACAATCATATAAACCCACTTAAAAACCTAAACGCTTTGACCATTTCACAAACATAGCAAGTCTTCGAACTTGCTAGGTTTATAAAAGTTAAATTTTCGAAATTATCACCTAATCTCTCATCTTCTCTTGTTTGTTACGTCTATTCATATTCAAAGTTAACTTAGTTAAAACTTAACTTGACTACACTTAAAATATGTAATGTACATTATTATCATAATATTTTTGCTATTATTTATTCATTGGTTTGTATTTTACGCAATAACTAGCTGATGCCCGCGACTTCGTCCGCGTGGATATAGTTTTTGAAATCCCGCGAGAATTCTTTGATTTTCCGGGATAAAAAGTAGCCTATGTCACTCTCCACGTCTTCAATACTCATGCAAAAAATCTCATCGATTGAAGGAAAAACCAACCAACAATTTTGACTTGGCATTAACACTATTCAAGGGCTGCAGCTTTGATAGCTTTTTGCGCTCTCCTGTAAAATTATATTTAAAGCACTTACTGGGTTTTGACATGGGCAGCCAGCCGTATAGTACGACTGGACGCGTAAGTAAGACATATAAAACAGCTGCATTTCGAGGTACATTTAAGCATTCAGCCTGTAAGATCAGTAGCCTAAGCACCAATATTTTCAATTTCGAATAGTTAACGTAAAGTTAACGCCGACAAGATATTTTGTATGAAAACGACTGCACCGCCCTGTGACAGGCGGCGTCGTTTTCATACAAAATATCTTGTCGGCGTTAACTTTACGTTAACTATTCGAAAGTGAAAATATTCGTGCTTAGGCTACTGGAATGACCTCCCGCCACCAGCCATAAAGCTAAAATCAATAATATCTTTTAAAAAGGTTTTAAAGCAATATTATTTAGTCAGGCAAAAATCATTACAATAAGAGATCTTTCCGAGTCTCACAGACACGATTTCTTTTTACTTGTGCTCCTCAATACCTATTCAAACACAATAATATATAGTATTCATTTATTTTGTACGTTTACCTTTTAACCTTAGTTACTTTTAAAATATTACTTACCTATGACTATTTAATTTTATATTACCCCCAATTTATCTAGGTATGTATCAACTGTTAACCGAAACACACGTTAATACCTATCTGTATTTATTCATTAATTTCTTTTTCTTATTACTTATCTTGTATAACAGCTGTGTCGTGGTTGGCTCTCGATTAATTTGAGGCTATGCCTGAAAATCAGCGCTCAGCATTTTAATGTTGCAGCATTATGCTGAGGCAGTAGCCTTTTCAGCTTTAACATTTAGGAACAATTTATTATTAAATTATTTAGTGATTAAGTTTTTGTCTGTATGTCATTATTTATTATTTATTAATTAATTTGTTTATTTATTTATTTATTTAAGTTCAACTAAGTTCCCAGCGAGCCAGCGACGACGCGACGCCAGCGCCTGCCGCTCATCTGTCGTCGCCAAAGGTCGTCGCCCACACGCACGCCTGCACTAAACACCTAATCGCCTCGAATTATATAAACCGCGCAATCGGAATGAACAAGTTGAAAATAAATTGTTTCTATCCGATTAAATAGAGGGTCTCCCAAAATTAGTACAAGACAAGCAAAATATTAAAAAATCGGCCAAGTGCGAGTCGGGCCTCGCTCTTTTAGGGTTCCTTAAAGAAATTAAATAAAAATATTTCCATGTACCCATGGAAATATTTTTATTTAATTTTTTTAATTTAATTTAATTTTTATTATTTGTTGTTATAGCGGCAATAGAAATACATAATATGTGAAAATTTCATCTGTCTATCTATTACGGTTTACGAGATACAGCCCGCTGACAGACGGACGGACGGACGGACGGACGGACGGACGGACAGCGTAGGCTTAGTAATAGGGTCCCGTTGGTACCCTTTGGGTACGGAACCCTAAAAAGAATAAAAAACCTTGTTAATGAAAATATCAATTATCAAATAACAAATTTATGAAAAAAAAATGAAAAATATATTTTCATAATCACCTTTTCAAACCCTTTAATTTGACACCCCACTCAATAGGATTTGAAGAAAAAAACCTTCCGTTTACGTTAACGTTTGAACCCCACATTATGGCGTCCAAAATAAGCCATTATGAGATTTTCAAATTTTTATGTTCTCGTCGACACTCGACACTCGACACACACATACATAAACTGATAAACACATTACCACTCCTTTGCGTCGCGCAGTGAAAAAGATTAGAAAATGTAACTATAGATTACGAAAAATTGGTAGCATTCATCAAATTGATTTGGTTCTAAAATCTTTGACACCTCATTCATTAATACACTTCCGCTGTTAGATCTGTGATGACTGATGACCATTTTAAACTAGTGGTTCGCCCCGAACTGAGACCTCGCGGTAACGGTATCCCATGATTATTCATTCAATCGATACATGATAACCAATACTGACATTATTATTATGCCCGTTTTCACCAAACATACCTAAATCATCCCCTAAGTAGGAGTCTCTTAACGTAGGTAGCTCCTAAATACAATCCTAAGTCCTAACATCCGTCCCAATATCCTTTTAGGTGTCCCGTACAGGATCGTGATAAATAAGTTGACAGAAAACATCAATCACCTAACTTATAGTAAAGGTTAGGGAACGTTAGTGAAAACATTGAATTATTTATTAAACATTGAATTATTTATTTATTATGTAGGTACTAAGGAGTGAAACCGGGTTACGGGCATCTGTACAAATCGTCATCTATCGACGCGAATAGAAAATATACAATATTTAACTAAAATTTAACTAAAAAATAATTTTAATTGAATAATATGGTACAAAAAAATTACAATACAATTATTGTATTATAATAAGTAACTAAATAATAATGGTCATAGTCGTAACTCGTAGTTCCATGGGAATAGTTACTGACTGCGCCATCTATTAGCATTATTGTGAAGCTATGTTGATGCTATATGAATTACTGAAGCCCATTAAAAATTAAATAATCTCGTTTCTTTATAATATTCATATAATTTTAGTATTTGTTGTTCAAGTACAGGATATAAGTGACCTAAAAACATAAAATCAGTTTGAAAATCCATAGCGGATTTTCCTAAAGAGCGTCTTCAAGCGAGCATATAAAATCGCCACTTTGAAAGCCCCCCATTTCGTCAATTTTAAGGGAAAAATTAAAAAAAAAATATTTTTGTACTCAGTTCAAAATTATCTTTAAAATGATACGTAACAATCTTATGTAACGCGATATTTTTTTTTTTACTTCGCATTCGCTTCTATGAGAGCCCCCCTGAAATAAAGATTTTTATAACTTTTTAAGCCATTTTCGGCTGGAGGCCATCGGTTTACATATTATATCTAAAATTGAAGTAATTACGTTCAGTAATTCAGAAGTTATAAGGCTCTGACAGACGGACGGACGGACGGACGGACGGACGGACAAGTGCAAATTCACTCAAGTAGACTCAAAGACCTTCGCTTCGCTCGGTCGACTATCGATTAAACTACACCAAGAATGCGTCATACCTTGGTGACATCACAGTTTATTACTTCATACGTGGATACTTCAAGCGTGGATGTAATTCGTTCCAGCGATTCATGAGATAGTAGGTAATGATTAACCTGTAAATTCCCTTTTTCCTCATTGTGGAAACACTGCATACATAGCATAATATGTAGGGTAGACTGGGTACGGTTGAAACATTTTAGCGTTTATTGTTAATTGCATCGGGATTAGTTAAGCGAGCGATGAAGGAAATGTATTAAGTAAAAGACCATATATCTGTTTACTAATGGGCAATGTTATTTGAGATCACTGTATAGTATTTTATGTGTAAAATCAAATTTAAAAAAAAGTGTAATTTGTTTCAACCGGCCCCATGCCAGGGTCGGTTGAAACAGTGCCTGGGGTCAATTGAAACACATGCAAATAATACAAAATATAATAAATGAACATGTTTTATTCATCGTCTAATAACATTTTACGACTCGTAATGGCACAGTTGAACATCACAAATATTTTTTATTAATATGCAAATCTTTCACGATACTAATAATCTAACATTATTTGTAAAATAAATGTCTGCACATCTAATTAAATATTTAGATAGCTCACGTTCTTTTTCCTGGTTAAGCACTCGATTGTGAGCCTTATTACCCATTTCTTGATTTTCATCGCCACCAATCGCATCTCGTGTACGTACATACCTACCTCAACAGGGAACAGTGGTTTAGTCCATTGTTTTCTGCGGCTGTTCTTAACGAAAATCCGGCTTCATAGGCTTCATAGGCTTGTTTATACTTTGATACGTCGGCCTGACCACTCGTAGTCTTCCTTTGGCGTACCCTTGGCATCTAAGAAACAAGAAAATTAAATAAATAAACTGTTTCAACCGTACCCACAAAAAATGTTTCAACTGTCCCCAACCACCTTCTAGGGATAAAACGGTTCACAGTAAGAATGATAACAAATTTGAATAAAAACTAATCATACAGCCATATTCTACAAACTTCAATTAAAACTATACAAAACTCTCAATATTCTAACTTTAATAAAACCATGACAATTGCAAAAATGTACGAACAAAAAATACTTACTTTTGCGTCAAAAAACACAATGTGGCCTTTTATACATAAACACAGCGCGCGAAGAGAGACACAACACTAAAATTTGTGTTTCGACTTGTCGCCTGCTTCGTTCTCCCCTTGTACCCCTCACCTCATCATCCACGGTGTCGAGATATACGCTTTGTTTCAACCGTCCCACGTTTCAACCGTACCCAGTCTACCCTACTGTATTGTAAACTTGTTTTGAAAAGAGCAACTGCCGAGTTTCTTGCTGGTTCTTCTCGGCAGGAACGGCATTCTGAACCAGTGGTAGACTCATCAAAGATTCAAAAGCACTTGTAAAAAAGTTTATTTCAATAAAAAATTCTATTCTATTCTATACAAGCTACACTGGCGTTTTGACGTTTGATTATATTACTAGTGGTTCGCCCCGAACTGAGACCTCGCGGTATCCCATAATTCCCTTAGGGTAGTATTATTCCCTTTTTCCCTTAGGGTAATATTATGCATTATGCAGCTCAAGACATATTAGTTTAGAAGTGGAGCGACGCGTATTTTGTATAGTAGGACTTCCAATTTCCATGTTAGAAATACCAAGCGTAGGTACCTACATTACGCGTACGTACTTTACCTTTACATAAGTACGGTAGGTACGCGTACAGTACAGTTTACGTACAGTACAGTATTTCGGGTCTGCGTACAACGTAATTTTTTTATGTTAGGTAATATAAAAGCTGAAACACGTATGTTTTCATTTCGGGAATCTATATTAAAATCTCATACTCCAGCGATGTTCACTTTATCGCGGCATAGTATCGAAAAAGCTCGTATAGTATTACTAATTTTACTAAAAAAAACTTGAGAGGTGTTAAGGGACACCCGGATGGAACGAAGTTCCTTTAGATTGATTAATTTGGCATTGTGTTCAATATTTTCACACTACAATATTAGATTTGTGGTTGTGGTTTCTGCAGTCGCTAAACAGTTAAAGGTTGATGGTTCGAATCCCAGCTCGACAGACTGAATTTTCTATTTTCAATTTTATTTTAAATAATTTCTACATATGGAATTTTTCCCTAATTTTTTATAACTTAAAAATAAGTTAAAAATAATTACTTAAAAATAAGTTATAAATAAAATAAAATTGAAAATAACTGTTTAGCGACTGTAGAAACCACAAGGCTACCGAGATCTTATATTGTAGTGTGAAAATATTGAACACAATGCCAAATTCACATTCAAAAAAGTGTCGGTTCAATTTAGTCTTAATTTCTTCCGTCTAGCCCCCCTCCGCACCGCGCGATAAGGAACTACGTTCCAAAAACTTATTGATTTGAAATCTGACAAATCAGCTGCTTTGTTTAGTTTCCTTTTGAACATTTCAGAGAAAACGCGTCGCGTCGCTTCGCTTCTACATTCCAGTGGCGCCAGTGCACTTTGACTCTTAGTGTATATTTATAAATCGATCTTTATACACGAGATTCAAACTTATTTGAATTCTATGCAGAAAAATATTTAGCTACATTATTCTTATTCAGTGCCATTCGTGTATAATTTAGTTTTCATTAAGTAAATAATCGCTTCTTTGTTTCGTACGAAATAAAGAAATACGTCACAGAACAAAAATTAAAGATACAGTCGATATGGCTTGTCCTCTGAAATGGAAATGGGCAGGACACATATCCAGGACATCAGACGGACGCTGGGGCGAGCGTGTACTCCATTGGTGGCCGCGCAACACGAAGAGGAAAAGGGGACGCCCGCGAAAGAGATGGAGTGACGACATCACCGAAATTATCGGCCTTATTTGGACCCTTTTTGGACCCGATTAACGAGTGACAGAGCAAATTGGAATGAGATGGAGGAAGTTTACGCCTGCAAGTTATAGAAATATAAATTATTTAAATTCTAAATCTTGAGTTTTCCCTATTTCATTAATTATTACCTATTTATTTTAACATTTATTTTATCAGAACTGGCACTAGGTAGTATTTAAGTAAGTATTAATAATTAGGTGTTTGGGATATATTATAATTATTTATAATAATTATTATTATTTATTCGCTTCTTTAACACCACGCCCGCTGTTTATATACCGATATTAAAAGTGAAACCACTATTCAAGTGGGTGATCATCAAAATAGCATTACTCAGAGAAGTTATATACCTTTCACCTGCTCGCTTTTCTACTTTTACGTAAGCAAAGGAAATGTAGATTGTGTAGCCAGCTATTCTAATTGAAAGTGTAGGCATTTGATGCGATAAACGAGCAGGTTAAAAGAGGAGGTAGCAAAAATTCTGATTTTTGTTCAAAAAAATGTGTCTTCAGGTTTCAAATGGTTGTGTTATACCTATCAGTTCTTGAAATTTTATAGTAATCTTCTGTAAGTTTACGTTTCATCTAATGCAGTTTTCACAGAACATGAATTAGAGATTTTACGTAGGTATCTACCATGAATCCTATTAATCCCACTAATAATATAAATGCGAATGTTTCGATGTATGGTTTTTTGTTACTTAATCACGCCGCATTGAGAGAAGCGATTTGGCTGCAATTTGGCACAGAGATAGGGTCGATGTGCCGGATAGCGGCCTTTTAGTGCTCCTATCAAGTTTAGGGCATCAGAAAAAAATGTTACAACCTTAATATAGTTATGCTTACTATGTTAAATGAAAGCCCATATAATGAAGTTTCTGTCTTATAAACTGTTTTGCGCTTTAAGCTACTAGTTATTTTTATTTTTTTTTTAATCCAGAAAAACGCTAAAATTTCAGTTTAATTTTATTATTTTTTAAATAAATAAAATTAAAGGTAAATTTACTAATTTAAACTTTGCAGTTTACCCCTAATAAAGTCTGGAATACTTGATATACCACATATCGGCCCCTAGGCCGAAAAACAAAGTTTTGGAAAAAAAATTATGTTAGATAGATGTATACCTAAAATATTCCAGAAATAATATTAGGAGCATGTTAAAAAGTTATGTTTGAAGTGTATTACTTGCCTAATAATATCATTTATTTAGAAAAACAACCCAACGATTACCTTGGAGTGAAACGCGCGGCACTATTTTTTTTATAATTTCCGCAGGTTGCGTTACCTCCGACGGCCGTCGCGTCGCCGATTTGAACAAAATGTTATCTGAACAAAAATATTGTCATATACAAAGCAAACATTTTCAAATGACTGAATAAAGATTTCATTTGGAAATAATATTTCTAAGCGATATTCTCTCAATTTTACGGCATGGTGTACTTGTAAAGGCCGCAAACCGAAGGTGGCCGGCGAACCGGCTTAATGACCCTAGTTTACTATCTGGAATAACTCAGGCTACTTTTATCCCGGAAAATAAGAGAGGTCCCGACGGAATAAGCCTCAGTCCACGCGAACGAAGATGCGGGCATCAGCTAGTTTATAGTACGCCGCGCGACGGTATCTAATAGGTGCGAAGGGACTATACCCTGTCCAACCGTTTATTTTCTTTTTGTCAGCTCAGTCTCACTCACTCTCACATAAAAATTGAGAGTGAGTGAGACTGCCATAAGAACATAAACGGTTGGACAGGGTATACCATTTCCAAAATCTGATAGAATGAATATAACTGTAGTTCCATCCAATTTTCCATACTTGGTTTACAGGTTTTAAACTTTTGGAACGTAGACGGAAAAAATTAAGACTAAATTGAACCGACACTTTTTTGAATGTGAATTTGGCATTGTGTTCAATATTTTCACACTACAATATTAGATCTCCGTAGCCTTGTGGTTTCTACAGTCGCATAAAGGTCGATGGTTCGGATCCCCAGCTCGACAGACTGAATTTTATAGTTTCAATTTTATTTTAAATAATTTCTACACGTGGAATTTTTCCCTAATTTTTTTTATGTTTATTATTAATTTATTATTAAAAGGAACTTCGTTCCAACCGAGATGTTCCACGATACTCACGCATATTTTTCTAGTTCAATGTACTTAACTTTCACGATAAATGTAGTCTGACCGCCTGACGTGCAACACGCCCTTAGAGCACTCGACGTTCCACAAGCACTCTCAGTGTTTGTCATCGCTTTTCAGCTCGTAGATTATTCGAAGGGCTTCGATAGCTCTCAAGCTGGTGGGCGCTAAGTGACGACGGACAATCGCCGAGCCACCCAAATATAGCGCTTAGAATAGAAGTTCCTGACAAAATTCCGCTCCAAATTGTAACGGGATAAAATAACATTTGATAATGTTCTTAGTTAACAGCACCATCTCTTGAGAATTGCGGCGTTTAAATATTGGGAAAGAAATCAAATTT
The DNA here is from genome assembly GCA_029955525.1 of Oeneis ivallda. NCBI lineage: Eukaryota > Metazoa > Arthropoda > Insecta > Lepidoptera > Nymphalidae > Oeneis > Oeneis ivallda. The sequence goes on along the minus strand of JARPMR010000050.1, from coordinate 294,603 downwards.
GAGACATACAACGGCCGCAATTCTCAAGAGATGGTGCTGTTAACTAAGAACATTATCAAATGTTATTTTATCCCGTTACAATATAAACGAAGCAGGACAATATAAACGAAGAACAAGAAGACAATATAAACGAAGTCTCGGCAGGAACGGCATTCCGAACCAGTGGTAGACTCATCGACGATTCAAAAGCACTTGTAAAAAAGTTTATTTGAATAAAAAACATTTCTATTCTATTCTATTCTATTCTGAAGGCTCAAAACAACCAATGAATGTGTGAGTGCCAAGTGCCATGTAATTATTTTCTGGTATTAGAATTGACTGTTAGGTTTTTAATGGCAATTATGATGGGTGTCACTGATCAGATATGGGTGTCAACTGTCAACCCTTCAGCATAGTTCGTCATTTTTTAATGATTTTCTGCGAGCTCGTCGTACTAACGCGACGACGACGCAGTCGGCCTTGTTAGGCTTACACTAAAAATGGCTTATCACCGCGTCGAATATTGCGCTTCTAAGCGTTTAACTTCGATGCGCCAGCCAGCCACTTAGACTTTAATAAGAAATAAAGTGATCTGTACAAGGCTTTGAGTATATAATATACTCAAAGGTACAAGGGATGGCTAATATCGAAACTACTCATATAGAATTATAGAAAAGACATCTGAATTAAGAGCCTATAATATGTATAGAACTATAGACTCGGATTTCGCGAACCCATTTGATTTGAACAATGGCAGAATTGTACCTGAATGTTTTAGGAGGCGTCTACGAATATGATCTATGCAAAACAAAGTATTTAAATTAGTTCGTTTTTTATATTACGGTTTTAACAATTTTTTATGTATGTATTGTATTATCTAATATTATAAATTATATTTTCATGTAGACGCTTCGAATCGATTTAAGGTAAACTGATGTACGAACCCTTGCCTTTGTTCCTAATACCCATTTTCACTTACGTCCCAAACTTTTACGGGCTACCTAAGCGAAGTATGAGAACGTCTTCTGTCAATTTTGTTATCACGAACCTTTAGGAGATGCCCAGGGGAGTATATATTATTCGTCTATGCCCAGGGGTCGCCTATACCTAGGTGAAAATGACAATGAGTTATAGGGCTACTAGGATAATAATTAGGGGCTATCTACATTAAGAGACTCCTACTTAAGGGTTGATTTAGATATGGTTGGTGAAGACCGATCATAATTATAAAAGGCACCTTACCAGCTCCGGGGAAGAATTTCATCAAGACATTACAAACATGGAAAAGCCAGGGCAAGTGGTACGTATGTAAGTACGAACGTGTAATGGAAATCAACACAATATATATTTAGTTTTCTTGGGCTCATGAGAATAGTCTCAGTGAGTAAGTTTAATAGATGATGATCGATGGAGCAGAAAACTGGGTAACAGGATGTCAGGTATATCGTACATAGTTCGGCCATAGATTCACAATATGTCGGTGCCATAGATTCACATGTGTGTTACAAGTTACAACAAACTATTGGCCGCGACTTGGACGCGAATAAGCGCATCCCATCGTCACACCAGAGGTGCGATTGTCTACAGTTATTCCATTGATCGTAATCGTATTCGATGACATTAGCGTTAACGTAAAATAAACCTTCCTCTTTCTTATTTATCAACCGATAGACGTCCACTGCTGGACAAAGGTCTCTTGCATGGACTTCCACAGGCCTCCGTCTTGCGCCGCCTGGATCCAGCGGCTCCCTGCGACTCGCTTGATGTCGTCGGTCCACCTGGTGGGGGGCCTGCCAACACCGCGCTTCCCGGTGCGGGGTCGCAACTCCAACACCTTGGGACCCCAACGACCATCAGCTCTTCGAACTATGTGCCCCGCACATTTCCACTTCAGTTTCGCGACTCACTGAGCTATGTCGGTGACTTTGGTTCTCCTACCTAAATAATAAATAAACCATAAAAGCATTGAATTATAGCTCAATTTCTTGTATGCATTCTTACACGTTTACGATTGTACGATACGCTCCATAACGCTTCATATTAAAATCGGTTATATATAATATACTGAATTTGTGACTTTAAATCGATACAATCAAGGATTAATTTACTTTGACGCTAATGTCATCGAATCAAAATACGATCAATGGAATAACTTTTAGACAATTGGGACCCAGGTCACAGAATATAATATATAATAGTACTACGTACCTATCCAGGTTGACAACTTTACCGGCGTTATCTATATATATGTACTTATAATAAAACTGTAACTGGACGATTTCCTTTCTGTTTGTTTGTCCTTCTTTCACGTAAAAACTACCTCACAGATTTCTACAAAATTTTATACCGTAGCTTATTACTCGGGTCAACATCTAGGCTACTTTTTATCCCGGAAAATCAAGGAGTTCCCGAGGGACTTTCAAAACTAAATCCACGCGGACAAAGTCGCTGGCATCAGCTAGTTAGTTTAATAAGCCCTATACCTACCTACACCGATATAAATGTAGTACCTACCCTACCTATGAAAAAAACGCGTCGACCCGTTGCTTCTCTACTGCGTAATTGAAGGACAAACCAACAACCAATAAACTTTCATATATTTAGTGTATTAGTTTGTCTGGGTCTATGGCCGTGGCTACTGGCCGGCCCTATCGTCAACAACAATAACAAGGCGTGTAGAAACCAATAAAATAATATTTTATTTTTATTAAAGTGTTAACCTACTATTAATATTAATATAATAATTAATAATAATTTTATAAATTTATTCCAATAAAATATTTTTGGTTCTTCTCAGTAGGAATTGCTTCTCATGCTCAGGGTACCTAGAGAGAAGAGTTTAAGGGTTAAAAGAAAGAGAACACGAGAAATAAGTAAATATTTAGAATTTATATACAAAAATTCAAATAGCAAGAATTCGCATAAGGGTCGATTTCACCAACGTAAAAGAAGTCTTAGACGAGCGTAAATTTTCTACTTTGGTAGATATTCAATATAAAAACTGTCAGAACGCTTAATTTATACCTCGGTTAAACGGTACTCGGCGTTGGTGAAATCGGCACTAAGTCGCATCGCAATAATATTTGATAAACAAGAGTGCAAAGTTGCTTTTTAACCGCGTGCTCAATTTGGATGACCGAGCAAGCGAAGGATTCGCAGCGAGTGATTCAAAAATTAGAATCCAGCTAACGAGGGAATCAAAAGAGCACGAGGTGAAAAATCTTTGCACTCGAGTGCGACACGTATCTTTTCATATCATCTCAGCGAGGAAATGACTAAATGAAAAAAAACAAAGCAAAGTTTCTTGTTTTTAATCTAAGGTTTTAACAATATGACGTGAAAAGAAAATGGCGCGCGCAAAGCAAATTAAAAAAAGTACACCAAGAAGGTTCCGAGTCTGAGTTTTCAACAAATTAAAAAAGGTTGTTTGATAAATTCGGCACCATGGAGGTAGAAGTAAATAGGTTTAATGATGTTTTGAATTCACAAACTTAGTGCACACGATGTTTTAAATTCAATTTACTTTATCCTCTAGCGGATAAAAACGGCTTTTGCACTCAGATAACGAAGAGCAAAAATACTCTTTCCGAGATGGGGAGATGAAAAATATATTATTTTAACAAAATATTCTTTATTTTATTTTAAAATGACACATTCTATATTTTCATTAGCTGTCTTATAAGGTAAACAAAATCAGAAATCGGTTCCGAGAAACGCGTTACCCCACGAGAAACTACCCGTTTACCGTTCAAGATAACTAAAGAAAATAGAATATTATAGATATTAATACCTTCGCCAGAGATATATGTGAATCCTGAACGCCGAACATTTCCAAATGCCGGTGAACACAGCAGCTAACGCTATAATTGCGCCAGTAATAGTATATTACACAACTAGGGCAGTAAAATAAGAAATGTCTCAGATCACATGTAATTGTTGTCCGAAGCGAAGCCGAGGTCAATAAACATGTGATCTGAGGCTTTCTTATTTACCTACTGCCCGTGGTGTGTATACCTACTATTTTTCTCCTTGACGGAGGCGGAAAGCGACATTTTCGTTTAGCGCAGCGGGAGGAAAATTGACGCTTTCCGCCCGGAGGTGAGAAAAAGTGATGTTTTAATTTGTTCACACATAATTTTCGCGCAGTCCTGTTTACGATGTGAAATTAATTTAAAGCATAAAATTATACACGAGTCTAATCTTAAAATAGGTTAGGTATCAAATCTAATATAAACAGTTAATTTGTTTTTGGCATTAAGGATTCACGAGGACGCAATATTCCAGATTAATTACACAAATAGGCTCAATGTAATATGTCTTTTTACGCTTTTTAAGTTAAAGTTGGTAAAACTATGTTACTTTATGGGACTAATTGCACTTTTTCAGCTCCATTCGCTGGACGATTTTGGTCACACTTCAGTTTCACTTCTATCAGTTGCGTAGGTACACGAGTTTTTTTTATTCGATGACAAGCTAGTCCTTGACTGCAATCTCACCTGATGGTAAGTGACAATGCAAGATGGTAGCGGGCTAACTTGGAAGGAGTATGGGCTATTATATATTCTGTGGTATGGGAGAGAACATTCAACCCATACCCCTAATCGGCTTCTACGTGCCGGAACGCTAAGGTAGCATAGTTATAGATTGAGAAAGGACGCTCTGCTTTACATACATTTTTGTACGAGAAAAATGTCTCTCTGCAGCCATCGTTTAATTCGTAAAAATTGACCACCTACGAAGACGGCGTAGGCAACGTTTTCGCATAGGCGTGGCGTTGCGCGTCGCGCGGCGCGTCGCTCGCTCGCTCTCGCTCGCCCTCATACCTTGGCCATATCGCGCGACCGCTCACGCGACTCGACGCCGCACGCGCCGCGCAACGCCACGCCTATGCGAAAACGTCGCCGTACAGGGCTGAACGCGGCGGCAAAGTGCAGGATTCAGTGGAATAACGCAGTATGTCCTCCCGAGTCCCGACCGAATCTGAGGTTCGATTGGATCAAAATCGTATAAATTTGATAGCATTAGCGTTAAAGTAAAGTATTCCTTGACAGTATTGGTTTAGTCACAAATTTAGTACAACGGATTCTTTAACGTATAAGAATGCATACACGATATTGAGCTTACTTCAATGTTGTTATGGTTTATTTTACTTTGACGCTAAGGCCAATGAATACGATTTTGATCGGCAGCTTTTAGACAATCGGGGGGCTGATCAAGGCGGCCAATCTCCTCGGAGATTAGAAATCTGCGCGGGAGATATGCACAAGTTTGTGCGCTAACACATGTGCATTCTCTATTCCCTCACACTCAGCCCGATGGGACGGAAATCTGACACGACCGGAGAGAGATCAGGCGCACGACCGACGGCTTTACGTGCTCTCCGAGGCACGGGGGTGACACACCACCTACTTCCTAACTCCGGGCTAGTACTGAGAATTTCTTGATAGAAAAACCCAATACATTTATTGGCCCGAACCGGGAGTCGAACCAGGGACCTCGTCATCGGCAGTCGAACACGATAAGCACTAGAACAAAGACTGCCTCGTCAGTCGTTGTTCTAGTGCTCGTCAAACAGCGATGTGAGTCTAGTAGAGGATCAGCGCTGAAGACTGTGTGGTTATGCCGAGTTTTAATTCGTTTGATTTGTGATAGTTAACTATGACATTAGCATCAAAGTAAAACGAACCTTAATAGTATCGATTTAAAGTCACAAATTCAATACAGACGATTTCAATTTGGAGCGTTTTCGTTACGTTAACGTATAAGAATACATACACGAAATTGAGTTCTAACTCAATACTGTTATGGTTTATTTTACTTTGATGGTAATGCCATAGTTTACTATTCATAGTCAACTATCCAATCTTGTACTAACCCTACTGTCATTGGTATGCGCAAGAATGGTGAAACACGGTGTCCTCATTGAATGCCTGTTTGCCTCGAAAGCTGAATAGCCGCGGAAAGCTTTGTCTGGTGGGAGGCTTGGCCGTGGCTAGTTACCACCCTACCGTCAAAGACGGGCCGCCAAGCGACTTAGCGTTCCGGCAGGATGGCGTGTAGAAACCCATTAGGGGTATGGGTTGAATGCTCACTGCCACACCCCTTCCAAGTTAGCCCGCTACCATCTTAGACTGCATCGTCACTTACCGTCAGGTGAGTTCGCAGTCAAGGACTAGGTTGTCATCGAATAAAAAAAAAGCTGAACGTATGCGTATGATTTCCACTGAAAACACTATTTTTTTAACCGACTTCAAAAAAGGTGGAGGTTATTTCTAATATGAATATCACCCAAGCTAAAAGTCTTGACTGATATTCTCCTCTCCACTCCAAATAACTGGGAAAAATAGTTATTGTGTTTGAAGTGGATATAGTGGGAGTACGCCACCCAAACCAGCGAACTTTCAGTTTCAGTACTCACCTTTAACTTTTGTGCTATTGAGGCTGCTATCAATTTTGTATGGACAAAAGCTGAATCGAACTGAATAAGTGTAATTGGTCCCTTACTTACATAGAAGGAAAGGAAAATAATAATCTCCGTCTCTTTCCCGTCTATTTGCTGTAAAAGAGCTGAAGCATTTGCTGAAGCTTCAAAAGACATGTTACGAAGCGTTTCAAGTACCTACAAAAGTAAATCCAGTTCGCGTAGACCAGTAGGTATTTATAAACTGTATAATATACCTGTTGCTCAAAAAGGGGAGTTAACCGCTATTAAGAGGGCATTTGGTCGGAGAGACTTTTGAAAATTAGGTATTTGAAGAATCTATTGCCGTCGCTCCGCGTGCGCTCGGCGCGGCGTCGTCGGCGGCGTCCGACCGCCCTATTCATGTGTGTGTAAGCTGACAGGGTGTGCGTGCTGAACGCGCGCCCCTGCCCGCCCGCGCCTCGCGCGTGTGACGTAATCGAGTCGCATGAGCCGTTGCTGATTTATATTATGACCAAAATCACATATTTAGGTATCTTAGTTCTTAGACGGTACTAAATTATGAGGAAAAAATGTTTATTTGTTTTGGTCACAACTTACAAACCGCACTATAAATCGGTGCTTTCTGTATTTGTTGTTAAAATACACTATAATATACTTAGTCCATAATATATAGAAATTTCACTCCTTCGACTCCTTTTTAACCGACTTAAAAAAAATCAAAAAGAGGAGGTTCTCAATTCTACGCGTATTTTTTTTAATTTTTTTTTTAATTTTTTTTTGTCGATATTCATCCATATCTCCATCAAATCTTAACTGATTTCAATTTTTTTTTACTTGAATGGGCGTATCTGCAGGTCTCATTTAAATTTGGTGAAGATTTGATGAATATCTTCGTAGATGGAGGACGGAACTCCTCAATAAATGAGAGGAAATCGCTCGCGATCAGAGTATGTGTAGACTTATAATCATGCCTAGTACATAATTAACATACATACATAAGCTAAATTTCTATTTATCATCTTATTTTTACAATCTTATATTTATCTTGCAATGTAATGTATGTTTAGGTCAAGTCTTGCAAGATGTATTAGAACCATACCCGGTTTCCGATTGAGCTGAAAAAGTGCATATACATATAAATCGGATTACAATGCAATATTATTGTAACATGGAGCTGATCTGATGATGGAGGCGGAAGATGGCTATGAGAATTCTGTAGTAAAAGGATATAACACCATGGAGTTCGGGCTCCTTTGATTCGTCTTGAGAAGTACTCTGGTCCTAGATAATATCCAAGGTCTGATGATGAAGCTGAACGGTGGTTATGAGCACACTGTAATGAAACTACATAACCATATTATTTAAGGCTCGTTTCATTCGTATTGATAAGCAGTCTTAAATGATATCCATGGAATGGCTCTGAAGATGGAACTGAAAATGCAGCGAGGATATCCAGCACACTAGTGCACACTTGAAAAATAATAGCAGATATGTCGTGTTTGGATTCGTTTTGATCAGTATTTGATTCTACATAAAATGCAATGGTGCCACCATCGAGCTGATCACCTGATGCTGCAAATTTGGTGAAGATCTGATGAATATCTTCTGTGATAGTGAGGACGGAACTCCTCAATGAATAGAAACAAATCGCTCGCGATCAGAGAATGTGTAGATTTATCCTATGAAGCTACACTAAAAAGCTTAAAATAATAATATATAAAAATTCTTTAAAAAAAACCGACTTCAAACGCCACTGAAAAGTATAAAATAATTTCAGTTTGTACACGAATATTGAAGTCGGGCGGGCCTCAATAGAACTATGAAACTGCAACGCTAGCCTGACTCCAACATACCTGTACCGAGTACTATTATATTCTGTGCTTGGACCTACAAACTAAAATTTTGGCTAGCGTGGCGCATTCGTTTCATCGTTTCATCGTTTCTATGTAGGTCCGCCCAACTTCAACATACGTGTACAAACTGAAATTATTTTACACTTTTCAGTGGCGTTTGACGTCAGTTTTTTTCAAAAGAATTTTTATTATTATTCATGTATGGGAGCCCCCTTTTATTTTTTAATTTACTTTAATTTTTATTATTTCGATAGTCCTACGTATAGTGCGTCAACTAGCACTTTTAGGTATTTTGACTTTTTGATGGATTTTATGATAAAAGATCTTATTTATCAGCCTAGGTCACAAAACTTTCAAAAATGCAAATAGATTCGAAGATAATCTGACGTATACTGGTTCAAGTTGAGCATTTTACGATTAATGTACGTCGTAAACTGAGGTAACTACAGGATTCCTGTATTATACGTCGAGCGGTGCAACTTGTAATTGTACCTTTCCATGTACAGTTGCATCAGTGTACAGCGTTTTCTAAAATGTTTAACTTCTACAAGCGGTGACTTGGTCCAACTATTTATTCCGCTCAAATTTATAATCTACGTCAGAATCGTGTTATTATGAACAAGAATTTCAATATAAGTTTTAATAAGCTTAAAAAATATAAATCAATTTATTTAAACACAAAACAGATTATGACAATTAAAACAAAAGTTATGCATTGAAGATTTAGAACTAGCCACTATTTCAATAAAAATGTGTGTACATATTATATATTTTTTGATCTTGTATGCCATGAAGTTGCATAATATAATAATAAGATAATGAAAGTAATTTTTATTATCTTGCTTAGCTTTCTTGTTTTTCATTTTCAGAAGAAAATGAGGAAAGAGAAAGCTTTTTTAAGAAAATAATATTGCGAGAAAATTAAAAGAGGAGGAAGAGGGAAATAAAGTGGTCATGTTTTGAAAGTTTAATCTAAGTACAAAAATGTTTAAATATTATAGCAAGCTTTGTTTATAAAATTGAGACTAAGAATATGGTACGGGTATGGTTTTAGATAAAGGTATCAAAGATTATCGTTTCCTGGTCTGACAATAGGTATAATAGAAGAAAATTTAGCAGGCCAGAATCAAAACAAATTAGTAATTATTTTCTTCTTCTTCTTCTTTATCAACCGATAGACGTCCACTGCTGGACAAAGGTCTCTTGCATGGACTTCCACAGGCCTCGGTCTTGCGCCGCCTGAATCCAGCAGCTGCTTGCGACTCGCTTGATGTCGTCGGTCCACCTGGTGGGGGGTCTGCCAACACTGCGCTTCCCGGTGCGGGGTCGCCACTCCAGCACCTTGGGACCCCAACCCCAACCCATACCCTAACCCCAACAACATTAGTATTTTAGACTGTTACAAATTTTCTGGCTGTCTGTCACACCCAGAACGAAGGAAACTTGCTGTTTCCTTGCATGCTTAGATAGAAAATCAAACTAAAGATAAGCTGATTTGTTCACCCTACCTGTGGTAGGTGTACTGCCATTGAATGGGCTAAAACAGATGGAAGGCTCTATGAAGTCACTGACATTTCAGTGAAAATGATTCTGGACTATAATGCACATCTAAAACCTACTTCCATGTCTAAAACACTGCAATAATTGACAGTTGCGGTTGACGGAAGCTAAATATCATGGATTAAAATCTGTAAAATTAAAATAGAAGAAAACGGGCAATGAAATGATGAAAATTTGTTTTAATTACAATTTTGAAAACCATTCTAATAACCGGATTGACTGCCAAAATAAACCAAAGAACACATTATATTTGCGCGAATATAAGATCTAACTAATAAAAATAGAAATAATGAAACCACTTTTCACGGAATAATATGTTGCGTTTTTTTTCGATAATTTATTATCTGACGTATTGGAAGCCTTACAGCCACCATAACTACGGGTAATATTAAAGATTGTTTGGTTATTCAACATGACATCTGGGAGTTAATTACCTTAGTCCTATGCATGATATGGAAGCTGTAAATAGAAGTAGTAAATACTCGAATAAAACACCATAGAACCCATAAAAAGTGGTTTAACTTTTCTTTATTATGCCAAATTCATTAATCGAAAGGAACTACGTTCCATCCGGGTGTCCCTTGACACCTCTCAAGATTTTTTTATTTAAAACTAGCTGATGCCCGCGACTTCGTCCGCATGGATTTAGTTTTTAAAAATCCCGCGTTAACTCTTTCATAATCCGAGATAAAAAGTAGCTCTCCCGGCCTGAGGAACCACTACTACATCCATTACTATACCCATGCAAAAAATCGCATCAATCCGCTGTTCTGTTGCGACGTGATTGAAGGACAAACCAACAAACAAACACACTTTCGCATTTATAATATCAGTAATGCTTTATTGTAACACTTTTTATAATTGTCAAATTTTGTACCATACTTAACCAAAGACAAAATTACGTTTAGCTGTCATTTACGTTTTGTTATTCCACTTTCATTTGCGTTTTGTTATTCCATGTCAGATGCGTTTTTCTTATAACACGTTTTATAGTGACATGACGGAAACGCGGTCGAACGGGATAAAAAGTATCCTATGTCCGTCTCCTGGTTCTAAGCTACCTCTCCACCAATTTTCAGCCAAATCGGTTCATCCGTTCTTGAGTTATAAATAGTGTAACTAACACCACTTTCTTTTATATATATATATATATAGATATATAGATAATAGATTATCGCTTTTAGCTACACACATTGTATACTAGTGTAAGTGGTAGTTAGCTCAAAAAAGGTTATGTTTCGTTTGACGTCTACTGAATCAAATACAATTTAACAGAAAATTTAAATATTTGATTTATTATTTCAATACCCAATGAACCAAATAATTATCAAGAAACAAACATGAAAAAGTCATAATACTAGCACAAATAATAAAAAAGTTCTAAACATTGTATCTTTGACACGCTCTCCAGTAAAAGTAGAATTTTGCAGATGACTCACAATCGATTTGTTGTTATAGCCTCCATAGACACACTCTTGTCTGTGAAAATTTCAACTGTCTACCTATTACAGTTTACGAGATACAACGGACCGACATGACAGCGGTGGCTTATTAATAGTCCCATTGGTACCCTTTAGGTACGGAACCCTAAAAAACAAGCTTTTAGTAGCTACATCATCAGACCCTGGATATCATCTAGGACCAGAGTACTTGTCAAGATGAATCAAACGAGCACAAACGCAATAGGGTTACGTCGTTTTAGTACACGGTGTTAAGAGAATTTTAGCTATCTATGCCTATCTAACTTACTGTTTTGTATTTTTTTTTGTAATAAACATAATTAACTATAAAGACATGACATTAAATTTATTTTGTATCCATTACCTACTATAAAAAGTATTTGTATTCCCCACTAAAGAGCATTATTATGCAAAAAATGTAACGGGTTATCGATAATAATTTACAACACTATTTTATCGATGTTAATTTCAGCTACTAGTGCATCACTTTTCCATCTGTGTACGTATATTATAAGCAGACGTCCCGCGTCCCCGCCCTCAAATTCGTGCGATAAGGACAACTGCAGATCGGACTGAATAGCCTAAGAAAAAAGCCATAATTCGAGGTTTGGCTCTCTACTATTTTCTCCTCCAATATTGGACCGATTTAAAAGATATTTCATAAACTGAATAAGAAGGATATATACTGTGTCCCTATGTTTTTCTTTTTTCATGAATACTTCTCAAATTTGTACACTAGGCGTCTGTTGACAGCGGTCTAAACAAGAAATTTTGAGCATTTTGTAAGAGCTCTGGTGCTTATAAAGATAATGTATCTTCAAAAAGGAAAACATAGGGACATAGAAGAGGTCAATATTTATTTTATTGTAAAAAATCATTGCTCTAAGGTCATAAACCAGAGAGAAAACAGGCGAGAGCGTTTGTAATATTTTGTATGGAGAAAAAACCACTAGCATTCGCTCTTAAGTTTGAGAAGTGAAGAAAAGGTCAGCGGCGCGGTATGTTGGTCGGGAGTTTGGTATTGCGCCTTCGATCCACCCTATATGAAGCAAAATATAAATAGGTATAATATCTTAATATATATATATATTTCTTGTGTGCGTGTGTATGTCACTGAACTCCTCCTAGACGGGTGGATAGATTTTGATGAAATTTTTTGTGTGAGTTCAACGGGATTCGAGGATGGTTTAGATTCACAATTTGGCCCACAGAAAAATGTTTATTTAACTAATTTTTCATTTATAAGTAGTGGCGGTACGAAGTTCGCTGGGTCAGCTAGTATGTATGTATGTTTTTACTTTATGAAGAACTAGCTGATGCCCACAACTTCGTCCGCGTGGATTTAATTTTTAAAATACCGCGGGAACTCTTTGATTTTCCGGTATTAAAGTAACCTGTTATTCTACAAACGCTCGACTATACACGCATGCAAAAAATCACATCGATCCGTAGCTCTGTTGCAAAGGATTGAAGGACAAACACACTTTCTTAGTAAGATATTTCATTAATGGCTAAGGTCAAGATCCTCATTAATATATGGTAGGTATGTATTAAGATCGTTAAATTTTATGAGAGTGATTTATTGCTATCCACTGATACTGATATGTGATAATGATGAGGAGTTCTGTCCTCTATCTTCGATAATGTTTATTAGATCTTCACCAAAATCGGGCAAAACTTGCCGGGTGGTAAACTCTCTGATAAAAAAAGAATTATCAAAATCGGCCCCGATTTGACGAAGTTATGGAGTAAATTCTACAAAAAGTATCATCAAAAAATTCCCAAGGTCCAATCTATATCTATGCCATAAATCATCAAAATTGGTTCATGAAGGCATGAAAGTATAAAATAGACAGACAGACAGAGTTACATTCGCATTTATAATATTAGTAGGGAAATAGGGATTTATATTATTTGAATTATCTATACACAGAGATAAACACTATACAGGATGTAAGGGAAATGCTAATCTTTGCCAAAAGGTCTTAATGCCTATAAAGAAGTAGAATACCGCTTGATTTGAAGATAATATTTTAATTTTTTTACGTAGGTACTTAGATTAATGAGTAATTAATCTAAGCGTAGGTACTTAAAACCCGAGTCATGAACTGCTTTGAACTTGTAAACAGCTGATCGTGCGAGCAAGGAAGTTTGAATATACATTACTGTTTTGTGTTAAATATCATTATTTGTTGCTTTTTTATTATTTTTATTAAATAATTATCTATTTACCTAACATTAAAATCAAATTTAATCTGTATCACATTACACAGAAGATTCCATGTTGTAATTAAAAATCGGCCAAGTGCGAGTCGGGCCTCGCTCTTTTAGGGTTCCGTTAAAAAAAATTAAATTAAAAGATTTCCGTCTACCCACCTACCCATTTTAATTTAATTTTTTTAATTTAATTTAATTTTTATTATTTGTTGTTATAGCGGCAATAGAAATACATAATATGTGAAAATTTCATCTGTCTATCTATTACGGTTTACGAGATACAGCCCGCTGACAGACGGACGGACGGACGGACGGACGGACGGACGGACAGCGTAGGCTTAGTAATAGGGTCCCGTTGGTACCCTTTGGGTACGGAACCCTAAAAACGTATGGTCAAAGTTATGAAAAGATCGCTGAAAAATTACAACACTGATTGACTCGGAATCCTACCTATTGTACTTTATCCTTGATTTCAGTATTCGTTAGCATGTACGTTCCATAATACATCCTGTATACTCGTATGTAGTAGGTTAGGTAGAATTTTGACGTGATAACGTCTTATAAACCGATGAACACCGGCTGCACGCACGAAAAAGTGTCACGTTCCGCCTGAGCCTGCGCGCGTAAGCGAGAGCACGGAACAAGCGATAGAGAGGCACGATCGGCCCAAGCGTTGGCTTGTGACACATTTATTCATCAATGTTTCTGACGTTATCACGTAAAACTATCGTCCGTAAACCGACTTTACAGACAACCAATATTTTTATTTTCTTTCTGTAGCAAAAAATCGAATCTGAAAAACAAAAAAAAGCTTGAGAGGTGTCAAGGGACACCCGGATGGAACGTAGTTCCTTTCGATTAATTAATTTGGCGTTGTGTTCGGTATTTTCGCGGTACAATAATGTATCTCCGTAACCATGTGGCTTCTGCAGTCGCCTAACAGCCAAAGGTCGATGGTTCGAACTTCGAATCCCAGCTCGACAGACCGAATTTTCCATTTTCAATTTGATTTTAAACAATTTCTACATGTGGAACCCTTCCCTAATTTTTTATAACTTATAAGTTATAAAAGATTAGGGAAAAATTCCACATGTGGAAATTATTTAAAATTAAATTGAAAATAGAAAATTCAGTCTGTCGAGCTGGGATTCGAACCATCGACTTTTAACTGTTAGGCGACTGCAGAAGCCACAAGGCTACGGAGACCCAATATTGTACCGCGAAAATACCGAACACAATGCCTTCAAAAAAGTGTCGGTTTCAATAAAGTGTCGATCCGTCTAGCCCCCTTCCGAGTTCCGCACCCGCGCGATAAGGAACTACGTTCCAATAGGTAATTCTGCGACTAGTCTTGAATCAAAACATTCAAACGAACGTACCTACAGTACGTTAAATAAAAAATGGTCATAAACGGTACACCGAGACGCGTAAACAGTGTATCAAGGTTGTCGTTCTTAAAAATCATCGTATTTTTTTCATGAAAGCCAACATACAGCTTTCAGTCCGGTTATTCTCAAAATACCTATACACGGAAAAAAATGGGGTCTGGCAAAGTTTTCATTCAAGAATAAAATTATTCTCAAGTATATTGTTTAATCTCAAGCATATGTTTACTCAAGGTAACAATAATATCTTGAATAAAATAAAATGGAATTCTTCTAGATATATAATATTATTCTTCATTTATTTATTTACATCAAGAATATTTTTTTGGATCAAGACGATATTTACCCTTAACTATAGAAAACATTTGCATTTTGAAACAAGTAATTAAGAATTCTTACTTTGAATATAAAAGGATTTAGCATAAGAATCTCAGAGATTAGGGCCAAGAATAAAAAGAAATTATTGGTTTAAGAAAATGTGTAAATTCGTTCAACAATAATATTATTGTGACAAAAGTTTAATACTTTTGATTCAAAATACGTAAAATACTCATTTTAAATAAAGTCTACTATTTAAAAACAAGAAAATTATTGTTTCATAAATGCTCTCAAGAGATACTTCAATTTCTTAACCTGAGAATATGGATTTAAAAATATCAGCCAAGAACAAACATTTTATGTCAAGAAATATTTTTTTCATTGAAGACGGATTGATTTTAAAATAAAAAATCTGTCTATATTGATTTGAATACTAACTGTTCTTCAATAACGAATTATAACTGTCTACCATTGAGATCTCTTTTTCTTGGCTAGAAAAATTCAACAGCTTTGCTGTGAGTACAATGTCTCTTAACCTAAGAATATCGTTTCTAAAATTGAGGAAGAACAAACATTTTAAGTCAAGGAAATATCTGCTTCAGTGAATATGGTTATCTTTTACAATCAATTATAATGTCTGTCTTAACTGGAATACTTCGTTATTCTTTCATAAATAATTACAGATTTCTTTATTTAAGAATAACTTATTTATTGACTGTACAAAAAATCCTTTTTTGCTTACAAGTCCAGACAAGAATGATAAAAAATTGCATTAAGAATTTATGTATATTCCTTCAACAATAATATTGTTTAGACAAGAGTTTTTTTTACTTTTGATTCAAAATACATTATAGATACATTTTTAGAATCAAAAGTAAAAAAAACTCTTGTCAAAATACATTATAGAAAAAATTGGACTTTGACAGCTGCGAATCTCTCTTCATAATAAATAATAAAATATGGTAAATAATTATGTAATATGGCTCATTCCTTTTTAATGTAATTCTACATTAAATCTTACATCTATATAAATAAATAAAACATAATAATATTACGAGTAAATATTAATAAGTTTCACATGAAAAATTTGCAACCAAGAGGAAATCTGTCAACAGCTGTCAGCTACAAAAATTGCAATTTATTTACTGTTTACATCTATATTTCCATAATATTTTGATGCCATACGTTTGCCTGTGATTTGTGGACTTAATTTCGTATAATATAATATGTCGTGGCTCAATCTGAACCAGAGGATAAGTAGCTTGAAAGGGCAGATAACGAAATCCTCGATAAAGAAGCTCGAAGACAAATGCCTTAACCAAGTTAAATTGTGAAGTGTGTAGTGTGAATTTTAAGCTGCTGTTTTGTATTTTTTTTTTCTTATTTTTAGGTTTTTTTTGTATATATAAGGTGATATAAGTCATATGTGTTGTTGTGGCGCCGAGCCACTTGTTCTAGGTTGAGACAGCCGGGGTTTTTTTATGTCGCAGGATAGCGTGCGTTGTGAGCAGTGTTCCCAGCCTCGGTTTTTTAAAAATAGTAAAGGTTTGAAAATTCATGTAGGTAGAGTTCACAAATCATCATTTGCATCATCGATACCTCCCATTTCATGTTCTTCCCTTCCAATTAAAGGACTTGATGGTAACCTTTGGGAATCATTAAGTACTTTTAAGAATTCCATTCCATTAATCAGACGCATTCCTCGAGGTTCACGCCATTCAGTTTCATGTTCTTTAAAAAAAACTATAGATAATGTCATCTCTCATAACACCTGTCGTAGCTGGGAGCTCCTGCTCACTTTCGCGTACCGCACGCTACACGCGGATAAGAGTCAAAACCTCTCCCTTACACAGAAAATAAAAAATAACTGCACTATAAATGACAGCAATATTTACAATACTACCATACAGTTAAATCCACTACATGTAACACATACACAATCTCATCAATATCTGAAACATAATTATGATAAAAAAAAATTTATTGAAAATAAAATAAGCGACGGCGACCTTAAGGGAGCGGCTCGACTTTTATTCTCCAGTGACACAATTGCCCCTGATACAGCGGAGACTCTGGAAGCACTGCGTTCTAAACACCCATCTCCTTCTCCTGATTCCTCTTTTCCAGACCCACCGACGAATAACGATTTTCTTTTTCAGGCCACTACAAATGACGTGCTGGGAGCTCTGATGTCTTTCAGAAATGGTTCCGCTGCAGGGCTCGATGGTTTGTCACCACAACACTTTAGAGACTTAGTTTGTGGTGCAAACGTTGACGTAGGTGGTACCCTTCTGAAATCCATCACTGATCTGGTGAACCTGATGCTATCTGGACGAGACCCCATGAAATAACTAAAACCTTATATGGAGCAAATTTATGTGCCCTAAAAAAAAAGGATGGTGGTATTCGCCCCATAGCAGTGGGTTCAACGATTCGGCGCGTCGTTTCCAAAATTTGCTGTAAAAAAATTCTTCCTTTGATATCTTCTAATTTTGTCCCAATTCAGTTAGGCTTTGGGGTAAAGGGGGGATGTGAAGCAGCTGTTCATGCTGCTCGCACATTCCTCCTTGGCTCCCGGGAGGAGGTACTCCTTAAAATTGATGTGAAGAATGCCTTCAATTCAGTGGATCGAGGGGTCCTCCTCTCAGAAGTAAAAAATAAATGTCCACAGTTTTTCCCGTACTTGGCGCAGTGCTACCGGGAACCTTCAAAGCTCGTACACAAAAAGAATGTTCTGAGCTCCGCTGTCGGCTGTCAGCAGGGGGATCCGCTTGGACCAGTTATTTTTAGTTTGGCCATCCACCCTATAATTTCGGCTCTAAATTCCAAATTCAATGTTTGGTATTTGGATGATGGAACCTTGGGCGGCGAAGTGAATTCGGTTTTGGAGGATTTAGAAATTATTATATCAAAATTTAAAACTATTGGCTTGGAACTTAACTTTGATAAATGTGAAATTTATATTCCTAATTCTTTTTCGGCGGAATCTAAACTGCACATATTAAATAAATTCAATACTTTAGCTCCGGGTATTAAAATTTTAAATGATGAGTCACTTCGCCTCCTAGGAGCACCTGTTCTAGAGGCCTCAGTTCCTCAATTTTTTACTGACTTAATTTCTAAATTCAAAAACACTTCCCATCACCTTTTCGATATTAATCCTCATATGGCAATGACCATCATTCGATTCTGCTTATTTGTCCCAAAATTTACTTATTTCCTAAGATGTTCACCTCTTTGGAAATTTAATAATTTATTGGAAAATCTGGATAATTTTATACAAAATATTCTATCTGACATCTTAAATTGTCCGATAGATGATCAAGTATGGGCCCAGGCTTCTCTTCCGATCAGGTATGGAGGTCTGGGAATCCGCAAAATTTCTAGTGTCTCTCTGCCAGCATTTCTTTCCTCTGTTTATAGTACACACACTCTCTTTGAAAAAATTATATCCCAGTCTTTGGGATCAATTGAGGTGTCGTGCTTGGCAGAGGCAAGAAATGAATGGTCAACGATTAGCCCAAATCAATTGCCGGTTTCTCTTCCTTCCCAGAGACAGTGGGATGACATTATTTGTAAAAAAACTTTTGACGCAATGTTAATGGAAGCAAATTCTAAAGACCGTGCTCGTCTTCTCGCTGTCTCTGCGAAAGAATCCGGCCACTGGCTCCATGCTCTCCCTTCTGCTAATCTAGGCACTCTTTTAAACCACGCCACTCTTGCAGTGGTAGTTGGCCTTAGGCTCGGCGCCAAAATAACCCAGCCTCACCGTTGCCACTGCGGTGACCACGTCGACGCTTACGGTCATCACGGACTCTCCTGTTCGAAGAGCGCTGGTCGTTTCTCCCGCCACAATGCCCTCAACGACATCATCCGCAGGTCTCTTGCTACTGCTCACGTGCCAGCTGTATTAGAACCTATTGGTTTGGCACGTAGTGATGGCAGGAGACCTGATGGTATGACGCTTGTTCCTTGGAGGGCAGGGAGGTCGCTTGTGTGGGATGCCACCTGTGTAGATACTCTGGCTGCATCCCACATCCATGCGACCTCCTCTGTGGCGGGTGCAGCGGCTACTAGCGCCGAACAGGCTAAGAGGCGCAAATATGAAAAACTTGACAGTGGTTTCATATTTGTGCCTTTTGGTGTAGAGACCCTGGGGCCGTGGGGCCCGGAGGCTCGAGCGCTTTTTGTAGAGCTAACTAAAAAGGTGATCGAGTCTACCGGGGATCCAAGAGCTGGCAGCTACCTTGCCCAAAGGATTAGCTTGGCCATCCAAAGGGGTAATGCTGCCAGCATCTTGGGTACCATGCCACACTGCGGTGGCTTCGATGGGGTTTTAGATTTTATTTAATTTTTTATTTTAGTTTTAATTTTAGAATAATTTTAATTTTAATGTAGTAGGTAGTTTTAATTTTAGAGTAAATTTAGGTTTTTTCAATATCTACTAGATGATAATGATTTTTAGAATCTAATATTTTATAGCAAGAAAAAAATTGTTTTATAAAAACTCTCAAATGACAATTATTGCCTCTTAACCTAAGAATATGGATTCAAACATCAGCTAGGAATAAACATTTTAGGTAAAGAAATATTTACTTCCTTGAAGATTGATTTCTTTGAAAATTAAAAATTGGTCTCTATTGATTTGAATACTTACTGTTCTTCAATAAAGAATTACAACTGTCTACCATTTAGACCTCTTTTTCTTGGTAAGACAAATTCAACAGGTTTGCTGTGAGTGACATGTCTCTTAACTGAAGAATATTGTTTATAAAATTGATGAAGAACCAACATTTTAAGTCAAGAAAATATGCTCTTCGGTAAATATGGTTATCTTTTACAATCTTTTATTTTTGTATATGACTGTGTTAACTGGAATACTTCCTTATTCTTTCATAAAGATTACAAGATTACAGCTTTCTTTATCTAAGAATAACTTATTTATTGACTGTATAAAAAATACTTTTTAACCGACTTCCAAAAAGGAGGAGACCGGTATCTTTTTTTTTCTATGTATGTCCACCGATTTCTCCGGGATTACTGGACCGATTCACGTGATTTTTTTTAATCGACAGAGGATGTTTGCGAAATGGTCCCATAAAAATGTTCACCTTCAACTCTTCAAGCCTGATGCTGCAGGGATATTGCTCACCTAAAATAAAGAGATTTAGGAAATGTCGATTACAAATTATTATTGTAGATAACAAGTATGTACTACATCATTGAGCTCCAGGTCCTAGCTCCTCAATCCTGATGCTGCAGGGTACTGTCTACCTAAAACTATGGCGATTTAGGAAATTTCGATTACGAATTGATATTGTAGGTAACAAGTATGGACTACATCATGGAGCTCTAGGTCCAGTAGGGCGGGGGCGGAGGGGGCTGCCCGCCCCGGGCCTCTGGTCCAGGGGGCCCCCAAATGCTTCCATGTTCCCTTGATCAAATCCTATACAAGGCTTTAAAATTTATTCTTTGTAGGTACCTATCTAAGAGGTGATTTGGATCTTATGAATATACTACACTTAAAAGCTTAAAGTAAAAATTCTTTTAAAAAAACTGACTTCTAACGCCACTACAAAGTATAAAAATAATTTTAGTTTGTCCACGTTTGTTGATGTCGGGCGGGCCTAAAATACAAACTATGAAACCGACTCGCGATGCTCGCTCGACTTCTACAAACGAGTCTCTCATATTATTGTGTAGCGTCGCGCATCGGTTTCATAGTTTGTAATTAGGCCCGCCCGACTTCAACAAACGTGGACAAACTAAAACTATTTTTATACTTTGTAGTGGCGTTAGAAGTCGGTTTTTTGAAAAGAATTTTTTTTGCTTACAAGTCCAGACAAGAATGATAAAAATTGCATTATGAATTTATGTATATTCCTTCAACAATATTATTGTTTAGGCAAGAGTTTTTTTTTACTTATGATTGAAAATAAATTATAGATACATTTTTAGAATCTAATACTTTATAGCAAGAAATAGATTGTTTTATGAAAGCTCTCAAGTGACAATTATTGCCTCAACCTAAGAATATGGATTCAAATAAGTACCAGCTAAGAACAAAAATTTTATGTTAAGAAATATTTACTTCATTGAATATTGATTTCTTTTACAATTAAAAATCGGTCTCTATTGATTTGAATACTTACTGTTCTTCAATTAAGAATTACAACTGTCTGCCATTGAGAACTCTTTTTCTTGGTAAGACAAATTCAACAGCTTTGCTGTGAGTGCAATGGCACTAAACTGAAGAATTTCGTTTCTAGAATTGATGAAGAACCAACATTTAAAGTAGTTTAAGAATAATAAGTAAGTTTAAGAATCCGTGAAACCGGGCCTTCGACTAAGTTGAGGTTTCTTGGTTTTGAATGGAAATCTTGAAAAATATATTTAAGAACAACATTTTTGAATGTAAACAATAATTTTCTTGTATGAAATCTATGATACAAATGAGTGTTTTAAACCAAATTCACGTTTCTTGGTTGTACCATGGAAATCTTGAAAAAATATTTAAGAAAAGATGTCTCGAGTCTAAAACAATAATATTCTTGAATTCAAACTATGATTCAAATATGTGTTTTGAACCAAATTCACGTTTCTTGGAATTAGTATGGAAACAAAACAAACTATAGGTTAAGCTTGTATCCGGTGTTGCAGTATATTTCTCCCAAGGTGTAAGGAAAATAATAGGGTATTTTAGTCCTAGTGAGAAATAATCTAAAAATATAAAAATAAGATAGTTTATGCAATAAGGAATCGGGAAGAGGAAGTTTCAGTTCACAAAATTATAAAATAAATTTTATATTTCATTTCAAAGTTTTCACTTCTTTTGTCTATGCTACAAATATGCGAAACGTCAAACAGTTCCCGCCATTACACTACATCATTATGTCAGTAGTCTATATAGTTCACCCGCTCAAATAGTTTGCAGTACAAATACACGGTATTTTAGAAACTATGTGAAATAAATAAATACATTATTTAATCATTTAGTACCATCATTTATTTAAATTTTTTAGATTAATGAAAAATACAAAATCAAAATACTGGTAGTATTAGATCTGAATCATCACTTTATAATTTATATACATATACTATCATCATAATACAGCACACAAACATTTAGCGTGACACACTAAAGTATACAGTGGGTCACATAACTCGCGCCGCATTACCGGCGGTTGCTATGTGTCGGCTTTACAAGGGGCCCCAACCATTTGAGCGAACGAATTTACTGAACTTACGACGTCATCACATAGTCTGACGTGGGCGTCTAGCGTTTACGCGGGGTAATTTAAAAGGCAAACTTTAAATGCATTTTTTGGTACTTATCGATTATTATCACCTTAGAATCAAATTTAGACACTTTTCAAAAAAGAGTAAGTAAAATACCCTATTGAACATTCCTCCCTTCACTCCGTTATGCTCTAACCGAGTGAAGTCAGGTTTGCAGCTAGTAGTGATTGTAAAAAACATATATTATACACACAGGAGGCCCTATGTTTCACATAATCAGTCTATTATCACGGAATTAATGTCCATACAAAGAAAACCGTATTTTAACAAGCAAATATACAAACCGTTGGTGGGGAAAGCACTGAAAATCAATCTCGGTTTTTCTTGTCAGTATAAGTAGCGTAGCACAGACCAGGTTCATGAGCAATGGGGCAATTTATCTCATTTTGTGTGACCGTAAGGTCAAAAATGGCCTCAAGAAGTTGAAAAAAGACGATGTAGTTGCATTCTGCTATATTTGCGGCCAATTTATTAAAACAAGATCTAAAAATTTTTATTTGCCTATAAATTCGAAACTTTTCGAAGCCCATAAAACTAATTTTAAACTTCAAATACAAAGTCAAAACAAAAAAGGCTACAAAAGCAAACTGTTCCAGCCTAAACAATTTTTTCTTTAATTAGTAAAGGAATAAAAATCGGATATGTAAAACCCAGAACCAAAATTTGTGTTGACTTGTGTAGTAATTAATTCGTAGTAAGTCTATGTCAGGAAAAATAGTGGAGACGTGAAAGATACGGCCTTATTTTTGGTAATTAACATTTCGTAGCAGGCAACATTCTTTTTGTCTTGGATGGATGTGCCGGCGCAGTGCACCGCATGGCCGCATTACGTCTTGATTACGTCCACTGTTCAGTTCATGGTGATACTTTAGAGTGATTCTTTTGCGTTGTTGATCAAAATATAGAGATTGTGCTGTGTGTGTGCTAAGGTAAGTGAACCTATAGATCTAATTACATATGTTATTGTATTTTAAGTAAAGAATTAAAGATTGACTGACACAAGATGAATTACATGGCAACGGGGCCAGCTAGGCGCTGGCCTTTTTTTGGTTTTGGCTTACTGGTTTTCACTTCCGTCGGCACTCCCGGAGTGCCACTGTTTTTTTTTAGTCTGACCCTGAGTTTTAGAGGGATCGACTATACTAGCGGCACGCTATGATGGCCGGTTTGACGTTTGTCCGCTCATGAAGTTCCGTTAATTGATAACGACTTTGAAGGAAATAATTGTATTACGTTATTGACGATAGTGATGTGCAGAGATTCATAAATTTTATCGAATGTAGTTTTAGGTTTAGGACTCAAAATTTATTAATTTATAAATTTTAAACCGGCCATCATAGCGTGCCGCTAGTATAAGTATTCTTATTTATATTATTTACGTTACTAGCATCCGCCCTTGGCTCCACTCGCATATACTATAATAAAATAAATCACTGTTTTATACATTTCAGATCTAAAAGTGCCAGATCAAATAAAACTGTTGTCCTACCTGATTCCCCCGAGAGGAAGACTGAACAAGCGTAGAAAATTTTCCACATTAGAATGCGTCGAAAGCTTTATATTTGACGTCCAGGTAAATATACTATTATTATATTTGATTTATATGATATTATTTATATTTGATATCTATACCTCGCAGGTTCACTCGCGGTTACGCAATTTTATGGTATGTTTTGGTTTTTCCTGGATAAAGAGTAACATCTGTTATCCAGGCTATAATTGACATTCATACCAAATTTCATCCAAATCTATTTAGCCTTTTCAGAGATAAGTGGGAACAAACATATTCTTTCAATCACAAGCTTTCCCATTTATAATATTAGTAGTAAACACGCGTGCTTTGTAGGTATGTCTATCAATTTAGCAATTTTTATATGTTTGCTATTGTTTTCAGAATCCTGGAGATATACAAACGAAAATTGATGAAGTAAAAGAAAAGGCTCTACACAGCAAGCAAAGTGTTCTTCATAGCTATCTTACTAGGAATATAGCTAAAATACGAACGCGATCTAGTAGTATAGCTATCTGACTAGACTAATCTAGTAAAATGGTTATAGAAGTACTATGTTTGTCAAAATCTATAGTTAGGTTAGGTTGGGGTTCAACTTGAACAGTCAGGCACTTAGGTTCCATTTGGTATAATCAGATATGCGTCTGAAATGGCAGCATTTAATCATTGCGTCTCACTTATACACTATTGCTGACACTAACTTTTGAGAAGTATATAGATTAACGCCGCCATTTAAGATTCGTTTCTTTATTGGGGCGGGTTATAATAAACTAAAACACATATGAGTGATCTATGTCTATTGGCGGTCATAATATAATTATAAATAATACCATTGATGACCTTCTCGTTTGCACATTTTGAAAGATATAAAATCACTAAGTATATGTTTTTTTTGATAAACTGTTATAATAATAATATTAGGGAATATTATGATTAATACCTAGAATATACTTAAATAAAATGATCAATACTGTTGTTTTAGGAAGTTTATTTTTTAATAAAGGATTTCATAGAATTGAATCCATTGTATTATTTTATCTATAATACTAATTTGAGTACCTCCCACTTATTTACCTATCTCTATTTTCAGGCATGAAATGTCACGCGGAGATCTGATTGAAAAATGTGATGGTGCCTCAGGCTCGAAATTATGTGAGTTTTAGTGCTTTTTCTTGTTCATTTCATGTTTCAAATGGTACTCAATAATCATGGTATTTTAGTAAAGCTGTTTCAGTTCTATGTACAGATTCAAGAGCTTTGTTATATACAGAGTTAAGATTTTCTTATTTGAATTACAATAGTCTTGGTTCAATGGTTAACATGCGTTTCAGTAAATATTTTTCAGTTCATCGTTCGATTTATTCAAGATAAAGTTTAGTCAGAATGTCACTAAACAAATATTTTTTGACTATAGCTGGAAAAAAAATTTGTTCATTTTTATTTACCAACTTTTTGTACTAAATATTTATGTTAACGTTTTGTTTAATTACATTCTGACTAAACTTTAGCTTGAATAAATCGAACGATGAACTGAAAAATATTTACTGAAACGCATATTAACCATTGAACCAAGACTATTGTAATTCTTTAAATAAGACAATCTGACCTTCGTATATAACATGCCATGATTTGAATCAAGAACTGAAAATTCTTACAGTAAAATACTTAATTGTTGAGCCAAGAGATTTGTGATCTCCGTATGAAACATGCAATGAATTAGATCAAGAACTAAAACTTCTTTACTGAAGTACAGGGTTTTTAGATCAATAATAATGACATTATGCGTTGGAAACAATCTGATCTTCGTATGAAACATGACATGCATTGAACCAAGAACCGAGATTTCTTGCAGTAAAATACACTATTATTGAGCTAAGAGATTTCTGATCTCCGAATGAAACATGCAATGAATTAGATCAAAAACTAAAAATTATTCAGTTAAGTACTTGCACGTTCTTAAATCAACAAAATTAACATTATTGGTTGGAGACAATCTGATCTCCGTATCAATTGCTTATTGTTTTTGAATTAAGAATTGGGCTTCTTCACTGAAATACGCATAAATATTGAACTAAGAACATTGGTATTATTCTTTCTAGACAATGTAATCTCCGTTTAAATTCGATAATATTATTAAACTAAGAAATAAAATTTCTTCACTAAAAACGCATGATTATTGAACTAAGAATATTGAGACTATCTTTTTAAAACAACGTGATCTCCAGAGAATAACTTATTGTTATTGAACTAGTAGCTAAAACTTCTTCACTGAAGAGCATCAACTAGTAACTGAGATTGTTGGTTTTCTTCACTATAGATAAATTGTTCTTATTGTGAAAATAGATTTAATTGATGCAAGAGTTAAAGCTGCTTTACTAAAAAATGCCCTAGTATACAGATAAATAAATACCATTCTTCTTACAATTGATTTATTTTTCATACTGAGAATTTATTTTCTTGTAAGGAAACTCCGGGATCCGTTTGACAAAGTGTTCAACTGAGAAAAGCATTATTCTTAAATATATTGTTTAATCACAAGTATATAAATTCTAGAAGGAAGACAAATATCTTGACTTAACTATTTATTTATTAGCATTGAGAATAATTGTGTTTTGATACAACCATTTATTGTTTTCCCCATATATGAATCACGGAAATTCTTGACCAATAGATATATTCTTGATCAGAATCAATGACATTTCTTGTCCAATAAATATATTCTTGATAAGAGATATTGCTTTTCATACTCGGAGGAGTACATTCTAGATTTAAGACATATTTGTCTTAAATTTGAGAATTTAAGATTCTAGACTTAAATAAAAAAACTTACTTAAGCAAAGAAAACGTTGCTTTTTCATTGCAAGAATAGATATTGCCTTGGTTAGTGAGTATATTTACTTGGAAGAAAAATGAATAACAAGACAAATATTTACTAATTTTAAGAATATAATGTTTTCCCCATATATGAATCACGCAATGTCTTGACCAAGTGAAATATTCTTAGTTTAAAGCAAATTTTTTTTTCCGTGTAGGATAAGATCAAACGAGTGTAAGAAGCGCGATCGTGTAAACAGAACGTCTGTAAGTTGGGAGGTTCGGGAGGTAGGGCGAGCGCTCCACGCGTCTTATCGTTAGGGCTGCCACTTGCTACAGTTTTTAACCAACTTCAAAAATGGAGGAGGTTCTCAATTTGACGCGAATTTTTTTTTTTGCCCATGTTTCTCCATAACTCCGTTAAATCTGAAAGATTTCAATATTTTTGACGTGATAACGTCTTATAAATCGATGAACACCGGCTGCAGGCACGAAAAAGTGTCACGTTCCGCCTGAGAATGCACGTTCCGCCTAAGCCTGCGCGCGCAAGCGAGAGCTCGGAACAAGCGATAGAGAGGCACGCTTGGCCCAAGCGTTGCCTTGTGACTAGATAAAATTGTAATTTTCAATTAATGACGGCGATCAATACAAATGAGTATTATTATGATGAACAAATTCTATAATACTAGTGGTTCGCCCCGAACTGAGACCTCGCGGTAACGGTTTCCCATAATTACTTATTCATTCAATAGATACATGACGATCAAAATTGACATTATTATTATGCCCGTTTTCACCAACCATACCTAAATCATCCCCTTTGTAGAAGTCTCTTTACGTAGGTAGCCCCTAAATACAATCCTAACATCCCATATGTCATTTTCACCTTTAGTTGTCCCGTAGAGGTTTGTAATAACAAAGTTGACAGAAAGTGTCAACTAACTTAACATATGTAGCCCGTAAAGGTTAGGGAACTGTTAAAGTGAAATCCTCAAGGCCTCAATCAAACTTAGGTATAGTTTTTTGGAACATTCAAATTAAATTACTTGTACACAGCGTCAACTATCGACACGATCAGAAAACATGTAAAAACAAACTGCAACGTGAAGTTTTATTGATGTTTGCTAAATGACTAAATAATAATTTTAATTGAATATATTATGTTACATATAAGCTGCATTTGCTATATGAGATGAGAGCGCCATCTATTGACATCATTGTGAAGTTCTGTTGTTGCTGCTCATTAAAAGTTAAATAATTTAGTTTCCTTATTACATTTATCTAATTTTAGTATTTGTTGTTCAAGTACATGATATTACGCTAAAATTATAAAACTTTCAAGCCTCAGCTCTCAATGGTTATTCCGTTGTAAGGTCAAATATAATCTCCCCCCCACTTTGAAAGCCCCCCATTTCGTCAATTTTAGGAAAAAAATTAAAAAAAAAAATACTTTTGTACTCTGTTCCAAATTATCTTTAAAATGACGTACTGTAACCCTATGAAAAGCAAAAAATTTTTTTTCTTCGCTTTCGCTTCTATGAGAGCCCCCCCTGAAATAAAGATTTTTATAACTTTTTAAGCCATTTTCGGCTGGAGGCCATCGGTTTACATATTATATCTAAAATTGAAGTAATTACGTTCAGTAATTCAGAAGTTATAAGGCTCTGACAGACGGACGGACGGACGGACGGACGGACGGACGGACAAGTGCAAATTCACTCAAGTAGACTCAAAGACCTTCGCTTCGCTCGGTCGATTATAGTCCTTATAATGATGTCCGTATAATGTGTCGTGTGATGCGGGTTGTTACGTTCCCCTCAAATATGGTTGAGCGAAGCAATGGCTAGGTCATGCGTCATGCTCGTAAATGGGTGCCATCGGCGGGAATGGGTCTACTTTCTGTCTACCTGTCTTAACGTGTGTTGAATTATAATTAGGTATGCTTTTGTGGAACTTCCCCTGGTTGTGGAAACACTGTATACATAGCATAATATCAAACTTGTTTTGAAAAGAGCAACTGCCGAGTTTCTTGATGGTTCTTCAAGGCAGGAACGGCATTCCGAACCAGTGGTAGACTCATCGACGATTCCAAAGAACTTGTAAAAAAGTCTATTTGAATAAAAAACATTTCTATTCTTTTCTATTCTATGTTATTTACCACCCTTACGTCAACTGATACGCTATGATGATGGCGTGTAGGCATTTGCCTTTAATTTACACTGCCATACCCTCACAAGTAAGCCCGCTACCTAGAATGTATCGTCACTTACCATCAGGTGAGGTCGCAATCAACGGCTATTTTGCATATTGTTGTTATATTATTGTCATCAATAAAAAAAGATACATATGAAGTGTCAATAGTTTACGTGTGGCAAAGACAACCCTAGCCTTAGATACGCCATTATCCATGCGTAAACTGAAATACATTATCACTCCCCAACGCCGATGTAATATTTTTAAAATTTGGTTTGTTCCTTGTTCTTCTATAATTTATTTCGAACTAGTTCTCGTTCTGGCTTCGCACGGGTGGGCTTCGCTTACCTATTCCTTAGACCAAAATTAAGTGTGAATGTCTTGAAATATTCTTCCCTTTATATGTTTGTGGAAATATTGTAGTATTACCTTAGACTAGAGCATCAATTCATACTCAAAGTGTACCTCAACCTTACGGTAGTAATTAATAACGAATTGTTATAAAAGTTTATGTTAGTAAGTATATGTACCAAGATACATAATATTATTTTTATTGCTTCTTCACGCAAAATCTAATGAATCGACTGCGATGAAACTTGATAGGTGCATAGCTGCTACTTTTTAATCCCAATATTCCCACGGAATCGAAACCTAAATATAAGTGTTTTATACCTTAATATATATAAATTACGTGTCACGTTGTTTGTCCGCGATGGACTCCTAAACTACTGAACCGATTTTGATCAAACTTCGTAACTATCTGTAATTTGGTCCAACTTGAAAGATAGGATAGTTTTTTTTATTCGTTAATAATAATTCGATAATTTATTCGTTTTATATATATAGGTAAGTTGGCGGTACGAAGTTCGCCGGGTCAGCTAGTTAATTATAAGTACCTACTTCTATAGTTAATTTTCTATATTTTATTCCGTGAGGTTCATTGACCAAATAAATACAAGTTCACTGACCAGCTGCATAGCTGTTGCATTGAGCTTACTAAGGTGACATGAGCCGGAGGAGGTGCATGGCTGCAGTTCGTGACCTCATTGTATTTAGGTCACGGGTCACGGGGGATGAAAGGTTTGTATTTTAGATATGATGATTTATGATAACCTGATGCTTGAAATTTCGATAGTGTTAATTTTCTTGCATCATGCTCGTGAACGGGTGCCGCCGGCGGGAATGGGGCTAATTTCTGTCTTGTAGTACGTCTTTTTGTTTTTTGGAACTTCCTCTCATCGTGGAAATATGTATTATATTCTATTCTAACAAAGTTGCATGGGTTAAATCGGCTTGGCATCCAGCTGCCCACAAGATAGTATAAAAACTTATTAGAATAGAATAGAATAGATATATTTTTATTCAAATAAACTTCTACAAGTGCTTTTGAATAGTCGATGAATCTACCATCTATTACAATTAGCTACTACAAGGCTACTACATAATATTTGTGGCAATTGTGGGAATGGGCGTGACGTGACTTGCCTTTACATAAGTTTAAGAAATCTAATTAAAACGATTCTCATGAAAAACACATATTTTCTGTCTTTCTTTCTTTTTTTTTTTTAAAGAATATTAGTCAAGTTGAAGTCCACTAAATCCTTTTCTCCCCTCCAAATAAGCGGAAAGCTTGTGTTAGGAGTGGGTACGACAATAGTGCAACGGGTGGGATTCGAACCTGCGACCTTTCAGTTTTCAGTCCGCACCTTTGACCGTTGGGCTATTGAGGCTTATCATTTATATAATCTTCATTTTAAAAATGAAGATTTTATCTTATATATATAAAAGAAAGTGATGCTAGTTACACTATTTATAACTCAAGAACGGATGAACCGATTTGGCTGAAAATTGGTAGAGAGGTAGCTTAGAACCAGGAGACGGACATAGGATACTTTTTATCCCGTTCGACCGCGTTTCCGTCATGTCACTATAAAACGTGGTATAAGAAAAACGTATCTGACATGGAATAACAAAACGCAAATGACAGTGGAATAACAAAACGTAAATGACAGCTAAACGTAATTTTGTCTTCGGTTAAGTATGGTAAAAAATTTGACAATTATAAAAAGTGTTATAATAAAGCATTACTGATATTATAAATGCGAAAGTGTGTTTGTTTGTTGGTTTGTCCTTCAATCACGTCGCAACAGAACAGCGGATTGATGCGATTTTTTGCATGGGTATAGTAATGAATGTAGTAGTGGTTCCTCAGACCGGGAGAGCTACTTTTTATCTCGGATAATGAAAGAGTTCCCGCGGGATTTTTAAAACTAAATCCATGCGGACGAAGTCGCGGGCATCAGCTAGTAAATGATAAAAAAGCGTGGATATAACGCGCTCCAGCGATTCATGAGACCATAATAACTATAACATGATATTTTAAAAAGAGCAATCACAGAGTTTCTTGCTGGTTCTTCTCGGCTGGAACGGTGTTCCGAACCAGGTGGTATATTCACTTGACGATTCGAAAGCACTTTGTAAAAGTTTATTTGAAATAAAAAATTATTATTCTATTCTATTTAAGTTTACGTCATCAGCAACCCATCAACGGCTCACTACTGAGCGCAGGTCTCCTCTCAGAGAAGGGTTATAGGCCATACCACCACGCTGGCCCAATGCGAATTGGCGGACTTCACACGCCTTCGAGAACATTATGAAGAACACTCAGGTGTGCAGGTTTCTTCACGATATTTTCCTTCACCGTTGAAGCAAGTGATATTTAATTTCTTTAACGCACATGACTTTGAAAAGTCAGAGGTGCGTACCCGGGATCGAACCTGCGACCCCTCGAATAGGAGACCACAGTCCTAACCACTAGGCTATCACCGCTTGCAAGTTAAGTTTACGTGGTTGTAAATAAATTAATTATTGAGATATCTAAATTTAGTTCTCTCCCGGAGATGCAGCATCGCGAAACTGCCAATCAAACTTCCGATTCGGTAGCGATAAATTCTGTTTCATTGCATCGGTTTCACTGCGGCCCCTAAACCTTTACAAGAAGCGCATTTATTGCAATTCTCTAACAAAGTAACAAGTATATCTATAAAACAATATCCCAATTTTTAACCGACTTGAAAAAAGGAGGAGGTTGTCAATTCGTCGGAATCTTTTTTTACAAGCTTTTATTTAGCTTGACCAGTTTGTTTGTTTGGGTCAAATCTTGCAAGATGAATTAGACCCACTTCCCGGTTTCTGATCGAGCTGAAATTTTGCATTTATGTGTAAATCGGATGACAATGCAATATTATTGTGACATGGAGCTGATCTGATGATGGAGACGGAAGATGGCTATCGGAACTCTGTAATACAACGACGTAACCCCATCGAGTTTGGGCTCGTTTGATTTGTTATAGATGATATCCAGAGTCTAATGAAGTAGCTACTAAAAGCTTGCATTTAAAAATAAAAATTTTAATTTACACTTGTTTTTTATGTATGTCCGCCGATTACTCGAAGACGCCTGAACCGATTTAGAAAATTCTTTTTGTTTCACAGGGTACACTCCCCAGGTGGTCCCATATAAATTTTATCGAAATTGGTCGAGCGGTTTTTAAAATATCAACAATAATTTATATACTTTGTATAGTGGCGCGGGAGTTTGAAGTCGGTTTTTAACCGACTTCCAAAAAGGAGGAGGTTCTCAATTCGGCCGGTATTTTTTTTTTCTATGTATGTCCACCGATTTCTCCGGGATTACTAGACCGATTCGCGTGATTTTTTTTTAATCGACAGAGGATGTTTGCGAAATGGTCCCATAAAAATTTTAACCTTCAACTCCTCAAGCCTGATGCTGCAGGCTAAAACTATGGCGATTTAGGAAATTTCGATTACGTATTGATATTGTAGGTAACAAGTATGGACTACATCAAGGAGCTCCAGGTCCTAGCTCCTCAATCATAGGATACTACACTTAAAAGCTTAAAATAAAAATTCTTTTCAAAAAACCGACTTCTAACGCCACTACAAAGTATAAAAATAATTTTAGTTTGTCCACGTTTGTTGAAGTCGGGCGGGCCTAAAATACAAACTATGAAACCGACTCGCGACGCTCGCTCGACTTCTACAAACGAGTCTATCATATTCTGTAGCGTCGCGCATCGGTTTCATAGTTTGTATATAGGCCCGCCCGACTTCAACAAACGTGGACAAACTAAAATTATTTATATACTTTGTAGTGGCGTTAGAAGTCGGTTTTTTGAAAAGAATTTTTATTTGAAAATAATTTTTCATATTAAATTATTTGTTCCTTACATTCTTATCTTTCTCCTTCAACTCAACTCAACCCATCGTCTGCCTACTTGCGGGCACCGAGAAGAATTAAAGCCATATTCCAACTCGCTGGCCAAACTCTCTCCGTTCTACCGTCTATCGGACTATGAGAGCAAGAGAATAAAAAGTGCACTAGTGTAAGTTCGCACACACTCGTGCACTATAATATCTCCCGCGCAGATGGCTGTAATATTGATTAGGCTTCTTCTTCTTTATCAACGTTAGACGTCCACGGTTGGAAAAAGTTTTGCATGAACTTCCACAGGCCTCGGTCTTGCACGGCCTGCATCTAGCAGCCCTCTGCGACTCGTTTGATGTCGTCGTCGATAATTCATATAAAAATAAATCTGATTTTAGTCAAAAATAAACTATACACACATTTATGTGGAAAGGTGGAGATATTATGGTGACTAAATGCAAAAACTCTTGACTCTCAAAATTCTTATTGATTACCTACTACTTTACTCTTATTGGCTACTAGCTGATGCCCGCGACTTCGTCCGCGTGGATTTAGTTTTTAAAATCCCTCGGGAACACTTTGATTTTCCGGGATAAAAGTAGCCTTTGTCACTCTCCAGGTCCTCAATTATACCCATGCAAAAAATCACGTAGATTCGTGGCTCTGTTGCGGCGTGATTGAAGGACAAACCAACAATCAAACACACTTTTGCATTTATAATATTAGTAAATATGATTAGAATATTAAATTACATAGGAAAACACTGTAATATTACGTCCATACGATGTATTACATCCATATCTACTATGTAGTATGTAGGTATAATGATCTTTTGACAAAATCTGACGCCTTTGGAGTAGTTTGACTTTGACAAAATAGTATGCACGATGGCTATATACGATAAATTAAGCATGCCAGCTTAAGATGAGCCGTTCATTCAAAGTATCTTGTAGATTCCGGGGTTCAAGTTATTTGGACCTTATACTGAAGATCGTGATGTCTATAATTTCTGAACTACGAAATTGACGACCTTGAAATAATTACAGGACAATCTCTAAAGAACCTGCTTTCTAACAAAAAAAGAATGGATTAAATCGGAATACGCCTTAATGAATTACAGCGAAATACACATTTTGACTTTCATCCCCTCTCCCAAGGGAACCGTGCTGAATTTCGGGATAAAAAGTATCCTATATTATACCTCGTAGTATTAACTTAAATCGTGCCAAGTTTCATTTAAATCCGTCCAGTAGTTTCGGCGTGATGCGCGGCCAAGATACAGACAGACAGACAGACAGACAGACAGACAAAAAATAAAAAAAAAATTGTTTTGGCTTCAGTATCGATTATAGAGTGCCCTCAAACAAAAATTTTCAAAATATCGTCAATGTACAGAATTGGACCTGTTACAGTTTTATTATATTACAGATTGACTTACTGAACAGACTATATTATTATTATTTTATTTATTACATATCTATACTAATATTATAAAATTTGTTTATTTGTTTGTTTCTTTGTTTGTTTGTTTGTACCGAATAGGCTCTGTAATTATTGGACCGATTTTAACCATTTTTAACCGACTTCAAAAATACAAAAAGAGGAGGTTCTCAATTCGACGCGTATTTTTTTTTTAACCGACTTCAAAAAATACAAAAAGAGGAGGTTCTCAATTCGACGAGTATTTTTTTTTAACCGACTTCAAAAAATACAAAAAGAGGAGGTTTTCAATTCGACGCGTATTTTTTTTAATTTTTTTTATTATTTTTTTTGTCGATGTTACTCCATATCTCCCTCAAATCTTAACCGATTTCGATAATATTTTTTTATTTGAAAGGGCGTATCTGCAGATAGGTCGCATTTAAGTTTGGTGAAGATTTGATGAATATCTTCGGAGATGGAGGACGGAACTCCTCAATGAATTAGAGGAAATCGGTCGCGATCAGAGTATGTGTAGACTTTTAACCATGCCTATTGCCTACTACATAACATACATACATTAGCTAAATTTCTATTTTATCATCTTATTTTTACAAGCTTTTATTTGTCTTGCAATGTATATTTAGGTCAAGTCTTGCAAGGTGTATTAGAACCATTCCCGGTTTCCGATTGAGCTGAAAATGTGCATGTACATGTAAATCGGATTACAATGCAATATTATTTTAACATGAAGCTGATCTGATCATGGAGGTGGAAGATGGCTATGGAAATTCTGTAGTAAAACGATGTAATACCATGGAGTTCAGACTCGTTTAGTTCGTGTTAAGAGCGCGTGTAACCCCAAAAAAAATCAGATTTCGCGATGAGATAAAACATAGCCACAACCTCATGTGAGGCGCGACAAAAGAAAGCGTTTTGCGCGGAATAGGAGTGTAGTAAGCGCCAAATACTTTGTAACTCGTAAAATATTCATTTTCTTTTCAATTCACTAGGCTAGGTACTCTCTTGATAATATCAATCGGAATTTAATGTAAAAATTTTGGCTCTGTAATATGCAACACATTGAAAATAAATGAATATTGGTTACAATTAGACCTAACTTCGCGATTTTTTATTATCGAACAAATTTCATCATTTTATGTTTTTGCCCAAACACGTCCCTTGGCAGTATGATGTAATTCTTGCGTGTTTTTTTCGGATACTTGAAACTTGATCTACTACAGTAAAAATAAAATCTGTTTACTGTTAACGAGCGCACACCCACTCTTAAGAAGTACTCTGGTCCTAGATAATATCCAAGGTCTGATGATGAAGCTGAACGATGGTTATGAGCACTCTGTAATGAAACTACGTAACCATATTTAGTTTGGGCTCGTTTCAATTGTATTGATAAGTAGTCTTAAATGATATAAATGGAATGGCTCTGATGATGGAGCTGAAACTGCAGCCAGGATATGCAACACACTAGTAGTCTTAAAAAAAATAGCACATATGTCGTGTTTGGATTCGTTTTAATCAGTACTTGATTCTACATAGAATGCAATGGTGGCAACACGATAAGCTGATGCTGCAGCCAGGATATCTAGCACACTAGTTCACTCTTAAAATAATAATAGCAGCTATGAAGTGTTTGGATTAGTTTTGATCAATAAATAGAAACAAATCACTCTCGATCAGAGAATGTGTAGATTTATCCTATGAAGCTACACTAAAAAGCTTAAAATAATATATAAAAAATCTTTAAAAAAAACCGACTTCAAACGCCACTGAAAAGTATAAAATAATTTCAGTTTGTACACGTAGATATGCTGTAGGGCGGGCCTCAATAGAACTATGAAACTGCAACGCTCGCCCGACTTCAATGTGTACCTGTACCAAATACATATTCTGTGACTGGACCTACAAATCAATATTCTGGCTAGCGTGGCGCATTCGTTTCATCATTTCTGTTTAGGCCCGCCCGACTTCAACATACGTGTACAAACTGAAATTATTTTATACTTTTCAGTGGCGTTTGAAGTCGGTTTTTTTTTTAAAGATTTTTTTTATATTATATACTCAAACGATTAACCAATTGCGTGCGAGTACCAATCAGACGTAATGACAATCTTCCCACTGTATCTATAGTTCTTGCAATTCACGAGGGCAACTGACTTATGGTTGTGTGTGTCGTATCTGTATAAGTGTGAGCGAGCGCAATGCTCGCGCCTGCCCGCTCCCACCTAGGCTTTGACAGGCACGCACACTTAGGCCACGTTTTCGCATAGGCGTGGCGTTGCGCTTCGCGCGGCGCGTCGAGTCGCGTGAGCGGTCGCGCGATATGGCCAAGGTATGAGGGCGAGCGAGAGCGAGCGAGCGACGCGCCGCGCGACGCGCAACGCCACGCCTATGCGAAAACGTGGCCTTATGCAACGTGCATGTACACGAAGTAACCACAAGTAAAGTTCACTCGCTTTCGTGAATTGCAAAAACTGTAACAACCATTTTTAGACTATCCCACAGCCTGTCTATTAAAATATATCACGGTCTATAAAGCATAGATAGGGGACCGTTTCTGTATATCGGTATCGGTTGACGACAGTCGAAAAAAGGTCGAAAACGACGACTGGCGTCTCAGGCTGAGATCGTACTCTGGCTGTGCTCAAGACTCAAGATAGAGATAAAATGTGAAACAAAATAATATGTCCTGACTCCTGACATAAATCTGTCTCGTTTTAGTCAGTCTCGAGTCTGAGGCCTGCCGTGTTAGGCTGAGATCTATAGATCGTACTCTGGCTCTGCTCAAGACTCAAGATAGAGTTAAAATGAGACACAAATATGTCCTGACGTAAATCTGTCTCGTTTTAACTCAGTCTTGAGTCTGAGCTGAGTGAGAGTGTCATCTATAGATCTTACCCTTAGAGTGCCGTCTATAGATCCTGTTATTCCTGTCTTACCCTTAAACAGCCATGAGCCGATTATGTAAATAAAGATGCCAAAGGGCATCCCTTCAAAAATTGGCATACAGATTTTAGGTATCGATTTCAGTACGTATTTGTAGAATGAAAATCGGAATATAGTGTTTTTCCTGCAAGGCCACACTAGCGGGTTATAATAAAGAACAGCGCCATCTAGTTATGCGACCCTAAATACGATTTAATCCTTAGTAGTGCTAATAAATAATTATTATGAATGCGAAAGTGTGTTTGTTTGTTGGTTTGTCTTTCAATCACGCTGCAACATAGCTACGGTCTGGAGAGTGATATTGAGTTACTATAGCTGATGTCCACGACTTCATCCACGTAGATTTTTTTTCTAAATTTTAAGTATAAGCCTTAAGAGGGGACTCTAGTGGGCCTTTCTCCATACAAACGCATTCTCCTTTTTTTCGTGGATAATACCTCTAGAGCAATGATTTTTACCCAAAAAATCTAGGTCTAATTAATACGTGCCTCTGTCATTTCCTTTTTTCCAAAACATAATCACTAAAAGAAATATGACAATCCAAAAACCTGAAAAAAAACCCCCGTTTTTACCGCTATATTCAGACGACTATCAGACTTGATAAGTTTTTAACAAAAAAGAAAATATTAGAAGCATAGATAATATACTTTTCCTCTAAATTTTAATATAAGAATTTTTGAGATTTGTCCAGTTTTGAAGAAGGAAACAGCAGAATACGAAACTTCTTTTGGTCAAGGCTTTTGTAGGTAAAATCAGCATGAGCTGCAGTTGTTCCCTTTCGTACTTTACGGGGCCAGGGAGGTAGGTGCGACGGCAATAGTTTCTTCAAATACCTATTTTTAAAATTGCTTGGGACTAGAGTTCCCTCTTAAGACTTTGTATAAGCCTACATCACAGTTGAAGAGTTAAAACTTCTTTGTTTAAAGTTTGTTGTTGTAAAGTTTTTTTTCTTCTTTTCTTTTAAAAATTGCATTTTTTTAAAGACAGAGAAAAAAATTAAAATCGCTCGTTTTTTTTGCTAATGGGTTTAGTACTTGGTACAGGTATGTTGAAGTCGAGCTAGCGTTGCAGTTGCATAGTTCTATTGAGGCCCGCCCGACTTCAACATACGTGTACAAACTGAAATTATTTTATACTTTTCAGTGTCGTTTTTAAAGTGACGAAGTCGCGGGCATCAGCTAGTTAGTTTATAATTGTATTCAGTCCATGTTCATGATGCGGGTTGTTACGTTCCCTCAAATATGGTTGAGCGAAGCAATGGCTGGGTCATGCGTCATGCTCGTGAACGGGTGCCACCAGCGGCAATTGAGCTACTTTCTGTCTGCCCGTCTTAACAAGTGTTGAATTATAATTATATATAATTACGTATGCTTTTGTGGAACTTCCCCTCATTGTGGAAACTCTGCATACATAGCATAATATCTGTTAAGTATAATATTGTAAAAGTATTTTGAAAAGAGCAACTGCCGAGTTTCTTGCTGGTTCTTCACGGCAGGAACGGCATTCCGAACCAGTGGTAGGCTCATTGACGATTCAAAAGTTCTTGTAAAAGTTAATTTGAATAAAAAACTTTTCTATTCGCTTTTTAATTTATGTATTAAGTTTAAGTATTTACCTAAGAATCTTATGAAAACTGTGGTAGTTCCAATCCCCAAAAACAAAACTGGAGATTTGTCTAAATTGAATAATTATAGGCCCATATCATTGGGTACTATAATTGGTAAAATATTTGAAAGACTTTTACATCCGTTTCTTATGAAAAATGTCACTATTAACGACGCACAGTTTGGTTTTCGTGCCAATGTCTCAACTGATTCTGCCATTTTCAGTTTGAAAAACACAATAAAATATTATACTAATCGAGACACTAGTATATATGCCTGTTTTTTGGACCTAAGCCGAGCCTTTGATCTGGTAAATTATAATTTGCTATGGTCAAAACTGAATCAACATAAAATACCACCTGATGTTATAAATCTCTTGAGATATTGGTACGAAAACCAGAGCAACAAGGTGAAATGGGGTGACACACTTTCTAACGAATATAGGTTAGAATGTGGGGTACGCCAGGGCGGATTGACATCACCGGACCTTTTCAACATTTATGTGAACGGACTGATAGAGGAACTGAGAAGTACCAAAATCGGTTGTCATGTAGGTGGAGTTTGTGTAAACAATCTAAGTTACGCCGACGATATGGTGCTTCTCAGTCCCTCTATCAAGGGACTACGGAAACTGTTAAGTATTTGTGAGAAATACGCGTTGAGTCATGGACTTAAGTATAACGTCTCCAAAACCGAAATGATGGTTTTTAAATGTGGAAAAGGTCCAGGCAGTGTCCCTCCGGTGTTTATGAATGGTGTGGAGATCCGAAGGGTGGCGGCAATCAAGTATCTCGGGCATATGTTGACGGAAGACCTCAGTGACGACAACGATATTGAACGCGAAAGGAGGGCACTTGCCGTGAGATGCAACATGATCGCGCGTAGATTCTTCCGCTGCAATGTACAGGTAAAGAATACTCTTTTTAGAGCGTTTTGTCAAAACCTGTATACTTGCCAGTTGTGGTTTAACTACAAAAGACGCTCGTACAGTGCCATCAGGGTGCAGTACAATGATGCCTACCGCATCCTGATGAAATTACCGCGATTTTGTAGTGCGTCGAACATGTTCGCGACGGCAAGAATGCCCGACTTTTACGCTATAATACGTTCAAGAATCGCTACTTTTTGGGAACGATTACGTCATTCCAATAATGAGATTCTTCAGACGATGTGTGAACACTTGGATGTCGCCATCTTTCGGCATTGGTTGGCGCAGCATCACA
Source organism: Oeneis ivallda (assembly GCA_029955525.1). Classification (NCBI taxonomy): domain Eukaryota; kingdom Metazoa; phylum Arthropoda; class Insecta; order Lepidoptera; family Nymphalidae; genus Oeneis; species Oeneis ivallda. Next base: position 254,153 of record JARPMR010000050.1, on the reverse strand, counting down.
GTGTGAACCGAAAATAAAAGAGAATTAATACTGTTTTGTATTTGTTTTTCTTTTTATTTTATGTATATTACATTTAAGTTTACATAATATGGGTACTTACTGCCTGAAATAAAGATTTATTATTATTATTATTATTCTAAAAAACATTTCAATTCTATTCTATTCTCAGTTCATGTAAGTACGTAACATTTGATTTTCGTGATTTTCGTGGCCTGCACGGAGCGTGTTGGCGTCGAACATGTTACATGCCGATGATGGCTCTGCGTTGCACAAAATACAAATGCACATGTTACCACAGCTTTTATGGGCGTCGTAAGGGAGCCTTCCGAGAAACGGGCTGCGCACATGGGAGGTAATAAACCGTCGATTATCCGGCCCTGATCTATAAGAGTTTATTGGCTGTGAATGCAGTTTTCTATCTTTTGCTGTAAGTATGTATGCATGTGTTACTTGTTAATACACAAAGATGTGTACTATAGGTACGTCGATCTACTCGATATATAGCGTGAGAATAAAAAAAATCATTGACTTTAAAACTGGCCAAATGACAGTCACTGGCGCACTCAGGGTTCCGTTCTGTACCAAAGATGATTATAATAAACTTAAAATGATTATAATTAACTTATTAAATTCAAATAAACTTTTTACAAGTGCTTTTGAATCGTCGATGAGTCTACCACTGGTTCGGAATGCCCTTCCTGCCGAGAAGAACCAGCAAGAAATTTGGCAGTTGCTCTTTTCAAAACAAGTTTACAATATAATAGATATTATGTTATGTATGCAGTGTTTCCACAATGAGGGGAAGTTCCACAAAAGCATACCTAATTATGAAAGTAGACCGCATTCCCGCCGGTGGCAGTGGAACCCGTTCACGAGCATGACGCATGACCCAGCCATTGCATCCCGCATCAAACGACACCACCACAGAAATGATAAAGAGAACGTGACATACTTAGGCTACTCATGTTAAAGCATCGAATTGAAACTTATTTATAATATTAACTAGCTGATGCCCGCGACTTCGTCCGCATGGATTTAGTTTTTAAAAATTCCGCGGGAACTCTTTCATTATCCGAGATAAAAAGTAGCTCTCCCGGTCTGAGGAACCACTACTACATCCATTACTATACCCATGCAAAAAATCGCATCAATCCGCTGTTCTGTTGCGACGTGATTGAAGGACAAACCAACAAACAAACACACTTTCACATTAATTATACTAGTGGTTCGCCCCGAACTGAGACCTCGCGGTAACGGTATCCCATGATTATTCATTCAATCGATACATGACGACCAAAATTGACATTATTATTATTATGCCCGTTTTCACCAAACATACCTAAATCATCCCCTATGTAGGAGTCTCTTTACGTAGGTAGCTCCAAAACACAATCCTAAGTCCTAACATCCGTCCCAATGTCCTTTTAGGTGTCCCGTACAGGATCGTGATAAAGAAGTTGACAGTAATCATCACATAACTTATCATAGGTAGCCCGTAAAGGTTAGGGAACGTCAGTGAAAACATTGAATTATTATGTAGGTACTAACGAGTGAAAACGGGTTAGGGGCATCTGTACAAATCGTCATCTATCGACGCGAATAGAAAATATACAAAATGATATTTAACTAAAGAATAATTTTAATTGAATAATATGTTATTATATTATGTACCTAAATAATAATGGTCGACGCAAAATTGTTTTTGGGATAAATCGTAGTCGTAACTCCTAGTTCAATGGAATAGTTAATGACTGCGCCATCTATTAGCATTATTGTGAAGCTATGTGAAATTTACTGATGCTCATTAAAAATTAAATAATCTCGTTTCTTTATAATATTCATATAATTTTAGTATTTGTTGTTCAAGTACAGGATACAAGTGAAGTAAGAAAATAAGTACAACTTGAAAATATATAGAAAATTTTCCCAGAGAGCGTCTTCAAGCGAGCGTATTAAATCGCCACTTTGGAAGCCCCCCATTTCGTCAATTTTGGGAAAAAAATTAAAAAAAAATACGGTTGTACTCTGTTCCAAATTGTCTTTAAAATGATATACAGAAAACCTATGAATCGCAAATAAAAAAAAATTTCTTCGCATTCGCTTCTATGAGAGCCCCCCTGAAATAAAGATTTTTATAACTTTTTAAGCCATTTTCGGCTGGAGGCCATCGGTTTACATATTATATCTAAATTTGAAATAATTACGTTCAGTAATTCAAAAGTTATAAGGCTCTGACAGATGGACGGACGGACGGACGGACAAGTGCAAATCGCTCTAGTAAACTCAGAGACCTCGCTTCGCTCGGTCAAATATCAGTAATGCTTTATTATAACACTTTTTATAATTGTCAACTTTTTTACCATACTTAACCAAAGACAAAATTATTTTAGCTGTCATTTACGTTTTGTTATTCCACTGTCATTTGCGTTTTGTTATTCCATGTCAGATGCGTTTTTCTTATACCACGTTTTATAGTGACATGACGGAAACGCGGTCAAATGGGATAAAAAGTATCCTATGTCCGTCTCCTGGTTCTATAAGCTACCTCTCCACCAATTTTCAGCCAAATCGGTTCATCCGTTCTTGAGTTATAAATAGTGTAACTAACACCACTTTCTTTTATATATATAGATACTAATTATTAATATTCATTTTAAGACATGACTGTAAACAATCCAAACTCTAATTTTATTCTCTTTACTGCTGTTAACACTATTCACTTTGCTTATTTATTCACTAAAAATATTATAAATGCGAAAGTGTAATATATTCTTCTTTTTTCTTCTTTCTTTCTTCAATCACGCCGCAACGGATCGCCGTGATTTTTTGCAAGGGTATAGTTGAGGACCTGGAGAGTGATATAGGCTACTTTTATCCCGGTAAATCAGAGTTCCCGAGGGATATTAAAAACTAACTCCACGCGGACGAAGTCGCGGGCATCAGCTAGTATTTTATATGGAAAAATTAATTCCGTTATCTTGAATTTTTTTCTATTCATCAAGTAGATAGACCATTGGATCCTGATCAGAGTTACGATTGTCTAAAGTTAGTATATTGATCGTAAAAGTATCCGATGACATTAGCGTCAAAGTAAAATAAACCTTAACAGAATAGTATTAGAGCTCAATTTCGTGTATGCGTTCTTCTTATACGTTTTTATACATTTTTAGTATGTACGTTAAGCTCCTTATCGCTCCATGTTAAAATAGGTTGTACTGAATTTGTGACAATCAATACAGTCAAGGATTATTTTACTTTGACGCTAATGTCATAGAATACGAATACGATCAATCTGATCCTCTCAGTTCACAATTCCAATTATCCCCGAATAGCAAAGACCTCGCCTCACTGTATGTATTTACACTGTGGTCACATTGTTACTAGTCTAATCTATATAAATAAAAATGAATGTTGGTAAGCGCATAACTCAAGAATGGATGGACCAATTCGGTTAATTTATTTTTTGTATGTTCCTTAAGTTCCACGGAAGGTTTTAATACAAAAAAAAAACAAAAAAACTAAATTCACGCGGACAAAGTCGCGGGCATCAGCTAGTACCTAATAATAATTCTTTTCTTTTTCTATAAAATTAAATTGTAGCTTTTGTAAAAATTCCAATTCTAATATAAAATATTATATCCTGATCTAGGTAATCACAGTAATATTATAAATGCTTTCGAATTCGTGTTTTTGTTTGTTGGTTTGTCCTTCAATCACGCCGCAACAGAGCTACGGATTGATGTGATTTTATGCATGGGTATAGTTGAGGCCTTGCAGAGTGATATAGGCTGCTTTTATCCCGGAAAATCAAAGAGTTCCCCAGGGAATAGGGAGTTTTAAAACTAAATATAAATAATATTTTTACAACAAAATGAATTAAATTGAGAATTTGAGCGCGGGAAAGTGTAGCCTGCGAAAACTGACACACGTCCAACCTCGATAGAGGCCCGTGGGCCACTGAATTCTGAAAGAGTAAAGACTGAAACACCCCCCCGCTGAAGGATGCGCGTGTCCGTTTACGTTTAGAAATAAGCTAGAACTATGCTATATATTGAACTATATATTGAATTTTTATTTAAAATAAAAGCCGGTCAAGCGCGAGTCGGACTCGCGCACCGAGGGTTCCATACTCCAAAAGTAAAAGTAAAACGATAATATTATATTAATTTGCTTATTTATCGTTAACTTTGTATAGGTTTATTGTTAATATAAAAAAAACTATGCTAGTTAGAGCGTTGGTTTTATTTTTCCTGTAAAATATACATAAACATGTATTGACCATAATTATTTCAGATTTTTCGATTGGTAAACTACGGAGATAAGGGGGGGGGAACGGTATTTTTTTCGACATTTTGGCCGATTACTCAAAAACTATTATATATAGAAATAAATAAAAAACTGTTTTAGAATGCACAAGTGAAGGCCTTTCATATGATACCCCACTCGGTATAGTTATCTTACTTTGAAATTTCAAACCCCCGATTTTCCTCCTTTTTTAATCAAACTAAAATAATTTTCGCGTGTCTTTTATTTTTCCTGTAAAATATACATAAACCTCTATTGACCATAATTATTTCAGATTTTTCGATTGGTAAACTTCGGAGATAAGGGGGGGGAACGGTATTTTTTTCGACATTTTAGCCGATTTATCAAAAACTATTATATATAGAAATAAATAAAAAACTGTTTTAGAATGCACAAGTTAAGGCCTTTCATATGATACCCCACTCAATATAGTTATTTTACTTTGAAATTTGAAACCTCCGATTTTCCCCCTTTTTTTATTAAAACTAAAAATAATTTTTGATTTTTCTTTATTCCAATGATTTTGGGCCACTATTATACACAACTATGCCAAATTTCATGTCGATAGCTTTAATAGTTACTGAAATAATCGATTGTGACAGACGGACGGACAGACGGACGGAGAAAGTCTCACCATAAGGGTTCCATTTTTACCATTTTGGTATGGAACCCTAAAAACTGAACTGTAGCAACGATAATAAATGCAATTACATTTATATTCATAAAATTGTTATAAAATTTAGTTAAAAACTTAAGACAGAAAATTGGAAAAATAGTCAAAATCGCGATTTCTTCATATTTTTTTATAATCGAGCAAAATATAGCTAAAAGCATTTCTGTTGAATAGGATAATTAGATAAAGAATGTATCTACAATATATATTTTTTTCGATGCAAAAAAATTACTTCTTCATGATTCAAGACTGGTTGAAAAAGAGGCGAACTTTTTATTAACTTTTTAAAGTTTGTAACTTTTTATTGAGTTGAACTAGAAACTTGAGATTTTCCCAACATTAAGGGGCCATTTACATTTTTTTGTCACTCCGTACTCCCAAAACTCTCATGTCCTATTCCACTCCGTCAATCCACCGGCCTCTAGGTCTTCCTCTGCCTCTACGGCCCTCTGGTTTACTGTCAAGCAACTTTTTCGGGGCTCTTGAATCGTCCATGCGTTGCACATTTTTTTGTACTCAGTAAAAATTTTAAGCTAGTGCCTCAAGCCGTTTTTGAGAAAAAGTGGCTTGACATGCAGTCAGACGGACAAAAAAGTGATCCCTTTTGGGATCTGTGTTTTTTGAAACCCTAAAAAACATTCTGAAATATGAATTTCGTTTGAAACAAGAGGAAATTATCCCTGTTTTTTTATTTTTTCATGACGATCACGTCAGTCGGGTCACAGCTGAAAATCAGCACGTCATTTATGATGCAGAGATCATGCTGAGCTGTACACAGACCTACCTATATTCTGCTTGGAACTTTGGTTTTTGCTCAATTTTAATAATAGCTGGTGTTAAGTCTTGTAAGATGTTACGGAACCATTCGCGCTCTTGGCTGTTTTTTTATTTTAAAACTTGCCGAAAGATAAAAATAAAGGATGCTAGAAAATGCCTTTAAGTTGGTCACTAAAATAAAGTGAATAAAAATGGGATTTTCCACTGTCCGTTGCAACTTACAAAGCTTAATCTTCGTGCATTTCACTCTTTGTATACTCAAAGATTTCACTACAAAGTCTTCTGATAGAATGATGGACAGACAGGCGGAAAGACAGACGAATAAAGTGCAAATTTATCCAACAAAACATGAGGACCTCGCTTCTCAGTCGATAAAAAATAAATGATCGGTTTATATTGACACAATTTCCCATTTCCATGGGAAAAATGCATTCTGGAAATGCAGATTTCTATAGAGCGAAGTACCAGAAGAGCATAAGTTGAGAGGGGTGGGGGTTGCAGCAGATGCTCCACCCCCTAGGCTGCACCGATGCACTAGGTAGTTCCTAGTGCACCAATAACATCCTATGTATGAAATCAATACTGCGATGCTGCGCACAATGAAAACGAAAGTTCGACCCTATACGTCACTCTGAGATCAGCTGCTCAGGTATTACAAGGTATTGACTGCTGAAAAATAATCGTTCTACGTCACGAAACATAGATTTACATGGACTTTCAATTTATTCGCATTAGGACAGATTCTCTAAGTACTTACAGATCGGATCGAAGTAAAGGTCATACACATTGCAATACTCTATTTTATAATACACTAGCTGATGCCCGCGACTTCGTCCGCGTAGATTTGGTTTTTAAAATCCCGCAGGATGATTTTCCGGGATTCCTAAGTCACCCTCCAGGTTCTCAACTACACCTATCCGAAAAATCACGTCAATCCGTAGCTTGGTTACAGTGTGATTGACGGACAAACCAACATAAAACACACTATTTATAATACAGTAGGTTACTCCTCCTTATACTATTTATAATATGTACATATTAGTAAGGAAGAATTAATACTACGATAGTAAAGGCAATCTAATTAAATTTTAGAACAAAAAGCTATTATTGTGATTTAAATATGATAGTAAGATATATTCCCTCGGGCACTTTTTGTAGAAAATAATGAGTACTTTAATCATGTAATACATAATTTTTATGTATCATCAATAGTTTTCTCAGCACACGCCAAATAATGCATTTTACAGGCAAATTTTTGCTACCTTGGGTTGCATTATTGCAATTTTCTTAAGGATCTCTAAATTTTTGAAATTAAATTATAGCCTATGTTACTTCCGGATAATTTAGCTTTCTATTGGTGTAAAAGTTTTAAAAATCAGTCTAGTAGTTACAGAGTCTATTCGGTACAAACAAACAAACAAAAAAACTTTCCTCTTTATAATATTAGTATAGGTAGATTATACAGTGAACCTCGAAAGTATCGATATAATTATTATGTAGATACTTTCAGGTTCGCCGGTTACTTATGTGCGCCGTCTGTACACTTCTTTATTACTTTTATGTGATCCAAGACTACAATCCATCTTTGAAATGACAAAATGAGAGATTCCCCCCTTTACGGTGCGGAGTATTTTTACACGACCTGGGCGTTACCGACGGGCAACGGGTGTGGCGAAATACCCCTGCTACCTGAAGTGAATCTCTCAACCATAGTGGTTCAAACTTTTAACTTATAGTCAATTAGACAAAAAACATTGATAGCGCGATGTAGGAATATCACGCCCTCTAGCGGAGCGTTGCGTAGATGGTAGCTCGCTACCATGAGAAAACAATCTCTTGGCCACCAGCGCACGCGAAACACGACGGTGACGAGCCGCTGGTTTTAATATCCTGATCTAAGAAATTTCTGCTCAAAGTGGATTATTATCGGGCGGTCCCGAAACCAGAAGACCCTGGTTCGAGTCCAGACGATTATTTTCCCCTATGAATTTTATTATTATTAGATACTATCTGCCCGGACAGACTTCGTTCTGTCAAAGTTAAAAGTAAAAATTAAATTTTTTTTTGTTTGTTTGTTTTTTTTTTATTAAAATCTTCCGTGGACATTAAGGAACATACAAAAAAATAAATTAACCGAATTGGTCCATCCATTATTGAGTAATGCGCTTACCAACATTCAACATTTTTATTTATATATTTATTTTTTGTTATTATTTTTTTTTAATATATAATTTTCAAAAAACACGATTTACCGAAAAATAACCCACCCAGATATTTATATTAATTTGCTTATTCATCGTTAACTTTGTTTGTAAACATTTATTGTTAATATAAAAAAACTGTGCTGGTTAGAGCGTTGGTTTTGTTTTAAATAGGTAGGTATACATAAACCTCTATTGAATCCTCTAATCCCTTTGAAATATAACAATACAATGTATGGTGCTGGTATGGTGGGATAAGTTTTTACAAAAAAGTCACCGATGGCTTACCTAATTCAAAAAAATAATAATGTAAGAAAAGGCTTTTTGTATTGTAATATAAAGAGCCTTGCTTGTAACTTGGTAAAAAAGATTAAATATGGGTAGAAAAGGTTTTTAACCTACTTCCAAAAAAGGAGGAGGTTCTCAATTCGGCCGGTATCTTTTTTTTTTTTCTATGTATGTCCACCGATTTCTCCTGGACTTAATGGACCGATTCGAGTGATTTTTTTTAATCGACAGAGGATGTTTGCAAAATGGTCCCATAAAAATGTTGACCTTCAACTCCTTAAGCCTGATGCTGCAGGGATATTACTCACCTAAAATAAAGAAATCTTTTAAGGATAGCTTACTATACCCATTTTAATTTCTAAACATATCATGGTCACGTACCATGAGGTAATTGGAAATCTATTTAAACAGATACAGTATTAATCTTTATCAAACTTAAATACGATAGTTACTATAAGCATTTCATGCACATTATGATAAATGACAATCCTTTTATGTCATCTACTTTTAATGAATATCTTAGGAATCATCGCAAAATATAAGCGAACGCGCGCCAAAATAAATACGCGGGTTTCAAGTTTCAACCCGACGCTGACGCGCCGAGCTGTTGCTTACTGCTTCTATACCTACCTACTTCCTGTTCAATATGCTGTTCAAGATATAACTTGGAATGTTTCATCATTCCAAGTAGTTTGAAAAGCTTAGGCGTAATATGCTTTACTACCCGTGCGAAGGCGAGGCGGGTCGCTAGTTTAACTAATGAAATAAGACTTTTGATGGATTATAAAATAGTATATTACACATCTAGGGCAGTAAAATAAGAAATGTCTCCTTTGAGTAATAAACCAGCAATGGAGAGGACTTGACCCCTAATTTATTCGCAAAAAAGTCTGTCAATTACGGTGGGGGGCGAGGTAGCACACATGAAAACTTGCTTACTACAGTTGCATTTTTCCATCACGTCGCTATGCACGCACACAATATAATTAGCAAACACTACCTTAAAGTATATGCACACTATCACATTCACACACAGGGACGCTCTATCATTACATGAAACAATCGCATCATTTGTGTAAACATTTTAGGGATTTGACACTATCGATTATCGACTTTCGATAAGTTTTTCTAATAATTATTTACAACAGAGTTACTTTATTCGAGAGTAAATTTTTTTGTTCGAGATCTTTAACATGGTAGGTATATAGAAGCGCTAGGAAACGAGACTCTTGCCGTTATTTTAGTCATAATATGCCTTTGCTATTAGATTGACTCTTTGTAGGCTTTTAGTACTTGCGTAAAGATACAGCTAGAAACTTTGGACTATATTGACGCTAGAAAGCGATCTAGCTTATTTCGAAAAATAACAAAATGACTTTTTTATATATTTGGAAGAAAAAGATACTGCGTCGGATTGTCGGATTTTCGTTTTCCTATGACATTATTTTTCTAAGATACTATGTTGACCTTCTCTGCATGTTTATATTATATATTTTTTGTTATTCCACACCACACCACACCATCTATTTTTCAATATTATACAGATACTTCAAAAAAGTTATCAATACTTTTTAGCAGTGCAGTGCACTTAGGCGAACCTACTGTAAGGACTTAGGATTATCTGATTATTAACAGATTTTGTAGATACCAAGGTATTTACTCCGTCACTATACTCTCAATCTCATGCTGAAAGCATGCTGTAGGTACCACAGTATATCACCTTAGAGCAGCTGTTTAGTTATGATTTAAGGTTATAAGCCACCAGGGAGTGCTGTACTTTGTCATAGGTTTTTAATAATATTGTTTATTAAGTTGAAGAGACATTTAATTTTTATTTGAATACGTAGTGGGTATTAATATTGAACACATTGATTTTTTAAGTAATCTTGTATAAATAAACAAATATACATAACAATAATACAGCATTTTTAATGAAACATATAAATAACAATAATACAGCATTTTTAATGAAACATCATTTATGTTTAAAGCGAAATTTACGATGTATCTATTTCTAAAAAGTATATTAAGTACAAACTGTTAGGACTGCATCATGTTTCCTTAAAAATAAATACAGCATAATTAGCATTTCAGAGTTTAGAGTTATTTCGTGGTTTCATATGTTTCAAATACCAAGTTACAGCAACATTGCTTCTTAAAATTGAAAAACTATTAGTCGAAATTGATATAAAACTAATGTATAAAACTAAAGTAATTCTACTTTAGAATTATATAATTAGTATCATCTGATGTGTTACTTTAAAAAATATGCTTTTTGAAAAAAATCTGCTCCTGATAGCTTATTATGAGCTGTTATGATTTTTTAAAACGTTATTGGCTCTGGTTTAAAGTTCACTTTTTCGATTTACAAGATCGTTTTCCAGCGTTGAATAATATTCTCTCAGTCCAGTATGGAGGAAACATAAAAAGTAAAAACTAAACCCTAAAAAAAATGTATTTAAAGTTATGATTGGTAAGTTAAAACTTGTACCTACATACTTTACTTGGAAGGCTTATTTTTTTCATCTACTTCATCTGAACGAAGTGTATATTTGTTTGTAATGCTAGGCTGCCGCCATGGCTATAGTGGCCACCCCATCTGTAATAAAACACCGCCAAGCTATTTAGCTTTCCGGTAAACCTAGCGGGATGAATAAGAAGTATGGGTACTTTAATTCAATTGCCAAGTTTTAATGAACCAAATATGTATAGAATTTAAATATTTTTTTTCGTCAATGAACCATTAGTAAGACGATAAAAATATCTCGGTATAAATAATTTATACAATCCCCCCACCAATATCGACATATGAAATCTTGCTGTCCAGCCCTAATTTTATTGCGGTGTGGCCGACTTCATAAAATTAAAGTCCTAATTTTCGAGTAAGAAAGACTTACGTAGAACTTATCATTATTATTAAACAATTTTTTAGTCTCGTTTTCATTATTTTTTGTATTATATTTGTAAAAATCCTTTCTTAGCGGATGCCTACGTCATAGTCGATGTGCGTTGATAGATCAGTGAGTCAGTCACCTTTTCATTTTATATATTTAGAAAATCATATCACACTGGTTATATGGAAATATATACCTATAACTTTTGAAATAATTGAGTAAAAAAACTAATTTTATGAATTCGCTGAGTTTATGGAGCTCTAGCTGCATCAATGCATTTTAAACAATAGTGGGAGAGTACCAGCCAATCAGACACCATTGCGATCGTTATAATAATGCAATCATTTTAACCGACTTCAAAAAAGGGGAGGTTCTCAATTTGAATTTTTTGTATATTTGTTATCCAATTATTCCGCCAAATAATGAATGGAATTTGATAATTTTTTTTTGTTTAGTAGGGCATACTTCAGAGGTGGTTCCCATATAAATTTTTGTTGATATAATGTTAGATGTTACTCCATAACTACGTTAAATCTGAACCGATTTCAATTTTTTTTGAAAGAACGCATAATAAGGTTGGGCCTATTTAAAAGGTGAAGAGAAGATGATTCATATCTTCGGTGATGGAGGAAGGAACTCAATGATTAAGAGCAAATTGCTCGCAATCAGAGATATACACAAAAAAGCTTAAAATAATAATGTAAAAAAAATATCTTTAAAAAACCGACTTCATAAGCCGATCGGGCAAAGTTGGGCTAGCGTCGCGCATTAGTTTCATCATTTATATTTAGGCCCGCCCGACTTCAACATACATGTACAAATTAAAATTGTTTTATACTTTATAGTGGCGTTTAAAGTCGGTTTTATAGAAAGAATTTTTTATCATTATTTGATAATCCCACAGACGATCAAAGTTCGTATTTATATATCTAGTCATATTTTACTTAAAGCTTATAAATTAGTCGTTCACCCCTTCCTATTCTATCGTGATTTTAATTCTATGGGATCAATTTATAATGCAGTTCATGAAAAAGGTCTCTAAACGAATAGTAAGTAGGAAGATTAATTTTCAATATTTTCCCCAAATTATTTCATGTACGTTTAAGTAGCAACATTTTCAGATCGACAGTTTTCTTAAGTTTTCTGCATAAGTATTGCATTATTTGGATAAAATAATACATCAGAAGTAAATAAATGTTATCCTTTAGTAAACTGGATGTTTTAAATATTTTTTTTAGAAGAAAATACTCTCATATTCGGCATTTATAGCGGAGCTCATTCCCCGCTAACCATACGTAGTTGACAGGCGCGTGACTGGAGTCAAACAGTTTTATATAACGAGTATGAGCACTGCTCATACCCAACTTACAGAGGGGTACGCGCGTCAATTCTTCTCCTGTGTTGGTTTATTACTCAAAGAATGTCTCAGATCACATGTAATTGTTGTCCGAGGCGAAGCCGAGGTCAATAAACATGTGATCTGAGGCTTTCTTATTTACTGCCCGTGGTGAGTATACTATTTTTCTCCTCGACGGAGGCGGAAAGCGACATTTTCGTTTAGCGCAGCGGGAGGAAAATTGACGCTTTCCGCCCGGAGGTGAGAAAAACATATTTATTTGTCTATTTTGAACGAGATTGATACTTATTTTGATAAAATAAAATTATTAAATACAGCAATCCGCCATATTGGATTGAACACCAATCAGAGTGATGTACGTCACATCTATGTTCAAACTGACAAAATACTATAAAAAACATAGAGATGACGTCACGAACGACGCCATGACACCGTCGAGCGCTTTTTGCGTGAATTTTAAAACTGAGGTACTTCCGAACATCATTCAACAGTTTCGAAATCGGTCTAAGTATAATCATCTTACCTGATGACTCATGATAGTACTCCTAAACCATACGGATTCAGACACTGCTGATTGTGAAATTGTATTGTGAGTGCCAAGCTTCATGATTGAATAAGTAGGTCCCAAGTCCCAACCCTCAACCCTGATGATGCAGGGCACTGCTCTCCCAAGCTGTGAGGGTTTAAGAATTGGTGATTTGATATTGTAGAGGTAAGTACCAAGCAACGACTTCAAAATTCAAAATTATTTATTTCACGTAGGCCAACCTGTGGCTCTTATGACACGTCATGAATCTACCACAGGTACGGAAAGCGGATTCTGCTGAGAAGAGCCGGCAAGAAACTCAGCAGTTGCTCTTTTCAAAATAATCATTTTACAATATTGTACAGCTATTACATTGTAATAAGTTTTTTATACTATCTTGTGGGCAGCCGGATGCCATGCCGATTTAACCCATGCAACTTTGTTAGAATAGAATAGAATATACCTAATATTTCCACAATGAGGTGAAGTTCCAAAAAAAGCGTAGGTACTGCAATTCAATTCACGTTAGGACGGGCAGACTGAAAGTAGCCCCATTCCCGCCGGTGGAACCCGTTCACGAGCATGACGTATGTTATCCAAGTCTCAATCCTCTACCCTAATGATGCAGGGTAGATACTGCACTGCAAAGCTGTTGGCATTTAGGTACTGTTGACGGTGAATTGGGGGATTCCACGCGGACAAAGTCGCACGAGTCAGCTAGTATTTATATATTACTAGCTGACCCGGCGAACTTCGTACCGCTAACTTATCTATATAAATAAAACAAATAAACTATCCTAATAAAAGAAAACTTTCAAGTTGGACCAAATTACATATAGTTACGAAGTTTGATCTGAATCGGTTAAGTAGTTTAGGAGTCCATCGCGGACAAACAACGTGACACGTAATTTATATATATTAAGATTTTTTTTACAGCATGTTACAAGTATGGGCATTCTTATAAACTAAGAAAATACAAGAATAGGGCTATATTGTTAATCAGGCTAAACAATTCGCCTTTACAAACATTTGAAATTAAAACTAGTGGTTCGCCCCGAACTGAGACCTCGCGGTAACGGTATCCCATGATTATTCATTCAATCGATACATGATAACCAAAACTGACATTATTATTATGCCCGTTTTCACCAAACATACCTAAATCATCCCCTAAGTAGGAGTCTCTTAACGTAGGTAGCTCCTAAATACAATCCTAAGTCCTAACATCCGTCCCAATATCCTTTTAGGTGTCCCGTACAGGATCGTGATAAATAAGTTGACAGAAAACATCAATCACCTAACTTATAGGTAGCCCGTAAAGGTTAGGGAACGTTAGTGAAAACATTGAATTATTTATCAAACATTGAATTTAACTCGTAGTTCCATGGGAATAGTTACTGACTGCGCCATCTATTAGCATTATTGTGAAGCTATGTTGATGCTATATGAATTACTGACGCCCATTAAAAATTAAATAATCTCGTTTCTTTATAATATTCATATAATTTTAGTATTTGTTGTTCAAGTACAGGATATAAGTGACCTAAAAACATAAAATCAGTTTGAAAATCCATAGCGGATTTTTCTAGAGAGCGTCTTCAAGCGAGCGTATAAAATCGCCACTTTGAAAGCCCCCCATTTCGTCAATTTTAAGGGAAAAATTAAAAAAAAATATTTTTGTACTCAGTTCAAAATTATCTTTAAAATGATACGTAACAATTTTATGTAACGCGATTTTTTTTTTTTTACTTCGCATTCGCTTCTATGAGAGCCCCCCTGAAATAAAGATTTTTATAACTTTTTAAGCCATTTTCGGCTGGAGGCCATCGGTTTACATATTATATCTAAATTTGAAGTAATTACGTTCAGTAATTCAAAAGTTATAAGGCTCTGACAGACGGACGGACGGACGGACGGACGGACGGACAAGTGCAAATCGCCCTAGTTAACTCAAAGACCTTCGCTTCGCTCGGTCGACAAAAATACACTATTATATAATTGAAAAGTATTTATTTATATATATATTGTTGTTTGGGCAGTGAACGCGTCTGCACCAGCTGCATATAGGTGTTGCATCGAGCTCACTAAGGCAACAAGAGCTGGAGGAGGTGCATTGCTGCAGTTCGTGACCTCATTACCTATGACTAGGTCACGGGGATGGATATCTTTTTTTTAAAGTAGCGGTTTCAGATTCTATTACATACCTCTACTTATTCTATGAAATAAAATAAAACTGATTAGAATGTTTTAAAACAAAATTGTTACTGGCCACTTGCTCTTTCTGTAGCCTGTCATCAGATATCAGGTCATTTAAAAAAATGCGTGAGTGTCGTGGAACACTCGGTTGGAACGAAGTTCCTTTTAATAATAAGTTAATAATAAAAATAAAAAAATTAGGGAAAAATTCCACATGTAGAAATTACTTTGAGAAATTATCTATTAATTTAATAAAACTGTAACAGGTCCAATTCTGTACATTGAAGATATTTTGAAAATTTTTGTTTGAGGGCACTCTATAATCGATACTGTAGCCAAAACAATTTTTTTTTAATTTTTTGTCTGTCTGTCTGTCTGTCTGTCTGTCTGTCTGTCTGTATCTTGGCCGCGCATCACGCCGAAACTACTGGACGGATTTAAATGAAACTTGGCACGAATTAAGGTAATACTACGAGGTATAATATAGGATACTTTTTATCCCGAAATTCAGCACGGTTCCCTTGGGAGAGGGGATGAAAGTCAAAATGTGTATTTTGCTGTAATTCATTAAAGCGTATTCCGATTTAATCCATTCTTTTTTTGTTAGAAAGCAGGTTCTTTAGAGATTGTCCTGTAATTATTTCAAGGTCGTCAATTTCGTAGTTCAGAAATTATAGACATCACAATCTTCAGTATAGGTCCAAATAACTTGAACCCCGGAATCTACAGGATACTTTGAATGAACGGCTCATCTTAAGCTGGCAGGCGTAATTTATCGTATATAGCCATCGTGGATACTTTTTTGTCAAAGCCAAACTACTCCAAAGGCGTCAGATTTTGCCAAACGATCATTATACCTACATACTACATAGTAGGTATGGATGTAATACATCGTATGGACGTAATATTACAGTGTTTTCCTATGTAATTTAATATTCTAATCATCATCATCATCATCATCAATAGCCTATAACAGTCCACTGCTGGACTAAAAGCCTCTCCCAAAGGGAGGGTTTGCCCATAATCACCACGCGGGGCAGACGGGTTGGTGATCGCAGTAGATGGTAGTAGTAGCAGCATAGAGGACGCTGCTGCCCGTTCTCCGATAAATTCCCTTAGTCGCTAGTCGCCTCGTACCTACGACACCCGCGGGAAGAGCAGGGGTGATGACAACTGTATTCTGATCTGCCGTCACCACACGGCAAAAAATTAAAAAAAAAAATTCTAATCATACTTACTAATATTATAAATGCGAAAGTGTGTTTGTTGGTTTGTCCTTCAATCACGCAGCAACAGAGCCACGGATCTACGTGATTTTTTGCATGGGTATGATTGTGGACCTGGAGAGTGGCATAGGCTACTTTTATCCCGGAAAATCAAAGTGTTCCCGAGGGATTTTAAAAACTAAATCCACGCGGACGAAGTCGCGGGCATCAGCTAGTTTAAAATAAAAGTGAAAATAGAAAATTCAGTCTGTCGAACTGGGATTCGAACCATCGACCTTTATGCGACTGTAGAAACCACAAGGCTACGGAGATCTAATATTGTAGTGTGAAAATATTGAACACAATTCAAAAAAGTGTCGGTTCAATTTAGTCTTAATTTTTCCGTCTAGCCCCCTTTCGCAACGCGCGATAAGGAACTACGTTCCAAAAAATTAAGAATTTCTTGCGAATTGCTTTCTTTTGTCTTATCTATATTTTCAATTATTAGTAAGAAACTCAAAATGTCTATAGTGAAATGTCTAGTGTCTCTCGCCCGAGAAATCTAGTAATATTTACAGTGGAACAGTAACAAGTTTTACCTTCCCATCGGCTGCTGCTCGGGCCTCAAACTACACCCTGGCCACCATCTTCTTTCTGGCTACCTGTCTTAACATGTATTGAATTGTAAGTAGGTATGTATTTTTGGAACTTCCCCTCACTGTGGAAACACTGCATGTATAGCATAGTATCTACTTATTGTAAACTATTTTGAAAAGAGCAACCCTTGCTGGTTCTTCAGATTGGGAGGAAGGGCATTCCGAACCAGTGGTAGATTCATCGACTATTCAAAAGCACTTGTAAAAGTTTATTTGAATAAAAAAATATTTCTATTCTATTCTAATCGGTCACGTTCACCCCTCAGTGAATAATGTACTATATATAATAAAATCCAAACATTTTTTGCCATATATAGAATATTTATAATTTGCCATATATAGATGTGCAAATATTACTTATTATATTATTCACTACAATAACACTATCATGGTAGGCACTCAAGGCTATCAAAAATAATAATAGGATATACAAGTGTAAATTAAAAAAAAATATTTTTAAATGCAATCTTTTAGTAGCTACATCATTAGACTCTGGATATCATCTAGGATCAGAGTACCTGCTTGTTATGACAAATCAAACGAGCCCAAACTCGATGGGGTTACGTCGTTTTATTACAGAGTTCCGATAGCCATCTTCCGTCTCCATCATCAGATCAGCTCCATGTCACAATAATATTGCATTTTTATCCGATTTACACATACATGCAAAATTTCAGCTCGATCAGAAACCGGGAAGTGGGTCTAATTCATCTTGCAAGATTTGACCCAAACAAACATTGCAAGTTAACTAAAAGCTTGTAAAAATGGCCTCGCTTGCTAGATTACCTAAAGGTAGAACTCGTTAGTAACGAAACCTATTAATTACTATTATAAAATATTAATCGATGAAACGATTATGATTCAAAATGTCCACTTATTGATAAGTTTCAAAGTAAGTTGAGGAAGAGAGAGAGAAAATAAAGAAAACTTCTTGAATATCATGCGATTCTAGTATTTCAATTCCTTGGATTCTTAATAGATCAATAGATGTGACCATGCGCTTTACAATTTTGATTAATTGACCGCCTGCATACCCATACGTAACATAGGGCAATACTCGTATGTCTTCAAAAAACCGAACTTTTGCAAAACTATCAGAAAAGAAAGATTTTTCGAAGGGCTGATGGTCGTTGATGTCCCAAGGTGCTGGAGTGGCGACCCCGCAATGGGAAGCCCCACTAGGTGGAGCGACGACATCTAAGGAGTTGCAGGGAGCCGCTGGATCCAGGCGACGCAAGATCGAGGCTTGTGGACGAACTGCAAGAGACCTTTGTCTAGCAGCGGAAGTCTATCGGTTAATGATGATGAAGAAGAAGTGATCATGTTCTCAAGGGTGCGTGAAGACTTCACCAATTCGCATTGGGCCAGCGTGGTGGACTATGGACTATAACCCTTCTCGAGACCTGCGCTCAGAAGGGAGCCGTTGATGGGTTGCTGATGATGATGATGATATAATGAAGAACCATTAATCAAAAATTTAATAACGAAAGTGCTTTGTTTTTCTTAAGGCCAGGGCAGACACGAATCACGATGCTTTTAGCAGTGGCGATCGGCTTTTTTGTGTTCGGAAAAAGCGACTAAAAATCGCAAAACGCCGATCGCCGCTGATAAAACGTGTCTGCCCTTATACAGGTTACAGTGTATTCTCCTATTGTTTATGTTGTTCTAGTACTGAAATTTCGGAATAGTGTTAAAATTCAATAACTTCGCCTAGCCGTTCTACAGCGCAGGTGCAAACAATATATTTTTAGGGTTCCGTACTCCGTACTAAAAATGGAACCCGTATAAGATCACTTCGTTGTCAGTCTGTCTGTCTGTCCATCTGTCAAGACCCTTTTTCAGTGCAGTGATAGCCTAGCTAGTGGTTATTAGGACTGTGGTCTCCGATTCGGGGGGTCGCAGATTCGGGGGGTCGATCCCGGACCTCTGACTTTTCGGAGTCAAGTGCGTTTAAGCAATTAAATATCACTCGCTTTAACGGCGAAGAAAAACATCGAGAGGAAACCTGCACACCTGAGAGTTCTCCATAATGTTCTTGAAGGTGTGTGAAGTCCGCTAATTCGCATTGGGCCAGCGTGGTGGACTATGGCCTATAACCTGTGCTATAACCCTTCTCTGAGAGGAGATCTGCGCTCAGTAGTGAGCCGGTGATGGGTTGCTGATGGTACTTAGGTCTGTAATCCCTTGCAGCAGTGAAAAATCAACCTTCTAAATCGACGCTTTCAAAAGATTACGGCCTTTTATGCTCCGTGTATGGCGGTTATTTTGACACTCGCAAGGGAATCAAAACCTATAGGGTACACTTCCCGTCAACCTAGAATCATAAAATTTGGCATGTAACAATGTCATGTAGCACAAGAAAAGGAAAAAATCCGAAAACCGTTTGTAGTTGCATCACAAAAATAATTTTTTTTGCGATTAGAAACTTATTTGCAGTTGGTAAACTAACCGCGACCTAAAAGTTTGTACTGAACCCTCAGTGCGCGAGTCCAACTCGCACTTGGCCGGTATTTTTTTATTTTGGTTTCCATAGTTTCCACTTTCCGTTCACTACGATAAGCGATGACGTCACAGTAGAGCTTCGTTTACGTGACGCGATGCATTCGGAAATCGAAAGCTTTTCGTCAATAACTGCAACATCATGTATCTTCACACAAAAGGCCGGCTGAACACGCAGGTTTCAGATTCTGACTAATTAATATCTATGAATACTAATTATATTTTTGGAACGAAGTTCCTTATCGCGCGATGCGAAAGGGGGCTAGACGGAAAAAATTAAGACTAAATTGAACCGACACTTTTTTGAATGTGAATTTGGCATTGTGTTCAATATTTTCACACTACAATATTAGATC
The DNA here is from genome assembly GCA_029955525.1 of Oeneis ivallda. Lineage (NCBI taxonomy): Eukaryota > Metazoa > Arthropoda > Insecta > Lepidoptera > Nymphalidae > Oeneis > Oeneis ivallda. Next base: position 234,220 of record JARPMR010000050.1, on the reverse strand, counting down.
TCCGTAGCCTTGTGGTTTCTACAGTCGCATAAAGGTCGATGGTTCGAATCCCAGCTCGACAGACTGAATTTTTCAATTTTCAATTTTATTTTAAATAATTTCTACATGTGGAATTTTTCCCTAATTTTTTAACTGCTACAATTTATTTGTTTATAATATTTTAAAAAATTATGTCGGTTTAACTTCGTTCCATCGGGTTCCATCCAAAATTCAAAATTCAAAATTCAAAATTATTTATTTCATGTAGGCCAACCTGTGGCTCTTATGACACGTCAAGATTCTACCACCGGTTCGGAAAGCGGATTCTGCTGAGAAGAGCCGGCAAGAAACTCAGCAGTTGCTCTTTTCAAAATAATCATTTTACAATATTAATAAGTAGCTATTACATTGTAATAAGTTTATATACTATCTTGTGGGCAGCTGGATGGCAAGCTGATTTAACCCGTGCATCTTTGTTAGAATAGAATATGACATTTCCACAAAACGTACTACAATTCAATTCATGTCAAAGATGGGCAGACAGAAAGTAGCCCCATTCCCGCCGGTGGCACCCGTTCACGAGCATGACGCATGATCCAGCCATTGCTTCGCTCGACCATATTTGAGGGAACGTAACAACCCGCACCACACGACACCACCACAGAAATGTTTAAAGAGAGCGTGACATACTTAGTCTACCCGTATCAAAGCATCAAATTGAATAATATTATTCAAACACTAATTTTAAGATCCCATGCAACTTTGTCATTAAGAAAGTCATTAACTTTGTAATAAGCGCGACTCAGTAAGTGAGTTTTTACGCATTGTTTAAATTTGTGCAGTGGCAAATCTAGCAATTCCTTCGGAATCATATTATATAAGCGTACGCTCAACCCCACAAAGGATTTTTGCACTTTGCGCAGGCGACATGATGGAATTTCTAGTTTATGACGATTTCTAATGAGTCGATTGTGTGTATTGCCTCTTTGTTTATGCAGATGAATATTTTGTCTCACAAAGACTATACTAGTGGTTCGCCCCGAACTGAGACCTCGCGGTAACGGTATCCCATGATTATTCATTCAATCGATACATGATAACCAAAACTGACATTATTATTATGCCCGTTTTCACCAAACATACCTAAATCATCCCCTAAGTAGGAGTCTCTTAACGTAGGTAGCTCCTAAATACAATCCTAAGTCCTAACATCCGTCCCAATATCCTTTTAGGTGTCCCGTACAGGATCGTGATAAATAAGTTGACAGAAAACATCAATCACCTAACTTATAGGTAGCCCGTAAAGGTTAGGGAACGTTAGTGAAAACACTGAATTATTTATCAAACAATGAATTTAACTCGTAGTTCCATGGGAATAGTTACTGACTGCGCCATCTATTAGCATTATTGTGAAGCTATGTTGATGCTATATGAATTACTGACGCCCATTAAAAATTAAATAATCTCGTTTCTTTATAATATTCATATAATTTTAGTATTTGTTGTTCAAGTACAGGATATAAGTGACCTAAAAACATAAAATCAGTTTGAAAATCCATAGCGGATTTTTCTAGAGAGCGTCTTCAAGCGAGCGTATAAAATCGCCACTTTGAAAGCCCCCCATTTCGTCAATTTTAAGGGAAAAATTAAAAAAAAAATATTTTTGTACTCAGTTCAAAATTATCTTTAAAATGATACGTAACAATTTTATGTAACGCGATATTTTTTTTTTTACTTCGCATTCGCTTCTATGAGAGCCCCCCTGAAATAAAGATTTTTATAACTTTTTAAGCCATTTTCGGCTGGAGGCCATCGGTTTACATATTATATCTAAATTTGAAGTAATTACGTTCAGTAATTCAAAAGTTATAAGGCTCTGACAGACGGACGGACGGACGGACGGACGGACGGACAAGTGCAAATCGCCCTAGTTAACTCAAAGACCTTCGCTTCGCTCGGTCGATTATTATAAATGTACTGTGAAGCTACCGTAAGAATACCAATCTCTTTAAACTTTTCACGAAGAGATACACGCGACCAAGATCTGGCACAGCGGTTGGTCAATACAAAATCTATCCATCTATCTATCTAATATCTTTAAACGAGCAATTCTTGTATATATATATATATATATATAATCTGAATCTCGGAAACGGCTCCAACGATTTTCATGAAATTTGGTATGCAGGGGGTTTCGGGGGCGATAAATCGATCTAGCTAGGTGTCATTTTTAGAAAAGGTCGTTTTATCCGTGTTTTCAGCCAATAAAAAACCCCTTACAATATCATTAGAATACGAAGGTAAATTTCGCCATCATCTATAAATTCCCGATAGCTCGACGGTATGTCGGGCGGTCTCGATACCAGAAGACCCCGGTTCGAGTCCAAGACGAATTATATTTTCCCTATGAATGTTCTTATTATTTTTTTATTTTATTTACTATTTTTTTTATATATAATTTCCAAAAAACCCGATTTACCAAAAAAACAAAAATAACCGGTCACCCAAATATTTATATTATTACTATGTATGTCCTCCCGACCGAATACGGCCACGTTAGCCAATATCCACTAAGATATAAGCCACCTGCGCGTCTATTCCCTCACTCTCATATTCCGAAACTACTTGAGACAGTGTGGTTAGTCTGAGTTTTAATTCTTTTGATAGTAATAGTTAGCTATGACATTAGCATCAAAGTAAAATAAACCATAACAGTATCGATTTAAAGTAACAAATTCAATACAGACGATTTTAATTTGGAGCGTTTTCGTTACGTAAACGTATTAGAATACATAATCGAAATTGAGCTCTAACTCAATAGTGTTATGGTTTATTTTAATTTGATGGCAATGCCATAGTTTACTTTTCATAGTTAACTATCCAATCTTGTACTACTATTGCAGATTATGCGCAGAACCGACGGCTTTTCCTTCCTTTTGGTGGACCATCATAACAAATCGAATGAAACCTCGATCATCAAAATCGGCTCAGTACGATTCGCTACGGTGGAAAATTCGTTCTCCTTTTTTTTTTGATTTTTTAACTTGATTTTTAATTTTGAAGCCTCAATAGCCCAACGGTTAAAGGTGCCGACTGAAAACTGAAAGGTCGCAGGTTTGAGTCCCACCCGTTGCACTATTGTCGTACCCACTCCTGACACAAGCTTTCCGCTTATTTGGAGGGGAGACGAGGATATGAGTCAACTTCAACTTGGCTGATATTCTTTTTTTTTAAATATTGTCACATACATACATACATAAACATACATCCGTTAAGCTTTGCTGTAGTCAGGTAATTAATAAGTATGTACTTAGTTTAAGTGTCTGTGACAGACCAACCAACATACAAAGCACTATACGGGTTCCTATTCTATCGTTTTTAACCAATTTCAAAAAAGGAGGAGGTTATCAATTGGTCGAAATCTTTTTTTTTTTATGTATGTTCACCGATCACTCGAAGACGCCTGAGCCAATTTGGAAAATATTTTTTTTTGTTTCAAAGTGTTATATACTACTAGCTGATGCCCGCGACTTTGTCCGCGTGGATTTAGTTTTTAAAGTCCCTCGGGAACTCCTTGATTTTCCAGGATAAAAGTAGCCTAGATGTTGACCCGAGTAATAAGCTACCGCGGTATAAAATTTTGTAGAAATCTGTGCGGTAGTTTTTACGTGAAAGAAGGACAAAAAAACAGACAAAAATTAAATAAAAAATCTGTTTTTGGCTCAGTATCGATAGTAAAGTATCCCCCAATTAAAATTTTCAAAATATATTAAATGTACAGAAATCTTCCAGTTACAGTTTTATTATATGTATAGATACTACAGGTCCCATATAAATTTTATCGAAATCGGTCGAGCGGTTTTTTAAAAAATCAAAATAAATTATATACTTTGTACTGCAGGCGCGGGTGTTAGAAGTCGGTTTTTTAAAAAGATTTTTTTTATGTTATATAATAATTATGCATTCTTTATAATATGCATTGTAAAAACTTGCGTGATCAGCCTAAATGAATACAGACATCTGTAGGTAAAGGAAATAACCTAGTGCAATGTTCTAGTGACCTTTGATCTACCTATACCTATCAACCTGTCTAGACTTATAGGCTGACACGAACCTCTTAACTTTGCTGGAAGCCTAGTAGCATACTAGTAGCTATTTGCCTACCTTTAGCAAGTAGCAACTGTAGATAGGTAGGTAGGTACTATATCGAATTACATGCATAGATTGCGTTTTTTTTTTCAAATTCAAATTCAAATTATTTATTTTGCCAGATTGAGTATTATAAAGATGTTACAATGATTTCAAGCACTTCAACCACCACAGAGTAGCATGCAAAAGAACCAAAAGAAACAGTCACACAGTTATATAAAACTACATTTAAATTAATACCAATAGAGACCCAATTTTTTCTGTTATTGTCAACGTCAATTCTACAAATTGCAGATATTATTAATAATGAATGTCATAAATTAAAACATGTCAGCAAATTATTAAAAACAAATACATATTTTAAATCATGTTTTTTCTTGGTTTCTTTATCAACCGATAGACGCCCGTACACTGAAAAAAAAAAAACTGCCACTTCTAATCATGGTTTTTGATGATGGCGACAAGGATTGTGATTTGTGGTGGAATTATTCAAGCCTTTCAATCATTTTGACTTTATCGCCAGTAAATAATATGTTATATACATATCTTAGAAGATCCGTTTTAGCAAGGGTTTAGCTGTCTTCCTACCTACCTTTATTATATTTTACGTCAAATTTTTAACCGACTTCAAAAAAGGAGGAGATTATCAATTCGTCGGAATCTTTTTTTTTGTGTATGTCCACCGATTACTCGAAGATGCCTGAACCGATTTGAGAAATTCTTTTTCGTTTGAAAGGGTATACTCCGCAGGTGGTTCCATATAAGTTTTATCGACATCGGTCGAGCTGTTTTTAAAATATCAACATAATAAATCTATGGCTTAGGATCTAACGCCGGACTTGGCGAATAAGGGCCAGAACTCTTAACCACAAAACCATCAACGTCTTTAAACGGTTATGGAATAAAGACCGTAGCAAAAGCTTTTAAAGCTCACAATGATTTACGGCATCGTCTGAGAGCGCATACGTCAATGGCTGTTATCTCGCATGCATTCGTCACGTCATTCAGCTACTGTAGAACTGTAGGTAGGTAAATGGTAATCGCTATTCATCACCAGCGATAACAGTAGGGGTAGTACAAGATTGGATAGTTAACTATGAATAGTAAACTATGACTCTACCATCAAAGTAACATAAACCATAACAGTATTGAGTTAGAGCTCAACTTCGTGTATGTATTCTTATACGTTTACGTAACGAAAACGCTCCTAATTGAAATCGTCTGTATTGAATTTGTGACTTTAAATCGATACTATTATGGTTCATTTTACTTTGATGCTAATGTAATAGTTAACTATTACGGTCAAACGAATTAAAACTCGGCATAACCACACAGAACACTGCGCACTTGACGCGGTGAGTGGTAAGTGGCGACGTGCGTTCACGTGACTCAGCAAGGGACTCGAAAGTCGACACTCAAGTGTGGAGAATTATTAAGCACATTCCCTGCACACACTTTTGTTTTCTTAGTTGACTCACCCCGGTTTTATGAAATTCATGCGTATTACATACGACGATACACAGTTTAAATAATCTCAATTTCATATATATATTTTTTTTTATTCGACGAAAAGCTAGTCCTTGACTGCGATCTCACCTGCTGGTAAGTGACGATGCAGCCTAAGATGGTAGCGGGCTAACTTGGAAGGACTTATTCTTACAAGTGTAAATTAAAAAAAATATTTTTAAATGCAAGCTTTTAGTAGCTACATCATTAAACTCTGGATATCGTCTAGGATCACGAGTACTTGTTATGACGAATCAAACGAGCCCAAACTCGATGGGGTTACGTCGTTTTATTACAGAGTTCCGATAGCCATCTTCCGATTTACACTTAATTGCAAAATTTCAGCTCGATCAGAAACCAGAAAGTGGGTCTAATTCATCTTGCAAGATTTGACCCAAACAAACAAGCTAAATAAAAGCTTGTAAAAAGATGTAGTTAATAAAGACAGTTGTACGTTAATAATAAAAGATAAAAAGCTAAACAAGTGTAAATTGGAAATTTAAAACACCCCCGACGTGAGAATCTATGGCTGTCGAAGTTATCAATTAATTGTCATTTATCGATTATACTGGCACGCGTGAAGCACTTAATCGAGTAATCATACGCCAAAAATGCCTTACATCATTTTGGAAAATATCTGATACTCTTACACTGCTGGACCGATATTAACCAAACATAGCTAAGAACCACCGCAAGGAAACTGGCTTTCAAATGAAAAAAACGGCATCGAAATCGGTCCATCCGTTTTAGAGCTACGATGCCACAGACAGACAAACACACACACACACAGACAGACAGACATCGACGTCAAACTTATAACACCCCTCTTTTTGCGTCGGGGGTCAAAAAATGCTAGTACGTACGTACGTCATACGTACACTACGTAGTGACGTCCTATAGGACTATGGAAAAATTCTAGTAAGCTCATGGAAAACAAAAATTTCCCTTTGTACTATTGGAAGGACCAGTGCAAATTATTGGTCTTAGATCGTGCTCGTATAATAGCTATATTCCTAGAATCGATGTATCCTAGTAAGGCGCGCTTGCAGAAACGTCTTAACGTTCTAACGTCAGAAAAGTCTTTCAATTAACCCACAGTTAGCAGCTAACTCTGGGTAATAAAAGGACAGATTTGACAGATTGCGTATACAGCTTCTGTCACAATTACAAATTTATTCCTGGGTTAACTAACTCGGCGTGTCTCCAAGCGGGCCTTAGACAGTTACGAAATGCTTTCATACTAGTATGGTCGCCAGCGACTCCAAATCCATCCAAATTGCGCCACACAAATTTCATGGATTTTGACCCCCCTTGTCATCGTCACAGGTCACACTTGTGAAACCCCCTCTCCCCTGGTGTGAAATATTTTTAAAATTTATGTTTCAGAGGTAATTAAATTAAAACATCAGTTTATCCAAATTTTTTTGACGTGATAACGTCTTATAAATCGATGGACACCGGCTGCACGCACGAAAGTGTCACGTTCCGCCTGAGCCTGCGCGTGCAAGCGAGAGCGCGGAACGAGCGATAGAGAGCCACGATCGGCCCAAGAGTTGGCTTGTGACTAGAGAAAATTGTAGTTCTTCTTTGTATCATACAAAATAATGATAATTCAGTGATAATAATTCAATTCATAAAAGTAAGCAATTTTTCATCAATGTTTCTTTATGACGTTATCACGTAAAACTATCATCCGTAAACCGACTTTACAGACAACCAATTTTTTTTTATTTAAATTAAAATCGGCCAAGTGCGAGTCAGGCCTCGCTCTTTTAGGGTTTCGTACATATGACCAAATCATTTTTAGGGTTCCGTAGTAAACAAAGAACCCTTATATAGTTTCGCCATGTCCGTCCATCTGTCTGTCTGTCTGTCTGTCTGTCCTTCCGCGGTTTAGCTCAGAGACTATTGGTACTAAAAATCTGTAATTTGACAAGGGTATAAATATCAATCGGGTGCCGTGTGGTGACGGCAGATCAGAATACCGTTGTCACCACCCCTGCTCTTCCCGCGGGTGTCGTACGAGGCGACTGAGGGAGTATAGCGGAGAACGGGCAGCAGCGTCCTCTGTGCTACTACTACCATCTACTGCGATCGCCGACCCGTCTGCCCCGCGTGGTGATTATGGGCAAACCCTCCCCTTGGGAGAGGCATTTAGTCCAGCAGTGGACTGTTATAGGCTATTGATGATGATGATGATGATGATAAATATCAATATAATATCAAGGGTATAATATCAATGACCCATCGCAGGAAAAGAACCGAAAAGTTCTCTGACCATACTCTCAAGCTAATGAAGGAGAGACAAGAGATGAGGCTGCAGTCATCGGCAGACGCGGCGGCCTACCGGCGGATTAATAGGCAGATCTCTAAGGCACAAACTCGCGACCTCCGTGTCTTTAATACCAAGTGTATTAAAGATACCATTGAGCGGAACAAAGGCTCAAAAGTGTTCGCGAGAGATCTGTCTATCGGACAGAGCCAGCTGACGCGGCTGAAAACTGATGACGGCCGACTCGTCTCTTCTCGACCTGAGGTCTTGGGAAAGGTTGAGAAGTTCTATGGACAGTGATATACCACGACACAAAAACCTGTTGAAGATTTGGCGAAAGATCCCAGAGCCAAACTGACCCGACACTATACCGAAGATATCCCGGACGTCAGCTTATACGAGATTAGAATGGCTCTCAAACAGCTTAAGGACAACAAGGCGCCAGGTGATGACGGAATCACTGCGGAACTCCTGAAAGCGGGTGGAAAACCGGTACTTAAGATCTTTCAGCGATTGTTCAATTCCGTCATCCAAGAGGGCACAACGCCGGAAGCATGGCACAGGAGCGTGGTGGTTCTGTTCTTCAAAAAGGGAGACAATACCTTGTTGAAGAATTATAGACCCATCTCGTTGTTGAGTCATGTTTATAAGTTGTTCTCGAGAGTCATTACGAATCGTCTCGCTCGTAGGTTCGACGACTTCCAGCCTCCCGAACAAGCCGGATTCCGAAAAGGCTTTGGTACCATAGATCACATTCATACGCTGCGGCAGGTTATACAAAAGACGGAAGAGTATAACCGGCCACTTTGCTTAGCGTTTGTGGACTATGAGAAAGCCTTTGATTCGGTGGAAACTTGGGCTGTGTTGAGGTCGCTGCAGAGATGCCGAATTGACTACCGGTATATACAAGTGTTGAAGTGCTTGTATGAAAACGCCACAATGTCAGTACGTATACAGGACCAGACTACGAGGCCAATCCACTTGCAGCGTGGAGTGCGACAGGGAGACGTTATCTCCCCGAAGCTCTTTACCGCTGCGTTGGAGGACGTCTTTAAGCTTCTGGATTGGAACGGACTTGGCATCAACATAAACGGCGAGTACATCACTCACCTGCGATTTGCCGATGACATAGTATTCATGGCAGAGACTTTGAGAGACCTCAATATAATGCTCAACGATCTCAGCAGGGTTTCTCAACAGGTGGGCCTGAAAATGAACATGAGCAAGACGAAAATCATGGTGGCAACACGATGAGCTGATGGTGCAGCCAGGATATCTAGCACACTGGTACACTCTTGAAAGAATAATAGCAACTTTGTAGTGTTTGGATTCGTTTTGATCAGTATTTAATTCTATTTAGAGTTCGATGGTGGCATCACCATTCAAGGCATAATAAGCTTCAGCTGATGCTGCAGCAGTAGTCAAGTAGTCTTCGAAATACCCAAAATATCAAATTTACTTTCGTATAAGACTTATTTTTAACAGACTTCTCAATACGATTTCTGGACGCGTATTTTTTTCCGTGAAATCTGAACCGATTTCAGTTTTTAGGGTTCCGTACCAAAATGGTAAAAATGGAACCCTTATGGTGAGACTTTCTCCGTCCGTCCGTCCGTCCGTCCGTCCGTCCGTCTGTCACAGTCGATTATTTCAGTAACTATTAAAGCTATCGACATGAAATTTGGCATAGTTGTGTATAATAGTGGCCCAACATCATTGGAATAAAGAAAGATCGAAAATTATTTTAGTTTCATTAAAAGAGGGGGAAAATCGGGGGTTTTAAATTTCAAAGTAAGATAATTATACCGAGTGGGGTATCATATGAAAGGCCTTTACTTGCGCATTCTAAAACAGTTTTTTATTTATTTCTATAATAATAGTTTTTGAGTAATCGGCCAAAATGTCGAAAAAAATACCGTCCCCCCCCCCTTATCTCCGAAGTTTACCAATCGAAAAATCTGAAATAATTATGGTCAATAGAGGTTTATGTATATTTTACAGGAAAAATAAAACCAACGCTCTAACTATCATAGTTTTTTTTATATTAACAATAAACCTCTACAAACAAAGTTAACGATAAATAAGCAAATTAACATAATAATATCGTTTTACTTTTACTTTTGGAGTACGGAACCCTCGGTGCGCGAGTCCGACTCGCACTTGGCCGGTTTTTTATTTATTTGAAAGGACATACTGTCAGGTTGGTCCCATTTAACTTTGGTGAAGATGTAATGAATATCTTCGATGATGGAGGACGGCCAACTCCTCAATTTTTGTTGATGTTACTCCATAACTTCATCAAATCTGTACCGTTTTCAATCATTTTTTAGGGTTCTGTACCAAAATGGTAAAAATGGAACCCTTATGGTGAGACTTTCTCCGTCCGTCCGTCCGTCCGTCTGTCACAGTCGATTATTTCAGTAACTATTAAAGCTATCGACATGAAATTTGGCAAAGTTGTGTATAATAGTGGCCCAACATCATTGGTATAAAGAAAAATCGAAAATTATTTTTAGTTTTATTAAAAAAGGGGGAAAATCGGGGGTTTGAAATTTCAAAGTAAGATAACTATACCGTAAGGCCTTTCATATGATACCCCACTCAGTATAGTTATCTTACTTTGAAATTTCAAACCCCCCATTTTCCCCCTTTTTTAATCAAACTAAAATAATTTTCGCGTTGCTTTTATTTTTCCTGTAAAATGTACATAAACTTCTATTGACCATAATAATTTCAGATTTTTCGATTGGTAAACTGCGGAGATAAGGGGGGGGGGGGCGGTATTTTTTTTTTGACATTTTGGCCGATTAATCAAAAACTATAGAGAAATAAATAAAAAACTATTTTAGAATGCACAAGTAAAGGCCTTTCATATGATACCCCACTCGATACCTATATAGTTATTTTACTTTGAAATTTCAAACCCCCCATTTTTCCCCTTTTTTAATAAAACTAAATATAATTTTCGATTTTTCTATATTCCAATGATGTTGGGCCACTATTATACATAATCATATCGATAGCTTTAATAGTTACTGAAATAATCGACTGTGACAGACGGACGGACGGACGGACGGAGAAAGTCTCACCATAAGGGTTCCATTTTTACCATTTTGGTACGGAACCCTAAAAAATGATTGAAAACGGTACAGATTTGATGAAGTTTTGGAGTAACATCAACAAAAATTGAGGAGTTCCGTCCTCCATCATCGAAGATATTCATTATTTTTAGTGTATTATAGTCAATAGAGATTTATGTATATTTTACAGGAAAAATAAAATCAACGCTCTAACTAGCATAGTTTTTTTTTTATATTAACAATAATCCTCTACAAACAAAGTTAACGATAAAAAAGCAAATTAATATAATATTATCGTTTTACTTTTACTTTTGGAGTACGGAACCCTCAGTGCGCGAGTCCGACTCGCACTTGGCCGGCTTTTTTTTTCGTTTAAAAGGACATACCATTAGGTTGGTCCCATTTAAATTTGGTGAAGATTAACAGTTAACTGACATAGAAACTGCAAAAATTATTTACTTTGCATCATCATCATCATTAGCAACCCATCAACGGCTCACTACTGAGTGCAGGTCTCCTCTCAGAGAAGGGTTATAGGCCATAGTCCACCACGCTGGCCCAATGCGAATTGGCGGACTTTAAACACCTTCAAAACATTATCAAACTCTCAGGTGTGCAGGTTTCCTCACGATGTTTTCCTTCACCGTTGAAGCAAGTGATATATAATTGCTTTAACTTGCACTTGACTCCGAAAAGTCAGAGGTGCGTACCCGGGATCGAACCTGCGACCGCCCGAATAGGAGACCACAGTCCTAACCACTAGGCTATCACTGCTTCTTACTTTGCATATTTCCATAGTCAATAGTCAATAGTCAATAGTGTGATGCGGGGTGTTACGTTCCCTCAAATATTGTTGAGCGAAGCAATGGCTCGGTCATGCGTCATGCTCGTGAACGGGTTCCACCGGCGGGAATGGGGCTAATTTCTGTCTGCCCGTCTTAACATTAAATTTGTTGAATTATAATTAGGTACCTAGGCTTTTGTGGAACTTCCCCTCATTGTGGAAACACTGCATACATAGCATAATATCTATTATATTGTTTTGAATAATAACTTGTTTTGAAAAGAGCAACTGCCGAGGTTCTTGCTGGTTCTTCTCGGCAGGAAGGGCATTCCGAACCAGTGGTAGACTCATCGACTGCAAACTGCAACGCTAGCCCGACTTCAACGTACCTGTACCAAGTACTATTTATATTCTGTGCCTGGACCTACAAATTAAAATTTTGGCTAGCGTGGCGCATTCGTTTCATCGTTCGTACTTAGGCCCGCCAGACTTCAACATACGTGTACAAACTGAAATTATTTTATGCTTTTCAGTGGCGTTTGGAGTCGATTTTTTCTAAAAGAATTTGTATAATATACTAGTGGTTCGCCCCGAACTGAGACCTCGCGGTAACGGTTTCCCATAATTACTTATTCATTCAATAGATACATGACGATCAAAATTGACATTATTATTATGACCGTTTTCACCAACCATACCTAAATCATCGCCTCTTCAATGTTGATGCTGCTAGTTAGGTACGGCTCACCAAAATGTTGGGAATCCAGAAGCTTGATTTTCAATTGATATTGTATAGATACCAAGTATGGACTACATAATGGTCTATTGCAGTCATAAAAAATTTCGCACTCGCTTCGGTCGCGAGAATCTAGGGTGTGCATTGCTGCTGTAGGTACAAATATGAACTTACATAGTGGCACTGTACAATCGTAAAAATATTCACGCTCGCTTCGCTCGCGTTAATGTCGATTGTGCATTGCTGTTATGGCTATCAAGTATGGACTACATAACTGCGTAGTGGAGCCATCAACCACTGGGCTACATCATAGAGCTCCAGTTACCATCTCCTTGATCTTATTGCTGCTAGGTAGGTACGGCCCACCTAAATGGTGGGAATTCAGAAACTTTATTTTGAATTGATATTGTATAGATACCAAGTAGGTATGGACTACATAATGATCTATTGTAGTCGTAAAATATATCGGCCTTTTTTTAGGCCTGTACCCTAAAAAAGCCCTTTTCCACGCGGTCACGGGTATCAGCTAGTCGAAAAAGCCTCCTCCAATTTAAATTTTCAAAATGTATTTAATGTACAGAATTCGTCTAGTTACAGTTTTATTATAAGTATAGAATAGATTATTTTGTCGTAATGTAGTCACTACATATTATAAAACAAAGTTCCCCGCCGCGTCTATCTGTCTGTTTGTCTGTTCGCGATAAACTCAAAAACAACTGAACGGATTTTAATGCGGTTTTCACCAATAGATAGGCTGATTCATGACGAAGGTTTTAGTGTATAATTTGTCAAGATTTTGTGTAAATTGGTTGAAATATGACGATAATTGTTGACAATGTCGGAAAAATTTAAGCCGCCTGAGAGCTTTCATCGAAAACGCTGGCACCCTTTGAGATGTAACAAAAAAAAGTATGGTGGTGGTATGGTGGGATAATTCTTTACAAAAAAGTCCGCGATGGCATAATTATATCTATCTTTTAAGTATAACTCACTATACCCATTTTAACTTCTAAAAAAATGGTCACGTATACCATGCGGTAATTGGAAATCTATTTAGACAGATACTGTATTAATCCTTATCAACTTAAATACGCTAGTTACCTTAGATACTCATTTCATGCTCATTATGATAGTCCTTTACACCATACAATTTAAATGAATATCTTAGGAGTTATCGCAAAATAAAAACAATCGCGCGCCAAAATAATTTGAAGCGCGCTCCGCGGGCTGCTATAGGCCGAGCGCTTCCGAGCGATACTCCTTTTATATAAGCCTACGTACTGTTCAATATGCTGTTCAAGGTATAACTACGTAGTATTATATATTCTGTGGTGTAACTTATGGAACATTCCAAGGAGTTTGCAAAGTATAGGCGTAATATGCTCTACTACCCGTGCGAAGCCGGGGCGGGTCGCTAGTATAACAATAAAATACTATTTCCTTTTATTTAGATTTTAGCTATCTTGACTTGTACTTGACTATATGACCCCCCCCCCCCCCTGACATGAAAGCTGGATCCGCCCTTGGCTATAAGTAGCTATGTATTTAAGTATGAATTTACTGTTCGTCATCGTGATACCTACCTAATATATCTACGTATTTTAGGGTAAATTTTAATTTTCAACTTATATGACGTATATATAGGACCTTCATAAATATAGTGTTGTGAGTAGATATAATCGAATAAATTTTAAATATTAGGTAAAAATTGCGGCGAGTCGGTGTGTTCGAATTCGAACCTACATATTAGGTATCGAGAATCGCGCCCGAGTGATGTTCACCAGTTTATACCTAGTAATGTTGTGAATAAAACAGCCACTCACCATGGTCGTTGGTGACAGCATACTGGTAGGAAGGAATGATGTCTTGTATCTGGCGCGGCGGCGAGCTGGCGGGCGGCGGGCGGTAGGCGGGCTCGGGCGGGCCGTACGGCAGCGGCCACTCGCGCTCGCCCATGCCGTACGCGCAGTATTCGCCGCCGTACGCCAGCTGCTGGCCGGACGCGTACGCGCACGTGCCGTACTCCGCGGCCGCGGCGCGCCCATGCCGCCGCCACACAGGTACCCGCCGCCGCCGAACTGCGTCTTCAGCGCCTGGCACTTGCGCCGGAAGCCGCGCGGCCGCCGCCGGAACGAGCCCTCCTCGAACATCAGCTCCGAGGACGGGTCGATCGTCCAGTAGTGGCCCTTGCCCGGCCTGCCCAGCCCCTTGGGCAGCTTCACGAAACACTCGTTCAGGCTGAGGTTGTGCCGCACGGAGTTCTTCCACCCCTGGTACGGGCTCCGGAAGAACGCGAACTGCTGCTGCAGGAACGCGTATATCTCGCTCAGGGTGAGCCGCTTGTTGGGCGAGTGCCGGATCGCCATCACGATGAGGGCTATGTACGAGAAGGGCGGCTTCTCCTGGCGGCGCGTGGCGGGCGCGCGGCGCGCGGCCTCGTCGGGGGCTCGCTCCTTGGTCTTCATGCGTGCGCGTCTGAGCGCGAGCCGGACAACAGTGCACTGCGCGCCGCCCACCGAGCGTGCGGTGCGCGCCGCGCGCCCGCCCGCCGCCCGCCGCCCGCCGCCCGCCGCCCGCCGCCCGCCGCCCGCCGCCCAGTGCCCGTGGCCGCGCCCGCTCTACAGCCACACCCGCGCACCCATACAACACCACATGCCACGTCACGACTCACGACACCACCACTCCACTCATCCAGTAGGAGCTCACTCAAAAACGTGCACGTACACGGAAAAGTCGGCCAAGTGCGAGTCGGGCCTCGCTCTTTTAGGGTACCGTGCATATGACCAAATCACTTTTTTTAAAACTAGGTAGATACATATTCAGATATAGTTCTTAGATAGTACTAAATTAGCATAATAGAAAAAAATGCTCGTTTGTTTTGGTCACAACTTTCAAGAGCCCCCATTTCTTCATTTTTGTAGCTAAAAAATAATAAGAAAATATATTTGAACTCTACTTAATGAGCTCTAGGCAATGACTTAAGTATGGTAATTGGCACCCAACATCTAGGATAAAACATAAAATTTTATTTCGAGTCCTTTTTTATGTATGGACCACCATTTATTTTTAATTTTACTTTATTTTTATTATTTATTACTTATTATAGCGACAATAGAAATACACACTCTGTGAAAATTTCAACGGTCTACCTATTAGGAAACACGCCAAGAGCAAGTACCGGGCGCCCTCCCAGTGCTTCGGCCTATATATATAACCGCGAGGTTGGAGGGACCATGGGAGGTGGCGACTGACGGGTTTACTTATCTACCTATTACGGTTTACATCTCGTAAATCGTAATAGGAAGACAGACAGACAGAGACAGACAGACAGACGGACGGACGGACAGCGTTTGTCGACTGGGTGGCTGCTCTGCTCTGCTGACTGCCGGCCGGTGTGATCTGGCGGGGAGCCGTATACCAGCGGCATCAGCCAAAACGGGCGAACATAGCCTTAACCTTGGGAGACCATTCCCAGGATGAAGAAGAAGAAGCTGTGTTTGTTCAAAATGTTTGTGTAGTTAGTTCAAATGCTCTATACTTTGTACCTATGGATCCAAAAGCCCGTTACGCGCGCACTCGCCCGCGCCCGCGGATCATTCACATTCTCAAGCTAAGAGAATCACTAAAGTAAACGAAGGAAAACCCGTTTAGACAATAATATTTACCCGTCGCAAGGACGCCTGTCGAACGTTCTTGACCTAGCACAATGAAACCAAACATTTTACTAGATCTATAAAACAGTTATACGACGTATACACCAAATATTTACCATAAAGCGTAAACCAAAAGTTTTGCATTAAACTCGCTCGATTTATTTACACACGCCAGCGTATACGGGAAGTGCTGAGGGAGTTTCAGCCTTATGTCCAGCACGCACGGATACATTTTTCAGAGAAAAAAGAATCGGAACCGATCCACTCACTACGATAAAGCTAGCTCGATGAGGAAGTCATTGTAGTAAAGGAAGGGTGGCTCTTGAAAGGTTACCTTCCTAAGATTTAGAAATAGTTATTTGTTCAACAAGATAGCAAAGTTAGTTTTTGCTGCGAGTGCCTAGTTTGAACCCCGAGCGGGCGCAGGATTCTAAGTTAGAATCCTGAGTGAAGTGAAGGATTCAAAGGCACAAGAAACAAAAACTTTTCTATCGTGTGATACATACAACTTTTCACCTCTATGGCAAAAAATACAAGATGTAAGTAAACACATTTTAATTAAAAGTCAAGTTTCAATAATAAAAAATAGTTTTTAAACATTTTTTATGAAATAAAATTTTATGAGCGTCAGGATGGCTGGACCATGAGTTTCGGTAGGGTTTTTAAATGATAAGTAACTTTCAAACATACTTGTGACCTAAAATTTGAAACATCCAATATGTAAACACATAGTAAGGATATTTTAACGACCTCCCTGGCGCAGTGGTGAGCGCTTTTGTCTTATAACTGGGAGGTCTCAGGTTCGATTCCCGGCGGGGTCAATTTGGGAATTATAGATAAAAATACAATTTGGGAAATATTAAAATAATTTCTGAATTGTCTCTGGTCTGGTCTGGTGGGAGGCTTTGGCCGTGGCTACCACCCTACTGTCAAAGACGTGCCGCCAAGCGATTTAGCGTTCCGGCACGATGGCGTGTAGTAACTAATTAGGGGTATGGGTTGAATGTTCACTCATCACTGCCATACCCCTTCCAAGTTAGCCCGCTACCATCTTAGACTGCATCGTCGCTTGCCATCAGGTGAGATCGCAGTCAAGGACTAACTTGTCATCTAATAAAAAAAGGTTCATAATTAGAGAATACAATCCCGGGATCCCGGCCTTTTTGATCCCGAAAATCCCGGGACTGGACTTGGCTAATCTTGGGTTTTTCGAGATTAAGTAACACAAACAGGTTTTTGGTAGATTGCATGGGCATTTGTTTGCTGTGACAAAAACATCCCAAACCCAATTGACACTAAAGGAAAAGTTACAGCTGGAAATTGATAAGAGAGTGGAATTCTGAAGTAGGTACATAATGAATCGGGGTTGGTAATTAATAGAATTTGAGCCTGTTTAAAAATGGAATGGAGTTCGTGGATATCATCACTTAGAATTAGCATATAAATAAAAATCAATTGCTGTTCGTTAGTCTCACTAAAACTCGAGAACGGCTGGGCCGATTTAGCTGATTATGGTTTTGAAATGTTTGTCGTAGTCCAGGGAAGGTTTAAACGGTGAAAAATATTGTGTTGTGCAACAATATTTTTAAACAATCATACTAAAATTTTAATTGCAAAAGTGTGTTTATTTGTTGGTTTGTCCTTCAATCACTGCGCAACAGAGCAACGGATCGGATTGACGTGATTTTAGGGTTCCATACCAAAATGGTAAAAATGGAACCCTTATGGTGAGACTTTCTCCGTCCGTCTGTCCGTCCGTCTGTCACAGTCGATTATTTCAGTAACTATTAAAGCTATCGACATGAAATTTGGCATAGTTGTGTATAATAGTGGCCCAAAATCATTGGAATAAAGAAAAATCGAAAATTATTTTTAGTTTTATTAAAAAAAGGGGGAAAATCGGGGGTTTGAAATTTCAAAGTAAAATAACTATATCGAGTGGGGTATCATATGAAAGGCCTTTACTTGTGCATTCTAAAACAGTTTTGCATTTATTTCTATATATAATAGTTTTTGATTACTCGGCCAAAATGTCGAAAAAAATACCGTTTCCCCCCCTTAACTCCAAAGTTTACCAATCGAAAAATCTATATAAATAAAAATGAATGTTGGTAAGCGCATAACTCAAGAATGGATGGACCAATTCGGTTAATTTATTTTTTTTGTATGTTCCTTAAGTTCCACGGATGGTTTTAAAACAAAAAAAAAAAACAAAAACTAAATTCACGCGGACGAAGTCGCGGGCATCAGCTAGTCTGAAATAATTATGGTCAATAAAGGTTTATGTATATTTTACAGGAAAAATAAAACCAACGCTCTAACTAGCATAGTTCTTTTTTTATATTAACAATAAACCTCTACAAACAAAGTTAACGATAAATAAGCAAATTAATATAATCGACCGAGCGAAGCGAAGGTCTTTGAGTTAACTAGGGCGATTTGCACTTGTCCGTCCGTCCGTCCGTCCGTCCGTCCGTCTGTCAGAGCCTTATAACTTTTGAATTACTGAACGTAATTACTTCAAATTTAGATACTTTATGTAAACCGATGGCCTCCAGCCGAAAATGGCTTAAAAAGTTATAAAAATCTTTATTTCAGGGGGGCTCTCATAGAAGCGAATGCGAAGTAAAAAAAAAATATCGCGTTACATAAAATTGTTACGTATCATTTTAAAGATAATTTTGAACTGAGTACAAAAATATTTTTTTTTTAATTTTTCCCTTAAAATTGACGAAATGGGGGGCTTTCAAAGTGGCGATTTTATACGCTCGCTTGAAGACGCTCTCTAGAAAAATCCGCTATGGATTTTCAAACTGATTTTATGTTTTTAGGTCACTTATATCCTGTACTTGAACAACAAATACTAAAATTATATGAATATTATAAAGAAACGAGATTATTTAATTTTTAATGGGCGTCAGTAATTCATATAGCATCAACATAGCTTCACAATAATGCTAATAGATGGCGCAGTCAGTAACTATTCCCATGGAACTACGAGTTAAATTCAATGTTTGATAAATAATTCAATGTTTTCACTAACGTTCCCTAACCTTTACGGGCTACCTATAAGTTAGGTGATTGATGTTTTCTGTCAACTTATTTATCACGATCCTGTACGGGACACCTAAAAGGATATTGGGACGGATGTTAGGACTTAGGATTGTATTTAGGAGCTACCTACGTTAAGAGACTCCTACTTAGGGGATGATTTAGGTATGTTTGGTGAAAACGGGCATAATAATAATGTCAGTTTTGGTTATCATGTATCGATTGAATGAATAATCATGGGATACCGTTACCGCGAGGTCTCAGTTCGGGGCGAACCACTAGTATTATCGTTTTACTTTTACTTTTGGAATATGGAACCCTCGATGCGCGAGTCCGACTCGCACTTGGCCGGCTTTTTAGGGTTCCGTACCCAAAGGGTACCAACGGGACCCTATTACTAAGCCTACGCTGTCCGTCCGTCCGTCCGTCCGTCCGTCTGTCAGCGGGCTGTATCTCGGTAACCGTAATAGGTAGACAGTTGAAATTTTCACAGATTGTGTATTTCTATTGCCGCTACAACAACAAATAATAAAAATTAAATTAAATTAAAAAATTAAATAAAATATTTCCATGGGTACATGGAAATATTTTTATGTAAATTTTTTTAACGGAACCCTAAAAGAGCGAGGCCCGACTCGCACTTGGCCGATTTTTTTTGCATAGGTATAGTCATGTATAGTTGAGGACCTGGGCTACTTTTTATCCCGGAAAGTCAGATTTCCCGCGGGATTTTAAAAACTAAATCCACGCGGACGAAGTCGCGAGCATCAGTTAGTTTTTGATAAATTACTTGTTTTTTTTTCATTTGAGTCAATTAGAAATCACATAGTCTAATCCCGGGATAGTCCCGGGATCCCGGGATAAAAACCGGGATTGAAAAACATGCTCGAGATTGTATTCTCTATTCATAATAGGTAATATAACTAATAGGTACAAGATTCTGGAATTCTTGGTCTGATGCTACAGCTAGGATATCCAGCACACTAGTAAGTACATTCTTGAAAAAATATTAGCAGATGTCATGTTTGGATTCGTTTTGACCACTGTTACTTCGGATTATTAAGATTGTGAAATATGGATGGGTGGATGTTTAATACTTGGGTATTATATATTAGGTATACACGCCAAAACGAATGAACCGATTTGGCTTAAATTTGGAATGGAAATAGTTCATAGTAAGTTACTTACTTAGGTACCCAGGATTAACACCTAGGCTACATTTTATCTCGGAAAATTAAAGAGTTTCCGCGGGAATCAATAAAGACGACCCACAAGAGAGCTAGGTACCTATATGTAGTATATTCACTACATTGGCACATAGCTAGGTACATAGTAATAAGTATGTACCTACTAAGGTATGTAGGTACCTACCATTGACCTACCAATTGCAATTTGGTTTTGAATTTTTGATAAGAGGAACTGCTGAGTTTCATATCTGCGAGCTATTTGAGAAGAAATACGACTACCTACAGAAAATCGGTTGTCACATCCGATATTTTGATTTTGTTCATTTTGTTTATTAGGGTTCCGTACCAAAATGGTAAAAATGGAACCCTTATGGTGAGACTTTCTCCGTCCGTCCGTCCGTCCGTCTGTCACAGTCGATTATTTCAGAGTAGGTAACTATTAAAGCTATCGACATGAAATTTGGAATAGTTGTGACATGTGTATAATAGTGGCCCAACATCATTGGAATAAAAAAAAATTGAAAATTATTTTTAGTTTTATTAATAAAGGTTAATAAATGTTAGTCAAATGTAGTTAAGTTCAGCTTGGCTAATAGGTATCTATTCTTTAAAAAAAATTGCCTATGGCTGATTGACCACCTCATTCATAAAAATCGGGTAAGTAATTTAGGCGCCCTCGGTAGACAGACACATACATACCTATACAATTGTATACAATGTACAAACAAGTATAAAAATACAAGTTCTGCTAAAATCATAACATATGCCGTATACCTACTAAAAATGTACCAGGAGAGGAAAGTCGTAAAGAGGTGGGGATAATGTGATACGTATCATCAAAGCGTTGCGTTGTAGAGCTATTGTTTACTATGTGAGCGAAGACTGTTTACAGCAGAGATCAGCAACCCGTCGCGTCGCGACGCGGACGACGCGACTCGCACCTCGTAGCGCGTCGGGTCTCCGTCTTTTCTATTCTGTTACGTAGGTACTAGGTAGGTAGGTACTTTGAGTATTTAACTATTTAATACTCAAAGGTTAGGATTAAAAGCACAACACAGAGAAAGATTATACATAATCCTTCCCTTGAGAATAATATACTTATCTAAATTTTATAAAATCTAAATATGATGCCCGGATGAATTTTTTTGGTTTCGGCGGGAATTCTTTTATTTTCCAGGATAAAAGATTTGCTTATCCTGATGTATAGGTAAGCTATTACATTGTGAAGTTTCATCAAAATTCGTCCAGTATTTTTTGCGTGAAAGAGTAACAAACATCCATCCACCCACACATCGCTAAGTATATACCTAATATTGTACATCCATTTATAATATTACTAGATGATGCCCGCGACTTGCCCGCGTGGATTTAAAACTTTACCCACGCGGACGAAGTCGCGGGCATCATTTAGTTAGCGATATATTTCCTGAAGGAGTCTCTTCACGAGCCTTCACGAGTTAAATAAGCCTCAGCAATCTAAATAAAATACAAAATATACCATCGCAAAATCTCAAAAAAAAAAAAAACAATCAATGTTACTTCAGCATTAATGCGCAAACTCGATTGCTGCTATGCAACTTTGTCATTGAAGCTCATTAAGGTACCTTGTCCTTGTCGTCCAAAATTCCTCAGTGCCTGAAGACTAAAGTCTTCGAACAGTGCGTGTTGCCAGTGATGACTTATGGGTCCGAGACATGGTCGCTAACTGTGGGCCTCATAAGAAGGCTCAGGGTCACTCAGCGAGCGATGGAGAGAGCTATGCTTGGGGTATCCCTGCGAGATCAAATCAGAAATGAAGAGATCCGCAGGAGAACCAAAGTCACCGACATAGCTCAGCGAGTCGCGAAACTGAAGTGGAAATGGGCGGCGCACATAGTTCGAAGAGCTGATGGTCGTTGGGGTCCCAAGGTGTTGGAGTGGCGACCCCGCACCGGTAAGCGCAGTGTTGGCAGACCCCCCACCAGGTGGACCGACGACATCAAACGAGTCGCAGGGAGCCGCTGGATTCAGGCGGCGCAAGACCGAAGCCTGTGGAGGTCCATGCAGGAGACCTATGTCCAGCAGTGGACATCTAAAGGTTGATAATGATGAAGGTACCTTGTAATAACCGCGACATTAGTAAGTACCTACTTACAGTACCTACCTACCTCCTGTCTATGTATAGTGTAGATATCTATACGAATTGTTTTAAGTGCTATCTTGTGTTTAAAATAAAATGTTACAACAAAATTTATAGCTAAACTAATCTAATTAAAATTGTCTTGTTTATTACTAGCGACCCGCCCCGGCTTCGCACGGGTAGCAGAGCATATTATTACGCCTATGCTTTGCAAACTCCTTGAAATGTTCCACCTACTCCGTTTAATATCATATTTGATTAGGATAATAATTTATACCTATTGTTAATGATAATAATTTGAACATGCAAAATTCTAAAATGTAGCATATTATTTACGATTTCAATAATCTTTGGGTATTAAACCAAATAATACTCAAGGTCAATAATGGAAACATAAAAAAATAACATGACAAAAAAGTTATAGGCAGTTTTCATTACAAATTGCTCCAGTAATAATTTTCTTTTCCCGTTGATTTTCAGCAAGTCACTGAAATTAGCTAAGTACTCGGGAAAAACTTCATGCAGAAACAATAAATTAAAGTGTATCTACAGTTCTCACTCTAACGCGTGTTCAGATGCCGTAGTGGGAAGATAGGAATACTCTCTGAGTCGAAACGCCAAGCTCCACCCACAACATGGCGGGCACTACTACCACATGGAATGCGCGCGCGGCGTTCGCTTTTCTGCCTGTACCCTTAGTACGAGATCCCACCAGGCCACCACATGTTATGAAATCCCTAGATGTAGTATTGGTAGTCGCTTCTCACCTACTAGATAACGTTGGCGTCGGCGTACTAGTAAATTGCAGCAATTTATAAGTACGCCTGAACTGGCGGAACCCACATAGCAACCAATGTTTGACGTTTCCAAAGAAACTAATATTATATATTGCGTTGACGCATAAAGGAGCTATTGTTTGTAGGAAGGGCGGTATCTATGTACTTAGATACTAATATCCTTACTAATATTATAAATGCGAAAGTGTGTTTGTTTGTTGGTTTGTCCTTCAATCACGCCGCAACAGGGCTACGGATCGACGTGAATTTTTGCATGGGTATAGTTGAGGACCTGGAGAGTGACACAGGATACTCTTTCTCCCGGAAAATCAAAGAGTTCCCGAGGGATTTTATAAACTAAATTCACGTGAACTAAATTCAGAGAAAAATTCAAAAAAATATATCATTTGCTCTTTTCCAAATTATCTTTAAAATGATATACCGCAACCTTATATGTAACGCTATAAAAAATATTTTACTTCGCATTCGCTTCTATGAGAGCCCCCCTGAAATAGAAGTTTTTATAAGTAACTATTATTTTGAAAATGTCGAGGATTTTCGCCCTATAGCAATCTTGTCTTCTCCGGCAAAGGTTTTTGAGAGCATTTTAAAAGATTTGTTATTTAAACATGTTAATCTATATCTGACTGACGACAAGCACGTCTTCAGAAGTATACGTTCCGTTAATAGTAACCTATTAATACTGGTTGACTATATTTCAGATTGTTTGGATTATGGTGGTCAAGTAGATGTGATTTACTTTGATTTCCGGAAAGCCTTTGATACAGTCAATAACGACATATTGTTAGCGAAGTTCGCTCCTAACCTTCTATAGCTTTTATCAAGCTACATATGTGATCGTAAGCAATTTGTTCGTCTTTGCTTGTACGAGTCCGAAAACTATCACACCCTTTCAGGCGTCAGCCAAGGCTCAATTTTGGGACCACTTCTGTTTCAAATAATGATTAATGATCTACCTTCTGTACTTAGCAAGGCCAGGTGTCTGTTATATGCAGATGACTTGAAGTTATACTCAGAATTAAAATCAGAGACTGACTGTATCACTCTCCAAAGGGATCTTGATGCGTTTGGAGTGAGGCTAACAAAATGGAATTTAATATAAGCAAATATTCTGTAATGACTTTTGGACGCAAGAAAAATCCAGGTCATTCCACTTATTATATGGGTAGTGAACCTTTTGTCTAGAGCAACTATCATTAAGGACTAGGTGTAACATTTGACCCCAAACTAACTTTCCATAATCACATTTCTGCGCTTGCTTCAGAATCTTTGAGGCGGTTGGGTTTTGTATTGCGCATTCTTTCGATTTCCATGACCTGCTATCATCACCTACATTAATAATTATATGTTCGTTTTCTATAATATTATCTATTTTCACATCTCTTTCATAATCTTCCCTTATTAATTTAACAGTTCTATTCACAACCTTTTCCCAGTCTCCTTTAGTCACATGTTCACAAGCTTCTTCTAATAATTTTAGCATTTTTTTTGTGGTAAATGGGGGTTCTGTATTGTGTCTTGCAGCATATCCCTTAATTTGAGCCCACACCAACTCAATCGCATTATACTCACAATGGTAAGGCGGTAACCATATAACTCTGTGCCCATGTTCTAATGCTATTTCGTCAATGACGTATCGGATCTTGGTTGGTTTGTTTTCTTTTAAAAGACGTACTAATTCCGCTTTTAACAAATTCATGTTTGCATCTACGCCATTTTTACGAAGCCATGCGACGATATCAGCTTTCTTTTGGGATTGGGCAGGTGGCTTGTCAATTTGCATCGAGTGGTATGGGGCGTTGTCCATAATTATAATAGATGGTTCAGGGAGGCTACACAACATTGAGGTAAACCATTCAGTAAACTTTTCTCCATTCATGTCTTCATGATAGTCTCCAGTGGTTTTTGACGCAAAAGCCATGAGAGAACCTTCGACAAACCCGTTGATGGTTCCGGCGTGACAAATTATAAGTCGCGATCCTTTTCCTACAGGAACTTTGGAAGTAGATGCTGCTGTGTCATCGTTCCAAGAACGGCCTACAGTATGGTTAGCATTAAGCCATGTTTCATCCAAGAACACAACATTTTGCCAATTTTTGATTTCTTTCACTTGCCGTAAAAAAGTATACCTTGCCATCGCTATATCAAATCTTTCCATCAATATTTTGCGTTTGTTACATTTTTTGTATCGAAATCCAATGGTCTTCAAAATCTTCGTTAAAGAACTTTCCCCACCGAAGAATAATCCAGCTTCCTTCAGTGAATGCACCAACTTTTTTCTTGTTGGATACTCCTTCTGTAAATAGTAGCCGTAAACATGTCTTCGGATAGCATCGGCATCAAAGCTATCGATGCCTACGACTGGTTTTGCTCGTTTTCTCTTTTTTGGTGTGTGAAGTTTATTTTCTTCTGTGCCAGTCTCGCCATATTTTTTTTTAGTTATCCGTCTAACAGTTCGTTGTCCAATATTAAGCGCATCAGCTACGCGTTCAACCACTGACGTTATAGGTAAAATTGGCCCTCCATTTTGAGCTTCACGATCGAAATAGTTACGAAGGCGTATTACGAACTCACGTGTCTGACTATTTAGAACAGTTCTCTGCGTACGTTCGGTCATATCGACGAAATCCACAACAAAGGGCTTGAACAGAGTCCAAATTAACGAGCAAGGGTCAACAGTAATGCAGTATCAATATTTGAAATCCAAAGCCAGGTCAAAACTATATCACAATCGCATTGCACTGACAGTTTATACTTTTCGAAGCAACGTCAATTCGAAACTGCTTTGTTTTGCATTGAGCATTGACGCGAGTTTGCCGGAGGTAGTAGTTGTGCTAGCCAGCGATCCTATGTGACGATCGTATTAGATTCCATTTTTAAAAATTTTAAATTTAGAAAACCAAATGCCGAGTTGTGGTATATATCATATAAAAATAAAAATTTTACCTTTTGTATGAAACAGCTGATATTTTTTTGCGATTTCAGAGGTTTGTCCACATAGTGAAAATTGTTCATATTCACAAGTACATTCACCCCTTAAATGGTGCAAACTGATTTTTCTACACTTGTATACATTTTAGAAATCAATTTAATAAATAAATTTTGAGTCCTAAACCTAAAACTACATTCGATAAAATTTATGAATCTCTGCACATCACTATCGTCAATAAAGTA
The DNA here is from genome assembly GCA_029955525.1 of Oeneis ivallda. Classification (NCBI taxonomy): domain Eukaryota; kingdom Metazoa; phylum Arthropoda; class Insecta; order Lepidoptera; family Nymphalidae; genus Oeneis; species Oeneis ivallda. The sequence continues at coordinate 207,733 of JARPMR010000050.1, read as the reverse complement.
ATACAATAGGCTATTTGACTACTTTTAGAAAATCATCTTAAATTGTTAATAATGCTATGCTGAAGCTAACGAAACATATATTTCGGCATAATTTTCATTATTTTTCATAAAAATCGAGAAATAAATTCAAAAAAATAAATTGCCGCCGAAACGTTCCATTTGCTCTCATGACGTAACAGTTCACATTTCAAACAATGACAATTTTATAATATGTGTTTAGGCCGCGTGTCGCATACTATTTGGTATTTAATAAAATAGTAACGATGAAAAACAGACGAAATTAGCCTATTACGCCGCACAAACACGTCGAAATGTATTGACAAAATGAGAATTCCATAGGTGGTTTGGACTGTGACGTCATTCGAGATCACGGAACGTTTTCGATCACGTGACCATGGCCAGAATTATAGCAATTTTAACTAATGTTTTCTAATTAAATAAAGCTTTATTTTTTAGTTTTGTCGTATGGAATAATGTTTTTAGATAATAATCTTTTAGGATGACACCAGTTGAAACGATATTTTTACTATAGTCAAATACCCTATTATTTCCTTCAAAGTCGTTATCAATTAATACGGAACTTCATGAGCGGACAAACGTCAAACCGGCCATCATAGCGTGCCGCTAGTTTAACTCTAGTGTTTTAATAACTCCATAAAAGTTTAGGTTAACGTATTTAGATTTAGCAAATCCGTTGTTAAAGTGACCACAAATTCCCCCGATAGCTGATAGGGTGGTAGTTACCAGTTTACCACCCACCACTGCGGCATCGGTCACGCAAATGTGTGTGAAACATTCCCGACTGCCGTTCTCATGTTTTAGATCGATACTTATATAAAACTGTCAAGGATAAAGGTTCAAAAAGAGAAACCCTAACTATACGGAACATTGGATTTAACACCCGTCATATTGATTTTGTGCATATACAATGTAGCCTCTATCATCCGGACTATTATAACGAATCGAATGACACCTCTTCATCAAAATCAACTTAGTAGTTTAGGCTATGCGGTGGAACATACGTGAATACAAACATACGAGTACATACATAGGCTGCTAAAATCATAATTCTTCTTTTTGGTTTTGCCGAAGTGGGGTAAAAAATAGGATAGAATTCGATGTCAACATTGGATTAGTGTTATTAAATGTAACATGTTTTTTTTTTCACTAGCGCTTGACTGCAATCTCACCTGATAGTAAGTGAAGATGCAGATAAGAATGGAGCGCCCTTGCCAAGAAGATGCCTATTCTCTCTTGATTTAAAGGTACGCAAGTTATAGTCCGTTGGAAAAACGAAAGCCGAAGGCATTCCTTTCTTCTTCTTCTTCTTCTTCTTTATCAACCGATAGACGTCCACTGCTGGACAAAGGTCTCTTGCATGGACTTCCACAGGCCTCGGTCTTGCGCCGCCTGAATCCAGCGGCTCCCTGCGACTCGCTTGATGTCGTCGGTCCACCTGGTGGGGGGTCTGCCAACACTGCGCTTCCCGGTGCGGGGTCGCCACTCCAGCACCTTGGGACCCCAACGACCATCAGCTCTTCGAACTATGTGCCCCGCCCATTTCCACTTCAGTATCGCGACTCGCTGAGCTATGTCGGTGACTCTGGTTCTCCTACGGATCTCCTCATTTCTGATTCGATCCCGCAGGGATACTCCGAGCATAGCTCTTTCCATCGCACGCTGAGCGGTCCTGAGCCTACTTATGAGGCCCTTAGTTAGCGACCATGTCTCGGATCCGTAAGTCATCACTGGCAACACGCACTGTTCGAAGACTTTAGTCTTCAGGCACTGAGGAATTTTGGACGAAAAGACATCTCGGAGCTTCCCGAACGCTGCCCAGCCGAGTTGGATTCGGCGGTTGATCTCTTTCTCGAAATTGGACCTACCTAGCTGGACTGTGTGTCCCAGGTAAATATACTCGTCGACAATTTCGAGTGCAGAGTTCTCAACAATTACTGGGTGGAGCGGTGCATGAGCATTGGACATGATTTTCGTCTTGCTCATGTTCATTTTCAGGCCCACCTGTTGAGAAACCCTGCTGAGATCGTTGAGCATTGTATTGAGGTCACTCAGAGTCTCTGCCATGACTACTATGTCATCGGCAAATCGCAGGTGAGTGATGTACTCGCCGTTTATGTTGATGCCAAGTCCGTTCCAATCCAGAAGCTTAAAGACGTCCTCCAACGCAGCGGTAAAGAGCTTCGGGGAGATAACGTCTCCCTGTCGCACTCCACGCTGCAAGTGGATTGGCCTCGTAGTCTGGTCCTGTATACGTACTGACATTGTGGCGTTTTCATACAAGCACTTCAACACTTGGATATACCGGTAGTCAATTCGGCATCTCTGCAGCGACCTCAACACAGCCCAAGTTTCCACCGAATCAAAGGCTTTCTCATAGTCCACAAACGCTAAGCAAAGTGGCCGGTTATACTCTTCCGTCTTTTGTATAACCTGCCGCAGCGTATGAATGTGATCTATGGTACCAAAGCCTTTTCGGAATCCGGCTTGTTCGGCGGAATTCCTTTAGCGGTGCGTATTAGGAACGAGGAAGCAAAGTGCTTAGTGCGGGATCGTGGAATTTCGAAAAGAAAAGAAAGAAAGAAAATTCATTTATTCGGACGATGGTATCACAGACAAACTATACACATAGAACTGTACATGATAATATATTTGTCTGTGACACCACCCAGAAAGGGTGTACAGCTCAGCCATATGCCCTGCATCATGCATACATAATGCCGGACGCTGATTTTCAGCTGTGACCCGGGTGACATCACAGCAAACGAAACGACAATAAAGTACTTATACCTAAACTACATGAAAAATAACAATGAAATAATAACGGAAGTCTAGCTGAAGAGTAAGAGAATCAACAAACGTAACGTGTAAATAAATTATACAAATATAATATATTATTAAGAAAAAGAGGATTTATACAATAGATTACGTGCAAATAAATTAAAATAATAAATTAAAATATTATTATATTATATTATACTACAGTTGTACAAATAAAATTTACTAAACTACATATTGAATATCTAACTATATGATTGAAATATCTACAGCGACATTTTCATATTCCGTTTGCTTTAACAGTAAATATTGCTTTAAATTACGCCTAAAAGCATTGACTTATTAATACTTAATAAGTCAATGCCTAAAAGCATACTTACTGCGGCAGTCCCGAATGGGTGGAGGAATATTATTACAACATCGGGTCGCCGCGTATTTAAAGCTGCCCCTAAATGCAGCTGTGCAGTGACGCGGAACACTCAAAGGCTTACGTAAACCCCTAAAATGATCCCGACCCTCGTACATTCTTCCCAGCTTATCGTAAATATAGGATGGTTTACCACTCCTAAAAACTCCGAAAAGTAAGCTCGCAAGGTGCACCTTCCTCCTAAATCTCATTTTTAGAAGCTTGTGTTTATTTAAGTAAGGTGTTACATGGGTTCTAGGAGGGATGCCAAAACAGAATCGTGCACACGCGTTCTGAACTCGCTGAATCAGCTTGCTCGTTCTGATCAGCAATCGAGGACCATAGACCACATCAGCGTAGTTCACCAGGTAGCGGTGCAGATTCGTGCGATGCCTTGCGGTTCGATGGTAGAAGTGTGATGGAGGAACTAATTCGAATAGTTCTTGAGCAAACTCTCCGAAATATATCCTGTAGAATACCGACAGACAGAAGGCAACCTTTCGTCGCCGGACCATCAGACTTTAAGTCTCGAGTTAATCATCATTTCATCATTAGCAACCCATCAACGGCTCTCTACTGAGCGCAGGTCTCCTCTCAGAGAAGGGTTATAGGCCATAGTCCACCACGCTGGCCCAATGCGAATTGGCGGACTTCACACACCTTCGAGAACATTATGAAGAACTCAGGTGTGCAGGTTTCCTCACGATGTTTTCCTTCACCGTTGAAGCAAGTGGTATTTAATTGCTTAAACGCACTTGACTCCGAAAAGTCAGAGGTGCGTACCCGGGATCGAACCTGCGACCCCCCGAATAGGAGACAGTCACAGTCTTAACCACTAGGCTATCACTGCTTATGGACACTGGAGTTAATAGTAATAATAAATTAGTCATAATAAATGATAACATGTTACATACGGCAATTGTATCGTCGATACATCATCATCGATCAGTATTGGCTAAGCTATTGCTATAATCAGGCAAGTTCAACGCAAGTCCAAGGTACGTGACCACTCTTATCACGACAACCGCCTCTATTGAGCAATCAATGACAATTTTCTCAATGCACCGCTAATCAAGCTATCATTGACTGTTATGAAGATGTCCACATTGTCATTTTACATGTTAGTATAGAGGAAAAAACTGTACTTAATGACTTTCTGTGATTTGAAAGTAACTGCCTGTTATATGATTAGGTATTTAAACGTTAAAAGTCTTTTAATAATTCTTCCCTAAGTTAGAGACTCTAACTAGCTTTAACTCACGTCTTCGTGGAAGTTAGGTTTTTTAAAACCCGCGGGAACCCTCCGTTTTTCAAAAAAGGTAGCCTATGTGATTCTCCGATTCCTCAACTATACCCATTGCCCATGCAAAATATCACGTCGATCCATAGCTCCGTTGCTATGTGTTTTAAAGACAAACCAACAAACAAACACACTTTCGCACAAATCGAAAGGCGCAGGATTTTAACGATCGAACGTCACAAGTTTTATAGATCAATTATATGAGGCTGAGATTGAGTACTTAGCTGGTTATATCGAGTTTTGTAACCTAAGTCTTGTGTGATGTTACATAATACACTATACAAAGACGCACAAGTATGGACTTACCAAAGGTAGGTATTATACAGGACTAAGGTAGGTATTTTATCTATACATATAATAAAACTGTAACTGGAAGATTTCTGTACATTTAATATATTTTGAAAATTTTAACTGGGGGATGCTTTACTCTCGGTATTGAGCCCAAAACAGATTTTTATTTAATTTTTGTCTGTTTGTCTGTTTGTTTGTCCTTCTTTCACGTAAAACTACCGCACAGATTTCTACAAAATTTTATACCGTAGTATCTTATTACTCGGGTCAACATCTAGGCTACTTTTTATCCCGGAAAATCAAGGAGTTCCCGAGGGGTTTTAAAAACTAAATCCACGCGGACAAAGTCGCGGGCATCAGCTAGTGTGACATAAGCGGAAATTTTTACTGAGATTCAAGCTGTTCTTCTTCCTCATCAACCGATAGAGGTCCACAGCCGAACAGAGGCTTCCTGTAAAATCTGTCCCATGTCTCGGCCTTGCGCCGTTGGAATCCAGCGGCTCCCTGGGACTCGTTTGATGTCATTTGGTAACTCAACGTCAATGATCTCGGTGATGGAAAACATTGTGACGAAACGTATCCTTGCAGCCTAGTGGTTAGGACTGTGGTCTCCAAACCGCCGAGTCGCAGGTTCGATCCCGAGTACCTATAACTTTTCGAAGTTATGTGCGTTAAGAAATTAAATACCACATGCTTTAACGGTGAAGGAAAACATGTCGAGGAAACCTGCACACCTGAGAGTTCTCCATAATGTTCTCGAAGGTGTGTAAGGTCCGCCAATTCGCATTGGGCCAGCGTGGTGGACCATGTCCTATAACCCTTCTCCGAGAGGAGACTGCGCTCAGTAGTGAGCCGTTGATGGGTTGATGATGATGTATAGCTACATGTAATGTTACCAAAGGTGTGTGAAGCCTGTCAATCCACTCATCACCAGCGTGATGAAGTAGAAACCCAAGAGGTAACAAACATAAGTAATAGGTACCTAATATATGGAACTAGCCTATGAGTAGGGGCATGGCCCTAAGATGTTGTCATATGATTGTTGTGTTGTCATAAGAGCCACAGGTTGGCCTACGTGAAATAAATAATTTTGAATTTTGATGATATTTCAAATTCCTGATAGTTCGGATAACTTCAACATAGAGATGTTGAAATAATCAGTCTAAAAAGTGTGTGAAATGTGATCATTTGGCGTTGCATAAATTACTAATTAGTTACGGTGACGCTTGTGACTATATTCAAGGGTATTTTTTGTAGCGGAATCGTTCGTTCATTTAACTGTAGGTAATTACTAAGTAAATTACTAATTACTCGGCAGGAAAAGTTATCAAATCAAGGTATGTACATTGTACATAGCAAGGTCAATGTACAATTTTAGGTTGGAATCACATCTGTGCGCATCGATTCGCATTTTGTCCATATAAAAGGGTCATTTTGTATGGATTAGGCTTTGCGATGCGTACACGACTCCGCACAAAATGACACTTTTATTTATGGACAAAATGCGAATCACAACACTCGGCTGTGCGATTCTCTAAAAATCGGCCAAGTGCGAGTCGGGCCTCGCTCTTTTAGGGTTCCGTTAAAAAAATTAAATTAAAATATTTCCATGTAGGTACCCATGGAAATATTTTAATTTAATTTAATTTTTATTATTTGTTGTTATAGCGGCAATAGAAATACATAATATGTGAAAATTTCATCTGTCTATCTATTACGGTTTACGAGATACAGCCCGCTGACAGACGGACGGACGGACGGACGGACGGACGGACAGCGTAGGCTTAGTAATAGGGTCCCGTTGGTACCCTTTGGGTACGGAACCCTAAAAATGATTGCTACAGTATAACGATTGCAATCGGCCGATGCTCACTCGCTATTGGCTAAAATATATTGTTGCAGAAAGTACGCGATAAATTCAGCCAATGACATCAATTGAGAACAATGATTGATGCAGCTTTTACAGAATCGACCTTCGGGACTTCTCGACGCTCAGTGAGTAAATAATAATTTACAATAGGTACATAACAAGTACGAGCCTTCACAGTACAGAATCTAAGTTGATTTGTCATAAACTCACAATACATATTATATGGGATAAGTGTCAAGAGTGGAGAGCTGTTATCAGCTTATCAGCACATGTTATCAACCTCGTAAACATTGCATTCAGCTTTGAATTGAATCTCTTGTTTAGTTTTATCTACACATTTCCTCTATTTCCAAGATTTTTCCGGTGTAGATCTGATAAAATTATAATAGGTGGAGTTATAAGCTTTGCTTATATACATACACCGATTATGTACACTTTAAGATCACTGCGCGACGGAAGTCGTATCATGTAGCTAGTTTCTTAAAATAAAACAAAAATACATTTGTGTGGAGATTCGACTTAGGGTCCGGCGACCATCGTTCGCAACTCCAATTCAAGGCGCGTGCAAAAATCGGCCGGTATATTGCTATCTCTATTTATCTATACACATCGGCTCCATGCTTGGTGCGACAGCAATATCAACAGCAAGCAATATGAAAAAAATAAGAAGAAAACGCACGTTTTCTTCTTATTTTTTTCATAATAAAACCAACGATATCTTAGCTAATAATTGATCAGGAACATAGCTTATATTGTCAAGTTACAAAATAACAACACAAAGTGAAAAACACAACAAATTTTCATTCATCATTTTTGGTATTTACGGAAAAAGACCAAATTCAGACGCTAAATATTGCTGTCGCACCAAGCATGGAGCCGATGTGTATAGATAAATAGAGATAGCAATATACCGGCCGATTTTTGCACGCGCCTTGAATTGGAGTTGCGAACGATGGTCGCCGGACCCTTAAAGCTACGGGGTATGCACCCTTGCCATAACTTGCCCCAACCTTAACTTTGAAAGGAAGGGGGAAGAGAATATCTGTCAAGATCAGCTTGGCTAATATTATTTAAAAAAAACTTTGGAATTGATCTTATAGAAGTCACGGACGGCGCTGAGAGGTGTGTAATGCCTCAATTTAATTAATTAACAAGCTAAATAAAAGCTTGTAAAAATGAAAGAAATTCAATAAATGTTTTCGCTGTAAAAAATATTTTTGTCCTATATACAACCATTTAGCTGGCAGAGGGGGGGGGGGGGGGACACTTGACTCTAATAAAATTTAGCACTTTAAAATATCATATTTCACAAACGGATCCCTGAATTGAAAATTGGTGTTCCCACACCCACAACGTTTTTGAAAGACCTATTCAACGACAGCCCACTCTATGGGATAGATGAGAGAAAAAAATTCATCCCCACTTTACATAGTAGGGGAGGTAGGAAAAAAAATATTTTTCACAATTTTATTTCACCACTTTGTCGGCGTGATTGATATTTATACCCTTTCAAATTACAGATTTCTAGTACCAATAGTCTCTGAGCTAAACCGCGGACAGACAGACAGACAGACGGACGGACATGGCGAAACTATAAGGGTTCCTTGTTTACTACGGAACCCTAAAAAGGTCTTAAAAATAGCTTGAGAACTTTATTTTTTTACTCCGTCTTGCACCCGTGTAAAGTATTTTTTTCCCGCAATTTCAACTAGATCTGCGCGAGCGTGCCTGTTTTGCCGACACGCTTCTGAAGGCCTGTGGTAAATATTCCAAACCCAGACGACTACAAAATCCGTGACTTAAATATTCAAACGATATCCTTACTTACTAATATTATAAATGCGAAAGTGTGTTTATTTGTTGGTTTGTCCTTCAATCACGCCGCTACAGGGCTACGGATCGACGTGATTTTTTGCATGGGTATAGTTGAGGACCTGGAGAGTGATACAGGCTACTTTTTCACCCAGAAAATCAAAGTGTACCCGAGGGATTTTAAAAACTAAATCCACGCGGACAAAGTCGCGGGCATCAGCTAGATTAAATAATAATTATGATTGATTACGAACACGGCGTAAAGGAAAAGCGAAATGAAATTTTGCCAAACACCATTGACCTTTGGGAAATTTCGCTACCTAGAGCGGCCTTGAGGAGTTTTCACCGATATCATAAAATAAACATGACGACAATGTGGTAAAAATATCTATCTCCTCCTCAATGGCTCCGGGGACACGATATCTATTTTATCTGTCTACTCTATACGTACTGAGCGTCATTGCATTATAATTCAGCGTGTGATGAGTGATGATGTAAAGTATGGCCCAGTAATTTCTGGAGATAATACTTCGAGCGGTTGTTTTATTAGTTTTTATTATCATTGCCATCAAATTCTTGTTTACACATAGAGGATAATGAAGTATGTTTTTATACACTAGCTTGTGAACGCAACTTCGTCCGCGTGGAAGTTTACAAAAATCCCGAAGGAACCCTTACTTTTTCCGGGATAAAAAGGAGCCTTTTGTCACTTTCCGTATCCTCAACTATACCCAAGCAAATATTACGTCGATCCGTTGCTCCGTAATTGTGTTACCGAAAGACAAACGGACAGACACACATTCGCAAGCTAAATATGTACCTACAATTTTATAAATTACAATTTCACAGATGTACGAATTGCAATAATTCTAATTCCAACACCAGAAGTGGGATAGTAAGATCTTAAAAATAAAGTTTATGTAATCTATCACTATCGGGACATTTTCATTTAATTTCCCTTTCTATTACTAAAATTTTATTTGTGTAACCTCTAGTCTTATCTTACATATTACCTATATATATAAATTAATGCGAAAGTGTGTTTGTTGGTTTGTCCTTCAATCACGCTGATCACGCTGCAACAGAGCCATGGATCGACGTGATTTTTTGCATGGGTATTGACAACTATCTGGATCTGGAGGGTGATATAGGCTACGTTTTATCCCAGAAAATCAAAGACTTCCCGCGGGATTTTAAAAACTAAATCCTCGCGGCCGAAGTCGCGGGCATCAGCTAGTCTCATCATAAAATGCAGTACATTACATTAGCTAATACTAAAGCTTACCCTATTACGTGATAGAATTTGTGCAGTTTTGTGTCATTTGAGCAAAGCTATTTCTAATCTCTATTATTGGAACAAACATCGTGTTTCCAAACAGACGCAAGGCTACAATATACTGTAACTATAATACATGCATACATCTAATAATGTAGTGAACTGACAATCATAATTCATAACACATAGTTACCTTACTTAATGGTATAGTTGGTACCCATAACATAATGTCTATTAAATTTTGCAATTGGGTATTTGGCTGATATTTTTTTATTTATTTAAAATAAAGTTTTTAAATGTTATTGTTAAAATATTTGTATATTTTGTCTGTATCCTCTATCAATACGTCATTTTGACATTTAGCTGTCTGTGTTGATCTGACAACCAAGACCGCTCTCTCCTTCCTTGACCCTTGTAGGCGGCTCATGGCTTCGTTTAAATTATATAATTAATTCAAGATAATCTTTGTAATAATCTAACGAAATAATGTGCAAGTGAATATATTAAATAGTGGTGATAGAAAAGAACAGCTGATTGCTTTTATTTTAATTCCAAGTGTGAACTTCGCTATAACACGCTGATTTCATTGTGCGTCGCATTTGCTCTGCTTACAGGTTATGTAGCCCGGTTTTTTTTTTAATCTAATAATACGAAGCAAATAACAATCAGCTGTAGGGCACTGAATCACAAGGTAAAGTGCTTATTTTATTGTTTCACGCACGATCTTATCTAAAATAAAGAATGTCTGGACAAAATAACCTCACAACCGCCATTGAAAAACTAAAGGGCGTTTCTAATTTTGCTAGCTGGAAGTTTGCAATCAAACTGATTTTAATGTTTGAAGGATTATGGCAATGCGTAGAGGGCACGGACGATGATGATTCTCGGAATAATAGAGCCCTAGCCCGCATATGTTTAACACTAGAACCTAACCTTTACCAATATGTATGTAACTGCACGACTGCTAAAGAATGCTGGAAAAAACTGGCCGACTCCTTTGAAGATAAAGGTTTATACCGAAAAGTTTTACTTCTTCGTAAATTACACCGCCTTGAGTATACTCATTATGGAAACATGCAAGAGTATATTGATGCTGCTATGTTATTAGTACAGCAGCTGGCAGACATTGGCAAGAAGATAGAAGATTCGGAGCTTGCTGAGATACTACTATCGGGGCTGCCTCAAGAATTTGAGATGTTAGTGTCTGGTCTTGAAACAATTAGCATTTCGCAGGAGTTGACAAGCGAAGTTGTACGGATGCGCTTGCTGCAGGAAGAGCACAGACGGAATCAAGAAGGACAGTCTCTGGCTTATGTAGCTGCAAAGTCACAGCCGAGGAAGGATGTCATATGCAATTATTGTAAGCGGAGAGGACATTTTGCAAAGAGGTGCTTCAAACGGCGTCGTGATGAGAAGGATAAGAAAAAAGAAGAGCCTGCTCACACTTTCTACGCTTCAGCACTCAGTGCAACAACGTCCAGTGACTTCATACTGGATTCCGGAGCCAGTATGCATATGTGTCAAGATAGTAGACTTGCAACCGACATCAAGACAGGCAATTGTGTCATTTCAGTTGCCAATGGGCAAGAACTGACTAGTAAAGCCATCGGTAAGATTCCTCTCTGTAGTAATGTTACTCTTGATAATGTATTGGTGGTTCCAAATTTGTCTAGCAATTTAATTTCAGTAAGTAAGTTAACTGATAGAGGTTATAATGTGTTATTTCATAAAGATGGGTGTTCAGTATATGATAAGTGTCAAGTATCAGGCAATCAAGTTCTGTTTGCTGCTAGGAATAATGGGTTATATAAATATAAGATAAAACAAGGCAGTTACCTTCCCCATGAGCCCTCCAATCTCTTGCAAGTTAGGCAAGTGACAGAGAGTGCTCATGTTGCAGAGTGCGCTCCGAGGAGTATATGGCACAAACGGCTTGGTCATCTCAACAGTGTAAGTATGGATGTCCTTGGTAAGGGACAACAATGTGTTGGTGTTGTTTTTCAGAATACAGAAAAACCAGCAAGCAGCTGTGTAGCATGTCTTACGGGCAAGATGAACCGGTCACCTTTCCCACGGGCGGTTGCTCATCGTGCTGCTCGTCCCTTGGAACTTGTCCACTCAGATGTGGCTGGGCCGATTCAAGAGACAACTTGGGGAGGAGCTAGATACTTGTTGACCTTCACAGACGACTACTCAAGAAAGACGTTTGGCTACTTGATGAAATCTAAATCCGAAGTAAGTTCCCATTTTATTTCCTTTAAAGCTTTAGTAGAGAAACAATTAGGAATGGTTATTAAAACCTTGCGTAGTGACAATGGTACCGAATATTGCAACCAAATGCTTAAAAACTTTCTTAAGCAGGAAGGCATTATCCACCAGACTACAGTGCCTTATTGCCCCGAGCAGAATGGGGTGGCTGAGCGTGTCAACCGAACTTTATTTGAGAAGGCACGTACGATGATGCAAGATGCTGGCCTGTCGAATCGATTCTGGGGGGAGGCTATAATGGCCGCGATTTATTTAAAAAATCGTTGTCCTTCAGTTGCTATTTCTAACAGTATACCTGAGCATCTATGGACTGGATCGTGTGTAGATCTCAGCCATTTGCGTGTATTCGGATGTGTTGCCTATTCTCATGTTCCAGATCAAAAGAGGCGTAAGCTTGATGCCAAGGCAAAGAAATTTATTTTTGTAGGTTATGGTGAGGGTTGCAAGGGATACAGGCTATCAGACCCATCATGTCCAGACAAGATTGTTTATTCTCGAAATGTAGAGTTTCTGGAGAATGAATTCATAAACAGTAATAAAGCTGAGCCGAGTAGGGATTTTATTTATTCTGACAATTATAATAATGTTTCAGGAGGAGAGCATAGTATAAATACAAATAAAATATTATATAATTTGAATGAGCCTAATGTTAACTGTGATATAGAAAATAACTGTGATAATAGTGATAGTAGTTGTGAAGTTAATAAATTAGATAATAATCCTCATTCAAATGTTTCAGATATGGAGCAAGTGCAGCCTGCGAGTTCTCTGCCTTCAGACGTCTGTTTGGACGATGAAGATGTGGAGCCGATGCTGCTTGCGCGTTCACCACCCTCGCACGTCTTGCTGGACGGTAATGAGGAGGAGGTAACATCACCTGCATGGTCACCATCATCAGACCTCTACTGCACAGGCGATGAAGGTGCTAGCGAGATTGGTGATGAGGGTGATGTCTTGATGGACATTGGATCTTCTCTGCCGGCGCTTACGCATCAAGAAGAAGAATCTTACACTCGACCTAAACGTACACGAGGTAAAGTGCCATCTAGGTATGATGATTATGACTTATCTGCCATGTTAGCAGAGGCATGTTCTATGGGAGATCCACTTACATACAAGGAGGCCATAGAGTCATCGGACAGAGATCAATGGATAAACGCCATGCGCAGTGAGTATGACTCGCTGATAAGAAATAAAGTGTGGGATTTAGTAGATAGGCCACAAGGTAAGAATATTATTAAATGTAAATGGGTTTATAAAAGGAAATATGACGCAACAGGTAAATTTGACAAATTTAAAGCTAGGTTAGTGGCCCGTGGATTTAGTTAGAAACAAGGTACAGACTACACGGAAATTTATTCACCTGTAGTTAGACATTCCACTTTAAGAATTTTGTTTGCGATTGCCACACAATTTGATTTGAAGATAGATCACATTGATGTCACCACAGCATTTTTAAATGGTGAACTAAATGAAACCATCTTTATGGAACAACCTGTAGGTTTTACTAAATATGATGACAAAGTTTGTTTACTTAGAAAAAGCATTTATGGTTTAAAACAGTCGAGTAGAATGTGGAATATTAAAATTCATAGTATTTTGTCACAAAATGGATATAACCAAAGTCTAAAAGAGCCTTGTATCTATGTTAAAAAAATCAGACAGTCAATATGTAATTATTGCTTTATATGTTGATGATTTCTATGTTTTTCATAATAATTGTATTGACAGTGTGATATTGTTGTTGCAAAAGCATTTTGAAATCCGTCATTTAGGCGAGCTAAAGAATTGTTTAGGCATGAATATTACTAGATATAAGGATGTAATGATTTTGGACCAAAGTGATTATATTGAGCGTTTATTGGCTAGGTATGGTATGAGTGATTGTAAATCTGTCTCTACACCACTGCCTGCAAATTGTAGACTTAGTAAATCTAGTAAGAAACTTTTAGAAGATGACATTTACAAGTACAGACAGCTTTTAGGATTACTTATGTATACTGCAGTTTGTACTCGTCCTGACATTGCGTTTGCATGCAGTCAACTTAGTCAATTTGTCACTTGCTTCGACATCAGTCATTGGAAAGTTGCAAAACGAGTTCTGCGTTATTTAGCTGGAACGAAAAATTATGGCCTTCACTTCAGGAAGGATAGTAATTTTCGAATCACTGCTTATGCAGATGCAGATTTTGCCAATGACTTATGTGATAGAAAGTCTTACACTGGGTATGTTATAAAATTAGGGTCCTGTGTGACAAACTGGGACTGTGTGACAAACATATTGATTTAAGATATCATTTTGTTAAGGACTTGATAGGTGAATCCTTATGTGTGAGATATTTATCAACTAATGAAATGCTCGCAGATGTCTTCACAAAATCATTGAGTAGTTTAAAACATTGTAATTTTGTAAATGGTTTAAATTTAAAAAAAAAATGTAAATTGAACTGATTTTTTTACACATGGACCAGTTTTTGTGATGATTTCCTATTACTATGTGTGTTGCTCTATTTTCTTTAAATATGACATTCAATTTATCATGGCTTGTATTGGATTTGACTTTAATAATGTGTAAAGTAATTGTACATCTTGCCGATTGTAGAGTCTAAGGAGGAGTGTTAAAATATTTGTATATTTTGTCTGTATCCTCTATCAATACGTCATTTTGACATTTAGCTGTCTGTGTTGATCTGACAACCAAGACCGCTCTCTCCTTCCTTGACCCTTGTAGGCGGCTCATGGCTTCGTTTAAATTATATAATTAATTCAAGATAATCTTTGTAATAATCTAACGAAATAATGTGCAAGTGAATATATTAAATAGTGGTGATAGAAAAGAACAGCTGATTGCTTTTATTTTAATTCCAAGTGTGAACTTCGCTATAACACGCTGATTTCATTGTGCGTCGCATTTGCTCTGCTTACAGTTATAACACAATGCCATTTCTCTTTTGTAAATGTCTTAACTATTCTCGTTAATATAAAGATTTAAAGTTTCCTGTTAGACAAAGAGAGCGCTACTGACGTGTGACGTCACAAGACAGTAGCTCTATACACTCTTCATAGAACATTTTGTTTTAGAAAGAGACAGACACAGTAGCAGTAACAGCTTATAAGTTTGAATGGACCAATTTATTTTCTGTTTTTACAAATATTATTCTTACATGTTACATTTTCGATTATAATTAATGAATTTTGACAAAGTCAAATACCCAATTTAAATGTGCACAAACATTTACATGTAGAATGTGTAGAGAGTATCAAAGCTACCAATAGGGTTGCTTCATTATAGCTTCTCTCATTGCATCCTTCTACATCAGCTAAAAAAGTAAGCTACCTATCTTCAGACCTCCCTCAATTGGAAAAGCTGTGTTAATAACACTAACACTAAAATATGCTAACTGTTAACTTTTATTAAATACTAGCCCAATATTAAATACATATTATGTACTTATTTGTTGTTGTTTGGTTGTACATATTATGTACAACCAAACAAATATAACATTATGTCCCCAATCGTTTTTGTATAAATGTTGGAATTTGGAAATTACAATGTTTAAACAAAAAGATGTAAAACATATATTTACAAGTATCTAGAATGTGAACTAGCATTAAATGAAATTAATGATCTTTGCTCAGTCCTCATTATGTAAATAATCATGATCATCCCCTGCCAATGCCTGACAACCATTTAAATAATTTAGTAGGTAGGTATATTATCATCATCATTAGCAACCCATCAACGGCTCACTACTGAGCGCAGGTCTCCTCTCAGAGGAGGGTTATAGGTCATAGTCCACCACGCTGGCCGAATGCGAATTGGCGGACTTCACACACCTTCAAAAACATTATAGAGAACTCTCAGATGTGCAGGTTTCCTCGCGATGTTTTCCTTCACAGTTGAAGCAAGTGATTATTATTTGCTTAAAGGCACTTGACACCGAAAAGTCAGAGGTGCGTGCCCGGGATTGAACCTGCGACCCCCCTAACAGGAGACCACAGCCCTAACCACTAGGCTATCACTGCTTCTAGTACTGCAGGTAGGTATATAATGTATCTGAATTCTGAACATTTATTAGCAACAATAAAAGATAAAGAGTACTATCACACCTCCCACAATAATCTAATACATATACAGCTTAATAATAATTATTGATCAATAAAAAACAGAAGATAAGAAGTACCTTCTGAAAATAGTATTAAATAACATCAGAAAGTTACATAACACCGGCTGCACGCACGAAAAAGTGTCACGTTTCGCCTGAGTCTGAGCGTGCAAGCGTGAGCTCGGAACAAGCGATAGAGAGGCACGACCGGCGCATTCATCAATTTTTCTAGGCGTTATCACGGTAAACTATTATCCGTAAACCGACTTTACAGACCACTAATTTTTTATGCACATTGACAAGCGGAATGCAAGTGTGTTAGTTTGTCCTTTAATCACGCAGCATTGGAGCTTGGAGTGACATAAGCTACTTTTATAGGTACAGAAAAAGCAGAGAGTTCTTGTGGGATTTTTAAAAACATTACAGTGCATACTAAGTTGCAGTCAAAAACTATATGTATTTATAATTCAAACATCTATACAAAACACCACAGCAGAACCCAAACCTTAGACTTATAGGGCTCAATATTGCTAGAAAGTCAACACTTTTAAAACATAACTTAAAATATAAACTTTCACTTTCAGTGCGACCCTGTCCAAGGACATAATTATATTGCGAATACAATATGATGATTAAAATTCACAATAAAACATTCATCATTAGCAACCCATCAATGGCTCACTACTGAGCGCAGGTCTCCTCTCAGAGAAGGGTTATAGGCCATCGACCACCACGCTGGTCCAATGCGAATTGGCGGACTTCACACATCTTTGAGAACAATAACTCTCATGTGTGCAGGTTTCCTCAAATTTTTCCTTCACTGTTGAAGGAAGTGATATTTAATTGCTTAAACGCACTTGACTCCGAAAAGTCAGAGGTGCATACCCGGGATCGTGTGTGTCGTATCTGTATAAGTGTGAGCGAGCGCAATGCTCGCACCTGCCCGCTCCCACCTAGGCTTTGACAGGCAAACACACTTATGCAATGTGCATGTACACTAAGTAACCACAAGTAAAGCTCACTCGCCTTCGTGAATTGCAAAAACTGTAATAAAAATGATGTATGCAATAATATTGTGGTACACACTACTGGATAATGTTTTACCGATTAGCACCATGTTATGTTACCAGTTGCTGCCCTTTTTAAGGTGGAAGGCACGAGTCTGCCGGCGAAATTAAAATTTAATTTGGTTTTTCGCAATTTGTAAACTAAGATGACAAAGTAGGCTTATGGCATTCTAATTGCGACAATGGCAGTATCATCTGCACAGGTTTATGTACAAATCTTTACTTGAAAGTGTCCAGTTTAAGAAATTAATCAAAATATCGACTAATTTGTGAGTAACTCACGTCCAACTCAGTATTTTGATTAATTTCTTAAACTAGTCACTTTCAAGTTTTTTATGTAAACCTGTGAAGACTCGTGCCTTCCACCTTAAGGATAAAACATCAACCTTGATGAAGCTGTAGGGGCATGCTTGGATGAAGGGGATTCTGGGTGGAATGGATTTGATGTCTCAATAATTTAATATAAAAAATTCTTTTTAAAAAACTGTACTTCAAACTCCCGTGCCACTATACAAAATATTATACAATTTATTGTTGATATTTTAAAAGCTGCTCGACCTATTTCAATGAAATTTATATGGCACCACCTGGGAAGTATACCCTTTCAAACAAAAAAAATTGCATATCAGTTCAGGTGTCTTCGAGTAATCGGTGGACATACATAAAAAAATTCCAATAAATTGATAACCACCTCCTTTTTTTGAAGTTGGTTAACAATAATTGATGACATACTTACTTAAAATAATGAACACTACTTATCCATAATTTCTTTTTTAATCTAGCTACCCTTTTTTTTAATCAATTATTCTATGTATTGCCATAATGTTGGTGTTTTTGCAAAGACTAATACTGAAATTACTATAGAAATCACCTAAATTTCGACTGTTAAGGCTTGTGCCAGTCAAATTTTATCAATAGTAGGTAGACATTCATTGACAAAATCTACGTTCGTCTCCGACCTTGGGGCGGTTAGTAACTTTATAGACGATATATTACTGACCAAACTGGCGTGCAAATAATTATTGTTCTAAGTATCTTAACTTTACTTTCACTCATGAAGTAATCTCAGATAGTTCTTTCATATAGGACGAATTCGGCTCACCTTTTCCAGCTCCTTCATAATCTCCGTTGCCCTGATGACCAGGGCTCCTCTAACGGCATATTCCAGCTTCACAATGTTCGGGTTGATGTTGTCTACCGTCAGTGCTTTCGACATGGTTACGCTGGTGAAAATATTCCGCGACAAACCTAACTCCACCGAAACCACAGGTTTCACCGCGCCGGCTGTAAGGCGACTGGCGGCGGCGCGGCTTATCATCATTTTCAAAGATGACATTTTTCCTAATCACTTGACAATACCGTCACCTTTCACTGTTCAAAAAGCACGTTTAACCTCACAGGCACTTAAAACTTTATTACTTTTTCACTTTCCAATGGAAATATTTTGTAAGGTAAAATTCAATTTTATTTATATCACATTCCGATTTACGTAACACATTCAATGCAGAATGCAGTCCATGCACTCCATGCAGTCAATACGCGATGCAAGTGTGAGCGAGATGACAAGAGACGAGTTGTTGCCACTTTGGTTTGCTTTTAACTTTTTTAAAGGTATTTTCATTTCAGTTTAATTCCACAAAATAGGAAAAATTTGCTTTTTCATTATTACATAAAATAATAGCTCTTGGATATTAATAAGCTTTAATTATTAAATGTTCTTTAATTTCACGCGTTTATTTATTTTTGCAGCTCTCCGTTTGACAAAAGCGTTTGTCAGCACAGCATGTCAGAAAATGGTAAAGCATTATATTAGCGGCACGCTATGATGGCCGGTTTGACGTTTGTCCGCTCATGAAGTTCCGTATTAATTGATAACGACTTTGAAGGAAATAATTGTATTACTTTATTGACGATAGTGATGTGCAGAGATTCATAAATTTTATCGAATGTAGTTTTAGGTTTAGGACTCAAAATTTATTTATTAAATTGATTTCTAAAATGTATACAAGTGTAGAAAAATCAGTTTGCACCATTTAAGGGGTGAATGTACTTGTGAATATGAACAATTTTCACTATGTGGACAAACCTCTGAAATCGCAAAAAAATATCAGCTGTTTCATACAAAAGGTAAAATTTTTATTTTTATATGATATATACCACAACTCGGCATTTGGTTTTCTAAATTGAAAATTTTTAAAAATGGAATCTAATACGATCGTCACATAGGATCGCTGGCTAGCACAACTACTACCTCCGGCAAACTCGCGTCAATGCTCAATGCAAAACAAAGCAGTTTCGAATTGACGTTGCTTCGAAAAGTATAAACTGTCAGTGCAATGCGATTGTGATATAGTTTTGACCTGGCTTTGGATTTCAAATATTGATACTGCATTACTGTTGACCCTTGCTCGTTAATTTGGACTCTGTTCAAGCCCTTTGTTGTGGATTTCGTCGATATGACCGAACGTACGCAGAGAACTGTTCTAAATAGTCAGACACGTGAGTTCGTAATACGCCTTCGTAACTATTTCGATCGTGAAGCTCAAAATGGAGGGCCATTTTTACCTATAACGTCAGTGGTTGAACGCGTAGCTGATGCGCTTAATATTGGACAACGAACTGTTAGACGGATAACTAAAAAAAAATATGGCGAGACTGGCACAGAAGAAAATAAACTTCACACACCAAAAAAGAGAAAACGAGCAAAACCAGTCGTAGGCATCGATAGCTTTGATGCCGATGCTATCCGAAGACATGTTTACGGCTACTATTTACAGAAGGAGTATCCAACAAGAAAAAAGTTGGTGCATTCACTGAAGGAAGCTGGATTATTCTTCGGTGGGGAAAGTTCTTTAACGAAGATTTTGAAGACCATTGGATTTCGATACAAAAAATGTAACAAACGCAAAATATTGATGGAAAGATTTGATATAGCGATGGCAAGGTATACTTTTTTACGGCAAGTGAAAGAAATCAAAAATTGGCAAAATGTTGTGTTCTTGGTTGAAACATGGCTTAATGCTAACCATACTGTAGGCCGTTCTTGGAACGATGACACAGCAGCATCTACTTCCAAAGTTCCTGTACGAAAAGGATCGCGACTTATAATTTGTCACGCCGGAACCATCAACGGGTTTGTCGAAGGTTCTCTCATGGCTTTTGCGTCAAAAACCACTGGAGACTATCATGAAGACATGAATGGAGAAAAGTTTACTGAATGGTTTACCTAAATGTTGTGTAGCCTCCCTGAACCATCTATTATAATTATGGACAACGCCCCATACCACTCGATGCAAATTGACAAGCCACCTGCCCAATCCCAAAAGAAAGCTGATATCGTCGCATGGCTTCGTAAAAATGGCGTAGATGCAAACATGAATATGTTAAAAGCGGAATTAGTACGTCTTTTAAAAGAAAACAAACCAACCAAGATCCGATACGTCATTGACGAAATAGCATTAGAACATGGGCACAGAGTTATACGGTTACCGCCTTACCATTGTGAGTATAATGCGATTGAGTTGGTGTGGGCTCAAATTAAGGGATATGCTGCAAGACACAATACAGAACCCCCATTTACCACAAAAAAAATGCTAAAATTATTAGAGCTTGTGAACATGTGACTAAAGGAGACTGGGAAAAGGTTGTGAATAGAACTGTTAAATTAATAAGGGAAGATTATGAAAGAGATGTGAAAATAGATAATATTATAGAAAACGAACATATAATTATTAATGTAGGTGATGATAGCAGTGACGACAGTGAAAATAGTAGTATGGACGAATCTGATTAATTATGGCCTTTTGTGGCACCTTTTTTGGTATCTTTTGTATTCATATGTTTCTTGTGTGCATATAAAGTATGTATATTCATTTTCATTCAAATATTCAGTTCGTTCAAATAAATTAAATAAACATATACATTTTTGTTTTATTAAACCTATTTAATCAGGTACAAAAACAAAACTTAATTGTTTTTTGTTCGAGAATAAATTGACATTCCACATCACTATTGTAATGTGTCAAACCGGCCATCATAACGTGCCGCTAGTTTAGTGGCAATGACAGCATTACAGATTACACTCCAATTCATCCAGTTACGCACGCTAAAAAGGTTCAGCTGATCTCTAAAGAAGGTCTTGTAATTAGGTAATTAAGAAATCAATGCTATTTGCGAAAAACAATAACAATCAGTTTATGGTTTGACGCAACTATTATCACTATGGAACTAGGAATTACGACTACATTTAGACTCTATTTTACTGTAGAAAAAAAAATAGTTGTATGAAATGCGCGCTAAGTTTTAAAGGCTGCTCTTGATGCTGCGGCTACATTGTCGTGCGAACATTAATGACGAATTATAACAATTAGTATAGCCGAATAGTTCGTGACTTCCCGTGAACTAGCACGATTATGTAGCCGCTGTGATAGAATGAGACACAGCTATTTATCGCGACAATTCGACATTGTAGTATATAGGCAGTAGACATCATAATGTCTACATTGCTCATACAGCAAATAGTGGGTAGAAGCAAAACATAGAGGCGCATAAATACGGGCACCACTAGGTGGGGGGGCTCAGTCGTGTGTAAGCCACGGACAGAGTAGTACGCAAGTGAAGTGTGTGTGTGTGCTATTACGTACTATAGAGTACATGTGTACATGTGTACTCTATATTGGCGACGAGTTAAACAAAATGAACCTCACGTAAGTGCTTATATTTTATTTTGACTTTTATAAATATTTATAAAAATAAATTTTAATTTTTATCGAAAAGGAAGATGAGATGATTGTGCTGAAAATCTACCCTGATTTTCTTAAGTCTAGTGAAACTACCCATACAGTGAAATACTTATTAAATTATCAAAGGAAGAGAATCCTACTGTGACAGACTGCCGATTAGAATTTTTTATTTGTTATTGTTTGCATTCATATATCTACTTACACATCTAATAATAATATGGGGATCGATTACATGAGGCCCCGTCAGGAGGTTTCATAGTTAGAATTAATTTCCCTCCTGTAGACCTTCTTTCTACTCACTCTTTAACAATGAATGTTAAAGAGAAGAAAAACTAATATTTTAATAATTACATTTACATTTGCTGTTTTAATGGATTTTAATGAGCCCTAGAGGGTATAGTGTAGTATATTGTAATTCTGGAAGCACAATACACAGTCAGCCACATAAATGACTTGCGGCGGAATTTGATAATGGTACGATTCGCGGCAAGACGATCGTCGAGCTTTGACTGCGCCGAGCTATGATATTTGCGAGCTAATAACGATCTGCCCAGCTTAGACTGTCTGCGAGCCGATGATGATCTGCGTTCCGATTGATGATCCGGTAAATGCAATGGTGATCCATCAAATTGGAATGTGTGATGCGTCAAAGGCTGGAAGTGCAATGTAGCCAAGTGGAATGGCAATTTGTCAAAGCTCTAAGGGGCAATCTGTAGCTGGAAGTGCAATTCGGCTAATACCCGGTCATAGCTGGAAGTGGCAATCAGGCAAAGCTGGAAGTGGCGATGGAAGGGTCAGTGCGGAATGGCGATCTATCATTGTCAACGCGGAAGTGCAGTCGTGGCGCAAGTGAGATCTGTCGAGCGTAAGGGCGATTTGTCGAGCGGAAGGGCGGTCTGTCGAGCGTAAGTGCGAGCTGTCGAGCGTAAGTGCAATCCGTCGAGCGTAAGTGCAATCCGTCGAGCGTTGCGCTGGAAGGGACGATCTGCCTGCTGGAAGTGACGATTTGCCTGCTGGAAGTGACGAGGCGCCTGCTGGAAGTGACGATGCGCCAGCTGGAAGTGACGATCCGCGGCTGGAAGTGACGGTCTGCCTGCTGGAAGTGACGATCTACTTGCTGCGTATTGTGCATTACTTGCTTGGGATTCCTGTTCTCCCTGTATTTACTTACTGAACCTAGTGGATGACTTGTTCGACTGTGAATTAATGACGTTCCGGGTTCAAGTCCCGATGTGGGTGAAATTAATGAGCTTTTTGATCAATAAATTCTCATTAATAGCCCAAAGATGTGAATATTGAAGTTTGAATGTGAATTTGGCCTAAGTTAAGACTGAATAAGCAGACAAGCGTGCTGCCTATTCAGGTCCTGCGCCTTATTTACAAAAGAGTGCGTAGTATTTACGCGCACGCGTGTGCACTGACACCTCTAACGTAGTTGATTAGTTTCTATAGGGAGTTGCTATCGTAGCCATATTTATTTACTTATTAAATTTAGTTAAAAAAATATTAAAATAAACTCCTACCAACCAGGAAGATAATATTATGTATTGTGTCATAATATCAAGACTTTTTCGGAAATTATATTAAATATATATGGATCACTACCATCTAAACATTTAACTGCTATATTGAATCACGTGAATAGTAGTAGCTTTCATGCTAGTTGTGACGTATGGTCAAGTGGTAACGATAGTAATCCCACGCCAATCGAATAAACATAATCTTAGCAACTCAAATATAAAAATATTATAGTTCAACTCGGTTGTTGCCAATATTTCACATTTAATGCTAGTTTGAATTCCTGTTAACTCCCAGGTAGCATAATTGATATAAAAGTTTATTTATACTAAAAATTTGTAAAGTCATATTATTAGAAACCCATATCGATCAATTATTTAATTATTTGGAAGGAATATATTAACAAGTTGCCAGTTGTTTTCTGAAATATAAATCAAGTATCGAAGTTATATAAACATCATTAGATTGCATTCTTCTTCTTCTTCTTCTTTGTCAACCTATAGACGTCCACTGCTGGACAAAGGTCTCCTGCATGGACTTCCACAGGCTTCGGTCTTGCGCCGCTTGAATTTATGATTGATTGACAGATTGCATTAATGAGTTGTAATAGTTTTACATTTTATAAAGTTTTATTATTAATTCATCTCAAATCACAAAATTACATAATTAAAACATAATAATTTATTATGAACAACTTCCATATAGAAATGTTTCCATTGCCCTTGTTGTTAATTGTTAAAGAGTGCCCTTAGAGACCACAAACTTTCTTTAGTTAGGTTAATTTTACCACAGTCAAATAAATTCATAAATTCGAAAAGACAAATGGAAATGTGACAGGGGCTACAACAAAGTTAGAAATATAATTTGAAAAGATTAATCCTAAGGTAAGTTGGTTGGGCCTTATCCCAGGGAAACCAGTTTTTCTTCCCGTTTATGATTAACTTATACAAATTAACAAAATTGGACTGATTTAATGCAGCTCTAAGTTTAAATAATTTCTGCTATTCAGTACTGTCTCTTTTATAGTTTATATGAAAACATCCATATCCTACATATTCCTACATATTTAAAACATTGTTTATCTTAAGTTCATTAAAATTTAAGAGACGTGCGAACTTCAATGTTTGTTAATTTAGCGCGAAAGTAAGCGCTAACAGATGGTGAATTGCAATGTCCAAAGCATTTTTGACTAATTAGCGCCATGTTTAATGGCTGCGTTATGTTCATCAAAAAGATTTATTGATACAACCTACCCTAATCATGCTCACTATTGTCAGACCGACTGAAATTCGTAATACAATACTTATGAGCTATTGGCCAGCATATGGTTATAATCAGGACAGCCTTAGGAGTTATCAATTTCTTAGTTAGCTTCTAATTGAGGTACTTATTGTATATTGGGAATATTGAGCTCACAAATTTGGTATCGAGAATTAGTTGGTATACAAATGATAACAAGGTCTCAATGAAAAAAAATTGAGCTTTGTTAAGCATAATCTAATCGATTTAAAAGTTATTGGTGTAGTCTCAGAATCTACAAGAGAAGACAAACAATGATTGTAAACAAAGACTGATGCTGAAGCAGTGCGATTGGTCATCTAGGTTTTACTGAAGATTCACAGTTAAGTATAGTAGTAATAATAGACCACAAGGAATGTTCGCGAGGAGAACGAGGAAAGGTGCTCTGTAAGTATTGTTTAGATTTTTCCTCCTATCATGGTCAAGCAAAAGAAGAAAAGGAGAAAAGGCAGCTGATAGTCGTGAGTATGTTTACGAGTTTCTAAAAGTCCTCAGCACAAAATCTGGAGAGAATTCTGATGTGTTCTTGAAACGTTGGGGGCAAACTCTGCAGGTAATTCACAAAGGTATGGTAGGGATTTAACATTGCAATCTTAAAACGATTGATGATTGAATATGAGTGACCTGATGCTAGAGAAACAGCTAAGGAACGCTGCTATATAAATGTTGACCTGATTCAAACATTAATTTTCAACTATCACCTGGTAACATTTAAATACTTTCCCCAAATAGGCGGGACCTTCAGTTAAACCCTTAAAAGATTGCTTCGAAGTTTTTAAAAAAAAAATCTTCATATTTTATCAAGGATCGTAGATCAAGATTTATTCTGATTTTTAGTTTCAGTAAAGGTTTCAAATTATTACCTTAAGTTTTGTTTATCTTGGTAATAATATCAATTCGAAAAGTTTTTAGAGAACCTACTACACAAAGTATTAGCAGTAATCTATTAACTTAATTGACGTTTCAAAATGAACATTTTTCATTAACTAAAATGAGAAATTCGTTATCATAATAATTATATCCATTTTGGTCGTGAATCCCATTCAAACAGGTGGGTATTTGAATACGGATTTGTCTTGTATAATGACCAGGTCAACATGAATTCGTTGTTCTATTGATTTCATGTGCTTAGATTAAAATTTAATTAGTCGTGGGTTTGAGAAGTTGTGAACCAGTTATTCATACCTCGATTATTTAAAGTAGTTTTGTGAAAGGATATGTCCCAGCTCAGTAAAGTGGCTAGTATTTGATGTATTCATTGATTGGAATTTGTATAATTCCAAATAGCTACTCGAATCTTTTAACTTCAGAATCAGTCAGTAGACAAATGTCACTGTTAAGCTTCTGATGCATGGTTATAGATGGAAAGTTTTCTAATTCTTAGTTATTGGAGTAGCACTAATGTAAAAAAAAATGGTAACTGGTGACAATCACTTATTGACATAATTGGCAAGTCTCTTTGACAAGAGTGACAGGTGTCAACTTAAGTTTCAGTCTGAGAGGCAAGGTTCAATAAGGCGGGATCTTCTGAAATTGGCGATATTTAAAATAACTTTATTCATTATTTTAACTACGATGTTAAGGGATCTCCATCCTTATAACATTCATTAATCCTTCATCTTACAATACCATTCTGAGACATATTTATTTATAAATGGTCAACCTTAAAATGATATCAGAAAACATAGGGCGTAATAACTTTACTTTCCGGGTTCAGATTATGACATTTTGTAGCAGTGCAATCACAGGCATTTATTAGTGATCAGAAAATTCATATTCAATTTCAAAGCCTTTAGTTTTCTCATCTTTCTGAAATATTTTCATTGGTTGAGACCAGGTACTTACTAATCATGTGATCTTTGTTATGGAAAATTCCAGTTCAAAAAAAAGGGAAAGAAAGGAAGGAACATTCTGGCGACTATGGTTAAGTTAAGACCTACGAGTATATTCATATTAGTGACTCTGTTAATAAGCCACTGACATGACAAGTAAAAATTATTTAAACAAGGAAGGGATGTAGTATATAGGCAGTAGACATCATAATGTCTACATTGCTCATACAGCAAATAGTGGGTAGAAGCAAAACATAGAGGCGCATAAATACGGGCACCACTAGGTGGGGGGGCTCAGTCGTGTGTAAGCCACGGACAGAGTAGTACGCAAGTGAAGTGTGTGTGTGTGCTATTACGTACTATAGAGTACATGTGTACATGTGTACTCTATAGACATAAATGTTTGATAACTGTAACGATAATGTAGCCGCACCATTATAATATGTGTGCAAAAATATTGTGACGTAGTCGACGTAGTTATATAATAATTTTGTAATGTTGGCGCAGATTGCTGCTCATAATTCAAATATTCATTGTTTTGGATAATAGCTAGAACTCCCGAGTTCCGACTCAACGTACCTATTCTTAACTACCTACTAAAAAATTATAGTAGGTAGTGTGTCTGATAGTATTAGTTTTATAATAAAAATAGTATAGTAGACCTGAATCCATACGTAAGCTAAACAACTAACCCATATGAGTGATCAACTCACAAAAATATTTATGGCACGCCTGGGCTGAGATATCAGATAACCAGCTGCCCTCTGCTTATCAAATTCCAATGCTTTGCAGAATTTTGCAGTACTTGAGATTACTAGCCAAATATAATGATAGTTGGGGATTGTTCTTGCTCTTGGATGGATGGAGATAGGTACCTTATAATTCGTTAGAATCAAGAAAAATGTATGGAATTTTTTAATAAGTAGGTAACATATAAATATATTGAAAATTATATTTTCTGTCTTTCATGGTGTTTTTGATTACAAAGATAGTCCTTGACTGCAATAACACCTGATGGTAAGTAACGATACAGTCTAATACTGGGGAAGGGGCGTAGGTATGTAGTATGTATAATGTATATTACATTACAATACATGGCAATGTAGTTCTACCCACATCCTTTATCGGTTTATATATGCCATCGAATCCGAACGCTGAATCCCCTAGCGGCGGTATGTCTTTGAGGGTAGGGTGGTAGCTAGCCATGGCTAGAGCCTCCCACCAGACCAGACCATAGACAAAAAAACAAATACGTGTGGCACTCGGGGACTGCCGCGGTAAAGCTATTGCATAGCATTGTCGCACGCACACAAAACACCGTGCCGAAGTCTGCCGAACTGAAACGACGTTAGACGATGCACGGCTTTCAACGCCGCACCGCTGTGCCGGTCAGAATGGGCGGGTGTTAGGTTTATTTACGTTACGGAATTTCTTGATTCGGTCGCCGCGCTCAAAGCCCGCGATAAAAGCTATGCAATAGCTTAAAAATTATATTTGATAATATCCCAAAAATCTCCCCCTCATCTGGGAATCGAACCCAAGAGTGCTACTTATAAAACTACAGCGCTCACCACTGCACCCGCACCAGGGAGGTTTTGATAGATAAATTCAGACATTTTAGGTTTTGTTCTTTATTTCTCTATCACAGTGTGCCCTGTAATATTGAAAAAAAAAAACAATCAATCATAGAATTGACCTACCTTCTAAAACATAATATTAAATTTAATTTACTTAATTAAATTTTTTTTATTAAAATGTTACAAAAAAACTTACTACTTCTATCTGAACTAATCTAATTACTATACAAATCATGCCCGCGTGGAATGGTGCCAAGAATACTGGCTGCATTTCCGCGCTGGACAGCCAGGCTGATCCTTTGCGCAAAAATTTAGATGAGTTAATAATGATTTCTTGATATTTTAAAAAGAGCAACCGCCGAGTTTCTTGCTGGTTCTTCTCGGTTGGAACGGCATTCCGAACCAGTGGTAGATTCACTTGACGATTCGAAAGCACTTTGTAAAAGTTTATTTGAATACAAAAATATTCTTTTCTATTGTATTTATTAATTACAGAAGAATACCGGTCATCTTATGATATTATTTTTTAATTAAGGAAAGGGTTGATCGAACAAAAACAGGTATTGTAATTCATTATTAAATTTATTTTTACACAATTTATTCTGGACTAATGTCAAACAACTAATAATAATAATCCCAATACAAAAATATTTCATCTTCTTATCTATTATTTTATTGACAGTTTTTACAATTGTATAGTTATTCTCATTCTAATGTGCTTCTGGTCATAATATCATATAATATGTAATATTATAAAAATTTTTGTGATGCTTTACATAAATATTCACATCTTTCTTTACATTCTGTCCCATCACTAATTTTACTGTCGACTGTGATGTAAGGTATGACGCACATGTACATACCATAAATTCATCAATAAATTATACAAAATATACTCTGGTGTGAATGAGCGCCAAGCTTTAAGGTCAAGTCACTAAAACGCAACAAAAAATATTATTATTCCTGTTTACGCACGCTGTCGAGAATATAATGTCGTCACATCACATGTCGTCATAAAAATAAAAAAAAATTATGTATTACAGATAGTAAAACTCATTTTTGCGCACAGTGATGTGTGAGTCAATAGGCAAACGGACGACGGAATGCGTATACATAACTCCGTGCGCACGAACGAGTTGAACCATCTTAAATACCTATAGCCACCCCATTAAGTCAGACAATAATATTAATAATCGGATACAGTACATAATATATTTTAAACTTTATATTTAAAAATGTACACATCACATACCTGAACGCACATATTTACATCAAATAAAGTTTGCTATAAGAAATAAAATTGACGATAATTATTTTAACATTAAACAACAGAAACATTATCTCACACATTTTATGGCAAATCGTCAATGTTACCACAAAGGAAAATCTAATTTACCATAATATTATTTAATAGACAATTATTATAAAACACAACATAGCTATATTTTACATAGTCTTATAACGAAATAAATAAATTATTCTCTAAATAGTTACGTCGCTTATTGTCAAATGAACCTAAAACCCTATAGGAACAGCAGCTGCGACGCTGCAGTTCCTATCTTACTTACATATTATGTACTAAAATCAAGTTTCTTTTAACACTTAATCGTAGGAATGTAGAACAGTTGAAAGTGGGCTTTTATTGCTTCCCATAAGCCTAAGATCACCTCGAGCAACGCCGAGATAAAACGTTGGTCTATTTCAAAATAAAAGTCTCATGATATACATATGTACTTAACGAGATGACTCACGTAATGATATGATTTCGATCCACGACAAACAAAAAGAAAAATACTGACACATAAGTACGGCCGGAAGTAAAACAAGCACAGAAAAAGTTATTAACATACTAAAATTAAAAATATGTAAACAAAATAAAATATAAAAACATTCAACAGCGGTAAAACGAGAAGAAAATGAAAAACGGGAAACTCCTACAAAGGGTTACCAACTGCAAAAACTTGATATCTAATTCCCTTGAATAAACAAAAACTAAAATTAAAAATACATAAATACTTTAATAGTTGGACGGGATAGTAAAATAGAGTAAAAAAAGATTAGAATTGAATTAAATCGAGCAACGTAGTATATATTCGTTAGCAGCCATTCTTTAGTTTTAGCTTGTGAAAATATTTTCCTTAAATTAATTATTAATAAAAACCCGCTCCCGCTATTTTCTCGAGAATTTCATATTTCTGCAAGTTTATTTTCCATCACACCACCCCTTCAATTAAATTATTGTAATGTTGGTAACACTGGCACTCTGTCAAAATATCGATTTAAAAATCCATAGACCTCCGCCTCTACATCCGGGACCGTTCGTATGAGAGAGACAGAATGCATTTTAATTAATGCTTCTTTGCAATTAGGTACAGATAATTAGAAGTCCTCACAATA
Organism: Oeneis ivallda; assembly: GCA_029955525.1. Classification (NCBI taxonomy): domain Eukaryota; kingdom Metazoa; phylum Arthropoda; class Insecta; order Lepidoptera; family Nymphalidae; genus Oeneis; species Oeneis ivallda. Next base: position 177,176 of record JARPMR010000050.1, on the reverse strand, counting down.
TTATAAAACTAGTCTGCAAAGCACAATAGACACGTTCATAATAATATGATTAGTGCTAAATAGATTTTATACTAAACTAAATTGACCGCATTGATAGAATTACACTTAGGTTTTAGTTTTGAGATTGCGTTACACAGAATAAACACCAGTAGCACCTAAGCGCTATTATACTCCATAGACAAGTAGTTTTTAGAAGTTTTCATAATTTGAATAGTCCACCTACGCGGGTGATGGGAGATAGTCGAAGAGCAGTAGCGGACAAAGCAGAACATCGCGATTTTTTACTTTCTGCACTCCTTTTGGCTTATTCGAAAAAGGTTTACATTTAAGTTTGGTGCCCGAGGGTAGTGGATATGAGTCTGAGCGCCAGGGGGGGTGAGGCTCTAGTCGCGCGGGGCGCGGGGGGTGTATATAATGCTAGCAATCGCGGTCTTCGCGGACCAGTTGCGCGGTGTCAGCGCCGGTGTCGGCCGCGGGGTCGAGCGCTCGCACCCGCTTCGTGCTGCGAGTCTCCGTGGACGAAGGAGAGATCACCGCTGACACCACCTTCTCTTTCAGTTCTTCCGGCACTTCGTAGATGCCCGCTGTGGAGGAAACAGTTTGTGTAAGTGAGGGTAGTTTGATAATAACATTTGTTAGGTGTTCATGGCATCGGAGATAAGTTGCAAGGAGCCCGTTTAATATGAAGTCTCCGTCGAAGTAACGAGACCCAGATGTCGTCAGACTGTCTAATTCTTCAGTTACTGTAATTCTGAATTATGTAATTCTATTACATACTATATCGAGTGTATTTCGTAGGGTTTGTATTAATTGTTTTACGATTTATGATTAAAGAAAAAGAATTTTGTTTTTCTTTGCATTTTGGAGAAATTCAACTGATGCACGAGTTATTACAACTTAAAAAATAAACATTGATATGTATCTATCATATATAAAAAAACCCCTTTTTTGCTGGTCTGGGGTTTGCCCCAAGGAAGATGACATTATAAACAGGTGTAAATTGAAATTTTAAAACACCCCGGACATGTGAATCTGTCTGGCTGGACAATGTACAATATATACATGACATCCTGTTTCCCAGTTTTATATAACACCTCCCTTTTTGGAACGAAGTTCCTTATCGCACGGTACGGACTTGGCGGATGGGGCTAGGCGAAAAAAAGTGTAAGAATTTTCTGTCACGACTACCTTTCTATAGGGCGAGAGATGGCGTTGATTCTAAAAGGTAATGTCACAAATATCGATACTTTGCCCATTTTTAACCGAGCTATTCAAAAATAAACCACTAACTGCCTGTCTTCGCTGTCGACCATCCGGCCCTCGCTTTCTCCCCCCCATTTTTCCCACTCTTTACGTAATTTTGTAGGGGCTACGCGTGCTTATTCCTGATTGGCCAACGCAACCATGTTTGCCAACAACTAACAAATCACCGACATAAAACAAATGTTGCCACACTGAAAGAATTGCCACTTGAAAAATTCATTTAACACCGTTATTTTTATAAAATCATGACATTCGGCCATCCGATATCGTGCAGCCTCCGGCGCACGTACCCTACTAATAATCTGGTAACCGCATACCTTACATACATAGATATAGATATATCTATATATCTATATCATACACAATGTAAACAGTTTTGCTGGAATGTTGCACTTCAACACTGTATTATCAACATGCATTAGAATAACAACATAAAATAATATCCATAATTTTATTTGTTAATATACCCACACTACATTTCAACTAAATTGATTATCCTTTTGTATATGTATCAACTTAACCTAATTTTAGATCATGACATTCGGTCGTAATTCTCACTGGACTTATTTTATTGTGAATCAGATTCGAAACTCATTATCTTTACTAAGCTTGATCATTATTTTAATATGACGAATTACTCTAGCACTAACCAATTAATACCAATTTCATATTACACACTACACTTATAGTTATAGAAACTTTAGACCCATAGAACATAATACTCTCTAACGAGAGGATTAGACTTATCTAGGAACTATCACACAGCACTATAGCACAGTCTCTAAGATATTTTAGGAGCCAGGTTAACCCAACTCATTCAATCCTTATCATTTTATTATAAAAATGTCATTATCTCACTCAAAATCCAATCTTCAGACTAAATATCTCAAAAATAAAAATTCAATTTTAATTTATTCACAAATTCAACCCTAAACCTTTTCATTTCATTCAAATCTTCATTCGTTCTATTAACCTCAACATAATTTTTAGTTAAAGTTAACAATTTCTTTTAACTAACTGTCAATTACAAACTAAACTCTGCATTCATAATCTCCGTCTAGTCAATTAGACAATAATATTAAGTACTTAAATTTTTAAGTTTTAAATTCAAAGTTCTGTACCGCAACCTAGCGGGAAGAACCGGTAAAAATACCGCAACAAATATTTACTAATTGTCATTTTTTTTTATTACTTTTACGCTATTTCTTTTAAATCATGTTACTAAATATTGTATATTGACTATTCACTTAAATACCATCTTGAAATCGGAAATCAATTAAGTGACTAACTCACTTCGAAAGCAAACTTACTTCACCTTGGTTTGGTGTACTTTAAGCAAATTATCAAATTATCTCTTATTTATCCTAAACAAGTAGTTTATCCCACCACCACATTCGTGAATGCGGTGCCATCAGTTCTGTATTATCTAGTATTGCAGACTACGAATTTATAAAAATATCACGCTATAATTTGTCTTTTCAAAAAATGTTTTATCTGACAGATCTACTGGCTATAACCCAGAACTTGTATCAAATAATAATTAATTATATTATTCATTTCTATAAGCAATGTTTTTATCTTGAAATCGCTTATTTATAAAACATTCATTATCATACATTTTGTAAAAAAAAAAACATTCAGTCATCTAAATAGTAATTTCAATAATATAAAATTTATTATTCATCCAAAAAATATAGTCAACAAGAATAAATACTATATAAATCTAAAATGAACAATCACTAATTTGTATTAAAATAACTAAATAATCGTCAATCAAAACAATTAATTTGTTCATTAATGGTAAACGGTTCGAATTCTGAGAATCCATCCCTAACATTACTAATAACGTTCATCTCTGTTTCAAGCAGTCGCAATATATATATTTTTTTCATTCGCAGGCGATCTCAAAATCTCTAGCTACTAGTCAACAATGAACTTGATTGCTAGATCCTTTAAAAATACCTAGAAAATCTAACTATATCCGTCCCTATCGAATTGTAATGTACGACGACCTCTCAAAATCACCATTCCTTCATTTCTATAATTTTATGCTTGTTGTCAACGAAACTCTTTTTACCATACCAACTAATAAATCAGATTGGAAATGTTCAGAAAAATCTTTCGTTCACCGCATTATTTATTGCCTATGAAACTCACTACCCAAGCACATTAAAGACAGTCAATACACACTTTCAAACCTTGAGTGAAGCAGCACCATCTTTCTTACTGTTCTGTATAGAATTATAATTTTTATATATTTTAATAAAAATGTTTATAAAAATATTTATGTATTTTTGCGTATTTATGGTTTATTAGATAATTTAATTAAAAAAAAAATTAACTTCACCCAAAAGAATCAATCCAAAAATCAAAATCAATCCATGAAAACCAAAGAGTCAACATCGCTACAACGGGACTTAACTCGTTAGAAAACTACGCTAGCCCTCACAAAGCTCAGATTTTTGCTACTTAGTATATTATTATAGTATATAATAAAATTCTCGTGTCACAATGTTCGTTCCCGTACTCCTCCGAAACGGCTGGACCGATTATTATGAAATTTTGTGTGCATATCGGGTAGATATGAGAATCGGCCAACATCTATTTTTCATACCCCTAAATGATAAGGGTGACCAACCACTAAATATTTTAGTATATAATTATATATGGATGTACATTTTATACCCATGCACCACTTTTTAATTTCACTTCTCACTTTTGAGCATGCTGAAAGAAATATTCACATAGAGACAAGCTTCACCTTTGTCCAATTCATCTGATAATAGATTTTAAGAGATTTTTTTTTCTTGTACATAAAAAATGAAAATAACACATATTCAAATTCAATTCAAATCCAATTCAAATCCAATTCGAATTCAATCCAAATCCAATTTCAATTCAATTCAAATTCAAATTACTTACAAAATTAATGATTATCATCGTTCAAAACTTCCATGAAGAGTTTATTTTTAAAATGTTATCGTTTAAATTTCTACTACAGGCGCAAGTTGACGTTCAATCTGCTAGCTGCCTAACTTTGTAGAACCAATGCTGGAAAATGTTTATATATTGCGTCAACTTGTGGGCACTTACATTAAATAGTTCATAAACACACACATTAACTTTCTCTAAGAAAGGTTTAAGAATGCCACTAATAAAGTATTTTTTTTATGCCATTAGCACAGTTAAATACGAGTAGATCTAAATCAAAACAAGATAATTTTAAGAATAAGACAAAACAACAGTAGATATAATTCCAAGTATTGCACAATATTTTGCTCCAGTTTACCTTCGTAAGTGTATTTTAACCTACTCGTATGTTTCTTCAGTTTCTATCTGTCATTATACGTAAGTATACAACTGTTTATTTATTTTCCCTAATAATAATCGTAATTTTCATCGCAATAAATTGGTAAATCGATCACCAATTTGATTTACAAGAATTATAAATAATCAATAATTCATGATCAAAACCTCGTCAATTGATATACCCCGCCTGTCGTACGCGTAATGAATAACCTCAAAACACAAATGTTTCATCAACTCACAAAGTTGTTGTTCTTTAGAATATATTTACTATAATATTCTTTATCAAAGAAAAGTTCATTTTCAACAACTTCAAATATTCATAATGATAATACTAGGTAATTCTCATAAGCACTATATGTTACTAATATAATTTATATTGCTACTTAAGCTATATACAAAATAATAATAATATGTATTATTATTTAAAACACTCGCAAACACGTATTAATTGCGATTTCCCGTTCCTCAGTTCATCAAGTCAAGTTCTTATGAATAAAATATTGCATGTACCTACCATACTCTGTAATCAGGTAGGTACGCAATAAAATTTTCTAAAATGTGAGTAAGTAAATAAAGATTCATCAAAAAATTGTCTTCAACATACTGATCTTACTTAGATGACTTATCTTGTACATACCTATTATAAACTGTCAAATTCCCGATTGCAAAGAATTTAATAATAACCCTCTTTTTGTCTGTTTTCTTTTTTTTGAACCCTACTTACGCGACTATCCATACAAACGCATTATTATAAAGCAAAGTATATGACATAGACGTGATTCTTCAAACTTTTTTTTTTATATATATATTTACCAACTTAAACGACCCGAAGGTATATTTATTTCGTTCAATAATAACTTCATATTAATATATTTATGAAAATATTGGTAAGTCCTGCAAAACAACGCAACATAAAATGCACGCGGTCAACCATTCGCGTATCCTACCCGTAAATGCTGACCAAAAAGCTACACGACCACCTAATAATGAAAGTATTCTTAATTTCATCTGATTTTTGACAGTCTTGCCTTTTCATATTATGATTAAAGTTTAAGCCCTTCTTGCCCTCGCGGCCAATTAAGAACAATTATTATATTGACAAATATTTACAATCATACATGTGATCTTAAGCTGTTTATCATCAAAGGACAATCTTGCTAATCTGAGTAGTCTACTCTAATTCGTATCATTGGGCATTTTGCCCTAAATCGTGTCACAGGCTTTCTTACCTTCGTATCATTTAAATGGTTGCTAATAAAATTCACTGGTACACTTGGCCCACCTCTAAACCACTATTATTTATCCCAATTAGGTTTATTCAATTATTTTTCAGGCTAATTATGGTATTTAGGAAAATTAAGGTAATTTTAAAGTGTGGAAAAATATATACTAAAAGAAGTTGGTTAAAAAAAACAGCAGAACCCTTCAAAAGAGATTCACTCATGCCCAATAATGATAATCATTCTCGATTTCGGCTTGGTTCTGATTTTATTCTACTAGGCGGGTAGATCCAAATTAAGAATTGAATCTTAGGAAGATAATGAAATCATGGCGGAAAACGTGTGGCATAGTTTGCATCACGTACACGATACTTAAATTTACCAATATTTCCTTAAATATTATAAAAATATAAAAATATTGAAATAAAGGTCTATAATATAAAAACTATTATAGTAGTAGTAGGTCTCCTTTTTTTTTACAGAAATATTGTTAATACCTACAATGTGCCAAGATAAATTTATTCTGTCAATAAAGTGGACCAAATAACTTTTTAGAATTAAATTTCTCAACTAGAGAACATATTTCAGTGCTGTTTGAAATTATAGAACTCATCTTCCTGGGATGCACACTAGTATCGTGAACCGAGAAAAAAGTGGATATAAAACTCATGAATCATAAAGTTTAACTATCAAAATATTATGTATGACATATATTTTATTGTTTTTCAATTGAATGCAGATACTTAACTGAGAATTTGCACGCCATGCATAATATGGCAAAATATGAAAGAAAATATTATTACAATATATTACTATCGCTTTATTATTCACATTTAGCAAATAAACGATTTCATTTCATTTCATGTATAACTTGACACTCTTACTTATCTTTAGGACACCCGTAGTCCGCCAAATAAAATTTATCACTTCTTTGAAATCCACGGCACACTTGGCCACTGTTCGAATGTCTATGGACGAACTTGTCCAATACAGTAGGTAACATACATAGTTACCATCAACAGACACACATGGTCCAATACAGTAGGTAAAATACTTATTTACCGCCTATAGACGCACTGGTCCAATACAGTAGGTAACATACATAGTTACCATTAACAGACACACATGGTCCAATACAGTAGGTAAAATACTTATTTACCGCCTATAGACGCACTGGTCCAATACAGTAGGTAACATACATAGTTACCATCTACAGACACACATGGTCTAATACAGTAGGTAACATCATAGTTACCGTCTAAAACTAAAACTATCATTTTGACTCAACTCATAGTCTAACTATGCCTTTCAAGTAAGAAGGCTTAGAATCAAACATGTCTATCAAACTTTGGCTGCCATCATTTTCACTCAACTCATTATTTCATTTTACCCTCCAAATAAAACATGACGAAAATTACAAATCTTGAATTTGATTGCACATTAAATTTTTAGTCAGTTGAAACTAATGGCATTAACACACATGGTTAAAACTTAAAATAAATAAATTAAGGACCCACATAACCCCACTATTATAGCAACCTGGATACATATGAACACACTTACAATCATGTTGTACCTGGATTTTTGTGAATAAAATTTCGTTCATTCATTCATTCACACTTAGTCCAATATAGAATAAACTTTGTTAAATCTCACAGATTTACATTCACCCGCCATCCTTATCAACCCCACACTGTCCATAAACTGTTCATCGAGTTCGCAACTGTATTAATAAAATTATATAATGTGGGTACTATATAAATGATTCATAATTGATGTCATACCTTCAACTTTTTAACATCTTCTAAATGTATCGAGTTCTCATAACATAAGAAAGACTATTTCTCCAAATGTTGAATATAGCAAGGATACATTATCAAAGAGTCGCTTTGACCAAATGATCCAAACTGATATGTCAACATAGCTTTTCGTCATGATCATACGGGATATAATCCTTTAAGAAAATTGACCTACCCGAAATTAATGATGGGTGTCGCAATGCTAACAATATCACAGGAAAACAGTACCAAAGAGTAGCCTTGGCCAAATGTTCCAAGTGATATGATAGAATCACTGTAGTCTTAAAATTATTGTAAAGGACAAAGCCTTTCAACAACTTATTACTAAATTAACACCATTAATTCCATATAAAATACTATAATCTTAGCTATTCGAAAAATAATTATTCACAACTATTTTCAAGGTAAAACATTTCATACAAAGTAATCATTTCTTACATACCATTGGGTTCTTGTCACTTCTGAAGTTGTCACAAATATCGATACTTTGCCCATTTTTAACCGAGCTATTCAAAAATAAACCACTAACTGCCTGTCTTCGCTGTCGACCATCCGGCCCTCGCTTTCTCCCCCCCATTTTTCCCACTCTTTACGTAATTTTGTAGGGGCTACGCGTGCTTATTCCTGATTGGCCAACGCAACCATGTTTGCCAACAACTAACAAATCACCGACATAAAACAAATGTTGCCACACTGAAAGAATTGCCACTTGAAAAATTCATTTAACACCGTTATTTTTATAAAATCATGACAGTAATGTTTTCATTATTAGAATATAATATTTTGATAATATTGTTTAAATAGGTACCCTAATTATAATTTATTAAAAGGAATTTCGTTCCAACCGAGTGTTCCACGACACTCACGCATTTTTGAAGTGAAAACTTCTTTCGGCGCACCGCACACACATTTTTACGTGGGTAATAAGCACATATTAAGTTAGGCTGATCCGTCACGCTCTGAGGTGAAAGGCTCGATCGGGTGAACTCGGGACCGCTGAGTGTACCCGAGCGAGAAAGATACAGTCAGCTGCTCTTCTGTTGTCTCACTATGTGAGAGTGAGTGAGCTGTCATATAAAAATTGATTAGAGGATATTGATTAGATTAATTAGAGTATATAAATTGATTGCGATTGCCAATGAAGTTTTCACTTCTGCCGCGCGGTCTTAATGTGGAAGGAGGTCTGCCCGCGAAATTCAAATTTAATTTGGTTTTTCGCAATTTGTAAACTAATATGACAAAGTAGGCTTATGGCATTCTAATTGCGACAATGGCAGTATCATCTTCACAGGTTAACATAAAAATCTTTACTTGAAAGTGTCCAGTTTGAGAAATTAATCAAAATATCGACTAATTTGTGAGTAACTCACGTCCAACTCAGTTTTTTGATTAATTTCTTAAACTGGTCAGTTTCAAGTAAAGATTTTTATGTTAACCTGTGAAGATGATAATAGGGTATTTGACTATAATAAAAATATCGTTTCAACTGGTGTCATCCTAAAAGATTATTATCTAAAAACATTATTCCATACGACAAAACTAAAAAATAAAGCTTTATTTAATTAGAAAACATTAAATAAAATTGATATAATTCTGGCCATGGTCACGTGATCGAAAACGTTCCGTGATCTCGAATGAGGTCACAGTCCACACCACCTATGGAATTCTCATGTTGTCAATACATTTTGACGTGTTTGTGCGGCGTAATAGGCTAATTTCGTTTGTTTTTCATCGTTACTATTTTATTAAATACCAAATAGTATGCGACACGCGGCCTAAACACATATTATAAAATTGTCATTGTTTGAAATGTGAACTGTTACGTCATGAGAGCAAATGGAACGTTTCGGCGGCAATTTATTTTTTTTGAATGTATTTCTCGATTTTTATGAAAAATAAAGAAAATTATGTCAAAATATATGTTTTGTTAGCTTCAGCATAGCATTATTAACAATTTAAGATGATTTTCTAAAAGTAGTCAAATAGCCTATTCCCCTGGCGCAATTCTAATCGCCTTCTTTTACAAATTGCGAAAAACCAAATTAAATTTGAATTTCGTGGGCAGACCCTTGTCTTCCACCTTAAGCACAGTTTTTTTATATTTTGTCGGGTGTTAAAATAACTTACGTAGGGGCGGTTCGGGCTCGCCGGCCGCGGCGGCGCGCGTGACGGCCTCGTACATGGGGTTGCTGAAGTCGCGCCCCTTGCGCGCGGGCTCGTCGAGCGCGTACGCGTCCCCGCCCCCCGCCCCCGCCCCCACCCCCGGGGCCCCCGCCAGCCCCGCGCCGAACTCCACGTTGGAGCCCGCGCGGAACGACACGGACTGCGACGACGCCAAGCTGCCCAGGCCCCCGCCTTTGCCGCTGCAACGAATACACATAAAGATGTAAGTTTTCTATTTTTATTTTTATTAAAGTGTTAACCTACACTTAAGGAAATATCATCAGGCATCAGGCAAAAAATAATATGTAATAAAAAAAGATTCCGATGAATTGAGAACCTCTTCTTTTTTTGAAGCAGGTTAAACATGTGAAACGCCAGGAGGGAATACTTTATACTCACAAGGGCCTCTTTCTGATGACGAACCAGGCGCCCGCCGCCGCCATCGCCAGCACCAGCACCAGCAGCACGGGCACCAGCACGGCGGCGGTGGACGCGCCGCGCCGCTGCGTGGAGGCGGCCGCGCTGGCGCAGTGCGGCGGCTGCAGCGGCGCGCGGCACGTGCACTGCACGCCGCCGTCCGCGCCCTCCGTGCACGTGCCGCCGTTCTGGCACGGGCACACGCGCGGCAGCGGCCGCGGCGCCTCGATCGCTGACACACAACACACGCACACTTTATTGGATGAACTAATATAGATAATTTAACTAAAGATTCAAAAAATCGGCCAAGTGCGAGTCGGGCCTCGCTCTCTTAGGGTTCCGTTAAAAAAAATTAAATAAAAATATTTACATGTACCTATAGAAATATTTTAATTTAATTTTTTTAATTTAATTTAATTTTTATTATTTGTTGTTTTAGCGGCAATAGAAATACATAATATGTGAAAATTTCATCTGTCTATCTATTACGGTTTACGAGATACAGCCCGCTGACAGACGGACGGACGGACGGACGGACAGCGTAGGCTTAGTAATAGGGTCCCGTTGGTACCCTTTGGGTACGGAACCCTAAAAAGGGTTTTTGCTTCTAATTGTGTTCAAGATACAGATATCAAAACAGAAGCTAAATTTTTTTCGTCTGTTTGTCTGTCTGTTTGTTTGTCCTTCTTTCACGTAAAAACTACCGCACAGATTTCTACAAAATTTTATACCGTGGTAGCTTATTACTCGGGTCAAGATCTTGGCTACTTTTTATCCCGGAAAATCAAGGAGTTCCCGAGGGACTAAAAACTAAATCCACGCGGACAAAGTTGCGGGCATCAGCTAGTGAATGATATATTCTCTATTGTACACCAAAGAAGGATAACAACGTACATAACATAAAAAAATTGAGAGCCGTCGCGGGACGCCTGGCAGATGTGAAACATCCACATTGTTTTTTACGGGTAATATCGAGCTTTGTAGGTACATACACTCTAATTATGATTTGCTCTCTTTGCAACGGGCTGCTCACTATCACTTTCTAAACTATCCTATCACTATCAAGACATATTTTATTTTAAGACAGGATACGTGTACCGTAATTAACCACACTGTTTCGTACTACATATATACATACTACTACATACATACTGTTGGCGTGGCGACGCGTCTCCCGCAGCGTGGGGCCACGGGCTTAGAATTTGACCAGGAGACTCGTAATCAAGAAAATAGACCTTAGCCTACCTGTGGCATACAGAACTTCACCGGGAATGTGTTCTACCCCGCGCCTCTCCAAGGAGGCCATTCCTCGTGGCTTACCCCGACTTAGCTTGAGACGACCATTGCTGCTGCGATTGTTGTCGCCAATGTGTGGGTGTAGTTACCTGCGTCGCACGCCAGCTCGTGCGTGGCGCGCTTGGGCGGCGTGAGCAGGTCGGGGCAGGCGCAGCGCCGCCCGGCCGGCACGGCGAGGCACAGGTGCGAGCACGGCGCGCGCGAGCACGAGCCGCGCGAGTACAGCGACATGTTGTAGCGCAGCGGGTGGTACACTGCGGCAGAGCACGGGGAGCGGTCAGGAAGCATCCCAACACAGAGTCATAAGCAGTAAACGGAAAGGGAGACCTAATTTGCCTGCACTTAATACGAATTAGTTGACTGGAAAACCCTTGAAAACCAGATAACAATTTTTTTTGCTGTTGGGACGACAATCAAAAAGTTATTGGGACTCAACCCAGAACCTAATTATCTACGGCCGGACAAACCAATATGACCTCTAGCTTTAGCGGTGAAGGAAAACATCATGAGGAAACCTGCACACCTGAGAGTTTTCCATAATGTTCTCGAAGGTATGTGAAGTCCGCCAATTCGCACTTGGCCAGCGTTAACCAATCTCATTCGAGAGGAGTTCTGGCACGTAGTGGATCGGCGATGGGTTGATAATGTGAATACCTTACTTGCCTCATTGGTTTAATAAGTAAGGTATTTTAACGGCTCAAGATACATATTAGCATGTCACGTTGCGACAGAATCGGTATCTAATTGTGACAAAATCCACCAGTGAAATTCTTCCAAAAGTGAAATCTTTTGTATTTTTTTAAAATAATTGATTGTTTAGTGTAATCTATTGAGGATATATTATTTTTCAGGCACTGAATAAATATCACATCATTTCCATGGAAATGGCCAATTAGCTAGCTAAATTTTGAACGGAATAAATGAAACTGCAGATTCAAATGTAACTCACCTTTCACAGCCGATGGGTTGACTAGATCCTTCGATATAACGAATGGCACTCCCCTTCCGAACTTATCTTGTCTCACCAACTCTCCGGAGTCCCTCGTCACCCAGTAAAGCGACGATTCAAACACGTCTAAAGACAACGGATGTTTCAGGAAATCGCCCTTTAGTATCACTTTACGATTTGTTCCGTCGTGTTTGATCATTTCTATCGTATTCAGTTTCGTGTCCGCCCAGTAAATCGCGTGATCCATCGCGTGATCGATCGCTAAACCTGTCGGATGTCTGACGTTTTCAGTGATGATCGGTCTCCTCTTCGATCCATCCATCCAAGCTGTCTCTATCTTCGGTGCTGATCCTGCGTCCGTCCAGAACATTTTGCCCAACTGAGGATCGAGGACTAAGGACGTCGGGCTTTCAATTCCAGCGGATACTATAGCTCTTCGATATCTGCCATCTATTCTAGCTACCATCACTCGTCCTCTAGGCTTGGAACCAGTTCTATCAGTTTCGGTCCAGTACAAGTTTTCACCGATATAATCTACAGCAATTGCCGTAGGTTTGGAGTTTCCTTTCATGTTGAGATCTTGGGCGAAACCGCTCTTCACTTCTCCCTTGAGAGCGTTGATCATATAGGACCGTTTGATGGTCTTATCGTAGCTGTCTGCCCAGAACACCATCTCCTGTTTGGGATCGTAGTCAATTGCTTCTATCCTCTTCTCGGATGTGATAACATCGTATTGTTCGTTCTTGTCTTGAGCGAATGCTCTAATTTCAGGACCGTTTGCGTACATTAGAACTACTTCGTCTTCTACTACCTTGCATATGCCGGATAAGCTGTCCGCAAGTCTGTAAGAAATAAAAATAAATTACTTTGAATGTTTTAATAATTGTAAATTTTTTCGTGGAAACCTTTCATCATTCCGCTGCGAAGACGATGTGTTAAAGCTATCGTTGATGCATGCAGTGTATGCACAAAATGTCAAAAAACAAATTCTTAAATTCAATGATATTATATAAGGAGCTTTAATATTGATGGACTATGGATAACCTAAACGAACCCTCCCAATACGCAAAACACAAAGCGATTTTTCTGTATTCAGTCGACTTTGCGCTGTAAAATCAATGTATTTTAACCCTATTTTTTACAAAATTTGAAGCGAGCGAGGGCGAAAGCTAGTAGGACATTAGCCGCCATACCTGAACCCTTCCCGGCAGCTGCAGCTGTAGCTGCCGTTGAGGTTGGTGCACAGGTGCGAGCAATGGTGCGCGCCCGTGGCGCACTCGTCCACGTCGGCGCAGCGCTTGTGGTCGGCGCGCGAGATGATCCAGCCCTGGAAGCACGTGCAGATGTAGCCGCCGCTGCCCGGCCCGGCGCCCGGCAGCGTCAGGTTGGTGCAGAAGTGCTCGCAGCCGCCTGGGGACAAATAAACAGATATGTAGTAATATAACGATAGACTACTTGATTGTAGTCAAAGCAGACCAGCAAATGTTTACCGATTGCGTTATTGAATTCAGCCAATCTGGCAGAGTTCAATTCAGCATTTCACTATCGAATTTGGACCTACTTAGTTGGATTGTATGTCCCAGGTTGTGATGCCAATTGAATCCAATAAAGATTGCTTTCATCTTTTTATCCATTGGTACTCCCAATAAGAAGTGTTGGCCGAACAGAGGTGATCGTAATCGTGACGCTGTAGTTATCGTTTTTGATGTAACGTCTTATAAATTGATAAAAACCGTCTGCACGCACGAAAAGTGTCACGTTCCGCCTAAACCTGCACGTGTAAGCGAGATCGTGGAACAAGCGATAGACAGGCACGATCGGTCGAAGCGTTGGCTTGTGACTAGATAAAATTGTAATTCTTAATTAACTCCTTCTTTGTATTATACAGAATAATGATAATTTAGTGATAATAATTCAATTCAATTCATAAAAGTATGCAATTTTTCGTCCATGTTTCTTCATGACGTTATCACGTAAAACTATCGTCCGTAAATCGACTTTACAGACAACCAAAAGACAATTTCGCAGCTAGTCCTCGTAATATGCCACTGGGACATAAAGTGTTACAGAAAGGCGAATCAGGTTACCCTTATCGACCGGCGAGCAGGAGTGCGCGTGGTGGCAGCCCAGCTCGTCGGAGCCATCGCCGCAGTCGTCGGCCAGGTCGCAGAGCTGCGTGCGCGCCACGCAGTTGCGGTTGGCGCACTGGAACTGCGTGAAGGGGTCGCAGGGCCGCGCGCGCGCCGCGCACAGCGTCATGTTGTTCTCGTCCGAGCCGTCGCCGCAGTTGTCCACGCCGTCGCACACTTGGTACCTGGAGTGCGATCGGAATGAGACTGGGACCAAACAGCACCAAATACACAGGATGACGTGAATAAGCAACACCAAATTCAAACCAGATTCACTCACTTGATTACAAGATTGCAAATATTTTTATCAAATTATACTAAGTACAAGTTTTGGTTCATTCCCGTGTCCCCTAAATTCAAAAACATTAAAAATAGATATGGAAAATTAATAAGAAGGGTTTAGGTCATATTCCATGACTCACGAGGCTGGCCAAATGTGGATCAACAGACTTTTGGGAACATTATGAAGAACTCTCAAGCGTACAGGTTTCTCGACGATGTTTTCCTTCACCTTCAAAACGAGTCATAATTAATTTTGCTTAAAAAAGACGTACATCCAAGAAGTTAGAGGTTTGAAATTCGAATTTCGAACCACCAAAAAGGAGGCCGAAGAAAATTTTGGTTAAAAGTAGTAATCGATACTTAGACTGCATAATGTTAAAAATAGGTCGGCATGAGTATTAAATTATAGTCGAATGGAATGTGACAATTCCGCTTACCTTGGGACACATCGATGATTATCGCAGTGGAACCGCCGCAGAGTGTCGCAGTTGAAGTTCGTGCATATCGACGGAACCTCGTCCGAGCCGTCCCCGCAGTCGTCCGTCCCGTCGCACAGGTCTGACTGCGACACGCACAGGTTGTTGCCGCACTGGAACCTGCTCTCGGGGCAATATCTGCCGCCAGGATACCTCGGGGGGCAGCCGATCTCATCGGATAAATCTCTGCAGTCTCTATCCCCATCGCATCTGAAGTACGCCGCGATGCAGTGACCCGATTTACATTGGAATGTTCCATTCTTACATTTGAACCCACCGCATTCCATTTCATCGGTATTATCCCCGCAATCGTCTTCGTGGTCGCATCGCCATCTGGATGAAATACATTTCCCGTTGCCGCACTTGAATTCCGACTCAGAGCACTCTCTGTATTGATGTTGGCAGACCGATTCCGCTTCGTCGCTTCCATCGCCGCAGTCGTCGGTGAAATCGCAGAGCCACTGCTTCGGTATGCAACGTTTGTTCTGGCAAGTGAAGTCGGTTTTGCTGTTACAAGAGGGACAGTTCTCAGGCAACTCGTCGGAGCCGTCTCTGCAATCGTCTTTGCCATCACAGAACAACCATTTCGGAATGCATCTGTAGTTCGACTGGCCGGGGCACCGTCGCCATCCGTTAGTGCAGTTCTTCTGTCTGCACATGTACGCTGGTTCGTCGGAATCGTCACCACAGTCGTTATCGAAGTCGCACATCCAAAGTTTCGGTATGCATCGCCCGTTCTTGCAGGAGAACTCCGTGTCAGGTTTGCACGGCCGGTTGTGACACATGGTCGGGTCCTCGTCGCTATTGTCTTTGCAGTCGGTGTCGCCGTCGCACTTCCAGCTGTCCAATATGCATCTCCCGCTAGACTTGCACTTGAACTCGAGCAGGGGACACTCGTGAGCGCATTGCGCTTCGTCACTTCCGTCGCCGCAGTCGTCGGTACCATCGCATATAGTCGCAGCCGGAGTGCAGTTAGTGTTTTTACATTGGAAGGAGCCCGCCCTGCAATGCCTGACGGGACACGTGTCCGGTTCATCGGAACCATCCGAACAATCTTTTTCACCATCACATTTCCAGAACCACGGTATACATTTTTCGTCGCGGCCGTTACATCTATGCTGTCCGTCGGTACAATTTGCTATACAGGTCTTGTAATCTCGCGCTAGATAGAACTGGTTTGGACAAGCGCATCTATATGTGGTAGCTCCCTCCTCGCCGTAGCCTTCGATATTCAAATAACTAGATTCGTGCGGAGGAGCGATGAGACAGAGATGTGAACAGCCGCCATTGTTGTTCCCGCAAGGGTTATTGTACGGCAGTTGTCTCAAGGGGTGAACTACGTGAATGTCGTAAGGACGATGCGTAGCGTTTCTTAGCGTCGTCAAGTTTTCACCGGAATGCTTATTCGCTTTGAGTATAGCTTTGAGATTCCAATCGGTCCAATAGATTTCATCGTCGAACAGGCTGAGAGCAAAAACGTGCGGTACTTTCTCTCCGGATAACACGACGTGTCGGTGTTTGCCTTCCAAATCGGCCGATCCTATGTAGTCCAAATGAGCATCTGCCCAATAAATTCTGTCCGTGAAATAGTCGATGGTGAGAGCGTTTGGCCAGGCAATATCGTCTTCCCAGTTCAAAACGGTGGTGAAATTAGACCCATCCATACCCAGTTTTCCAATGTAAGCCTGAAGGTGCCAAGACGAGTAATACAAATATCCAGTTCCAGGATGCACGACGATAGCTCTCGGATCGGCGATTCCAGTTTTAAGTGTTTTTCGCCTCGTGCCGTCTAACTCCGATACGTCCAGATTCTTCGAATGTCGGTCTAACCAGTAAAGCTTTCTTCCTATCCAATCTACAGCAATGCCTTCCAGGCCGTGAGAATCGTGTCGGATTACTACTTCCTTGGTCGGATTCGGATCAGTGTAATCGGACCGGTAAATAATTTTGGCAGATACATCGGCGAAGTACATTTTATTTTCCTTAAAGTCAAAATCAATAGCTACGACGTTCATGAGATCTTGATGTACCAGGTTATACACGGAGGCGTCGGTGGACATGTTTCTGACGTAGTATTTATTCGTGAATATGATCCAAGCGGTAATGTTATCCTTTCTTTTGCACGTGTGCTCATCTGCTTCCCTTTCGTAGTATTGATCGGAACATTTGCAGTAGTAGGAACCCGGGGTCACGGTAATATTATCTGTATACAGTATTGTAACTCGGCCGTATCTTTGACATAAATGCCTACAGCCGCGCGGTACGTAAACATGCGATAGGGCTGCCCGCCTCCAGCATTTTAATTACATTTGCCTACTTTGTGTTTCCATTTAGTTTTGTGATTGTAAATATACTTTTTTTTATATAAACAAATAAAATACTTTGTGAATTAAATAGGAAGTGTTCAATAAAAATGCGAAGAGAATGCGAAATACCGAGAGAAAAAAACGGTTTTTAGTGGTATATGTTGTTATAGCAGCAGTGTAGAGGACAAAAGTGTCTATTAGCGGAAACTTGTTAAAGGAAAAAGCAAAAGAGTTCGCGTCTACTCTAAGCATCAAAAACATCAACACTTAATAATTCGAAATTTTATTTATTTTCTCTTAAAAATTTCGAACCATTTGATATTTCAAACACTCGATAATTCGTAATATTTCCCTTATTATATCTCGTAATAGTCCCTCGAGTTTCGAATCAACGAGAGTCGGCTGTATTATTAATAATAAAATACCACGTCTTTTCATTGAATTATACAAACTAACAAAACAAAACACACATGCCCCGAGGTTTTAACACAAGCGTACGTACCGTATCGTGATTCATGAACCGCCTATAACTACCTATTTCACTCGTGTCAATCACTTTCCTTTACTCTATTCACTTTATTTATTAATCCAGACATCTTTTTTTCGGGAGATAAAAGGAAATACCTTATCCATTAAAAATACACACATTTTGTACCTACCTACTAGTAAGTAAAATTATTTTAGAGTCTTACCTTTCAGAGTTTCCAGGTAATTTAAAAAAAGTCTCTGGATGCGTTATTGACGAATTCATGCAACCAAAAACAGCACAATATATCCTCCTCGTCATATTAAATATGTACTTGAACTTATTTTTAGTAAAAAAATTGCGCAGTTATTGTTAAAAAACATAACACCGTCCGTTCGTCACTGCGGCACAGTCGCGACTGTCTGCGTACCGAGCGCTTACCGAGATCGAGGCGCGTAGGCATAGCTCGCGCTTCGTCCGTTTGTATGAAGTTACAATACTGTATACAGATAATATTACCGTGCCGGGGTGTTCGAACAATACTGAGAGCAGACGCCCGGTGTCTCGTTACATTCATCTATATCGGCACAAGCTTTTCCGTCGCTCAACAGTTTGTATCCTTGGTTACAATCGCAGTAGTACCCGGTCAACGTGTCTATACATTTGTGGCCGCACTGGTTAATTTCCAACTTAGCACATTCATCGACGTTGCAATGGGCAGGTTCATCCGAATCATCAGTACAATCGGAGACTTTGTTACAAACGAGCCTATTATCGATGCACTGATCATTGTTACACTTGAACTGTCCCGCGGGACAAGTTTTGTTTTCCTTCGTGCATCCCACTTCGTCGGAATGATCTCCACAGTCGTCTTCGCCGTCACATCTAAAGTGGTCTCGGATGCATTTGAAATTCTGACATCTGAATTCGTGTTCGGAACATTGCTTATACTGTGTATTACATTGCTTTCCTTCATCGGAACCATCTCCGCAGTCGTTATCGTGGTCACAGACCCAGCCCTCATTGATGCATCTTCCATTCGTGCACTGGAATTGGTCATCAGAGCACGGCGTCGGTGTGGAACAGTGATGTAAAGTGGTATTTTCATCCGCGCCATCGATGCAGTCGGGGTCTCCATCACACAACCATTTCTTAGGAATACACTGAGCCCTATTCCAAAACTTGTTTTCTTCACACGTGTACTCAGTTTCAGCGTCACATTTCCGCTCATTGCATTGATGCCTGTCGTCTTCGTCGCTGTTGTCTAAGCAGTCGTTGTCGCCATCGCAGATGTATATTCTGGGTATACAGTTGCCGTTGTCGCAGGTGAACAAGTCTCCGAAACAAGTCCTACCCTCCGAACGGCAGTATTCCGGTGGCTCATCGGCGCCATCACCACAATCATCGTCTCCATCGCAGTACCAGGTCGCGGGAATACACCTGTGGTTGGGGCAGCGGAAGCTGTTTTGAGGACAAGTTCTTTGAGCGCAGTGTAGCGGGTCCTCATCGGAATTGTCACCGCAATCATTATCACCGTCGCACAGCCAGTACGGTTCGACGCAAATATTCGTTTTCTCACATTTGAGGTGATTCGTAGGGCACGTGGTATTTCTGGGACAACGTTCATGTGTTTCATCGGACGTGATGTTGTCCTTGCAATCGTTAATTCCATTACACACTTGTGTTTTGGGGATGCAGCGTGAGTTCTGGCAAGTAAATTCTCCTTCAGCACACGGCGGGTACACGCAACCTTCTTCATCTGAACCATCTTTACAGTCGTTTTCGTGATCGCACTTCCATGATTTGAATATACAACGCCCATTGTTGCAGCGGAACTCGTTGGGCGAGCAGGAGTGGTACGAGCAATAGTTCTTGTCTTCATCGGAGTTGTCTCCACAGTCATCGTCTCCATCGCAGGACCACATTCTGCTAATACATTTTCCGTTAGCGCAGAAGAATTTACTGGAGTCGCAAGTGATGTTTTTCGCTACACACATTCTTCCTTCATTAACCAGTTTGGTGTTGTCGTCGCACTTACACTCGACTGTGTTGTTGGGCGCGGGATGACAGCTCTGCGCGCAGCCTCCGTTGTTGATCTTGCACAGGTTACTCTGGCATGCCTGTCTACTCGTACTGTATATGTGAATATCGCGAGGGGAGTCCTCTAATCGCTTGACCATCTCGATCATATTGGCACCCGTATGTTTTTCCGCCCGGTACACGCCTCGCAACTGAAGATCGGTCCAGTAAATATAATTTCTGAATACTGTGATTGCGAATGGATATATCGTCGCTGAGATTAAAACTTCCCGATCGCTTCCATCTAGTTTGGAACGCTCGATCTTTTCCCGTACGGCGTCGGTCCAGTATAGCATATCCTCGTCGAAATCTATCGTGAGGCCGCTCGGTTGTGACAAGTCCTTATCTATGATGGCCTTTTTGAGAGATCCGGCCATGGTCGTTCTGTAGATCTTGCCAGAAGTTCCGAATCGACCCCAATCAGTATAATACAAAGTTCCATTGCAAGGATCCACGACGATAGCTCTCGGACGTTCCACTCTAGCGATCATCACCAATTCAGTTCCATCCAAATTCATCGCATAAATGGAATTGTTGGAGCTGTCGGTCCAGTAGACTTTCTTCTGAGTCCAGTCATAGGATATGCCTTCAGGGTTGATGTTCTTGCTGATTATATTCTGTATGCCCGAAGCGTCGGGGTTGTTCGCCGACATCCAAGCGATTCTCGCGTAAGGACGTATCTGCGTGAAGAATAGCTTGTTGTCTGCGTAGTCGAATTCGACTCCTACGACGTTTGTTAGATTTCCGATGGGCTTAAATGGCACGCCGGTTGATTTAGGGTCTAAGTTAACCGCTCGAATTTCAGTTCTCGTCGTAAACACTAGGTATTCATCAACAACGTCACACTTTTTAGGGTTGCTCGTAGATATCTGTCCTGTAGCACAATCGCATCGGTGTGTGTAACCTTTGTTAGCTTCTGGCGGATAGCTGAAGCAGAGTTGATCGCATCCTCCGTTCCCAAGTTTCCTGCAAGGGTTGTTCTCATCTGTGGGTTGGTTGTTGATGTCGAATATGACGATGTCTCTCAGCTTGGGTAAATAAGTGCGTATCTTCTCTGGCATAGACATGTTTCCGGGTAGTTTGGAAGCTTTGTAAATTGTTTGCAAGTTCCTATCGACCCAGTACACGCTGCTGGTGTATATAGCGATGCCCATGGGGTTGGGGAGATTGGATCTGATAAGTTGCCTGTTACCACCATTGTAAGAGATCTTTTGTATTTGGTCAAGTCTGGAATCTACCCAGTATACGTCATGAGTTAACATGTCGATCGTCAAGTCTCGCGGGTTGGATATCCCGGAGCTGACGACCGTCTGCCAATTACTTCCGTCAAGGTACGCCTTTCCAATACGTGGATATTGACCATAATCTATCCAGTACAACAGTCTCTTCAGAGGATTAACTGCTAACTCCCTCGGGGCATCCATAGTGGTTTTGTAAAGTACTTTTCTGTTTGAGCCATCAAGCCAAGACATTTCTACGTAATTTTCATGTGGAAAAACGTTAGTGAAGTACAAGTTTCCTGCGACCCAGTCAACAGCCAGACCTCGAATTCCATTGCTGCCAATACCATCTTTGATTACATGTTGTAGCTCTGAGCCATTAGGTCTGATTCGGAATATGCCATTCCATTGTCCACGGTTAAACTCCACCCAGTAGATATAGTTTTCAGCAAAGTGAATATCAACGTGGAGAATATGGTGACCCACACCAGTCACGGGCACCATCGCTTCTGCGCTATTATCAAGACTGTAGCCCCGTATTAGGTCCAATTGAGACACTACAGCAAAAGTCTTGTACGGGACGCAGTTGACTTCGTTCTCCTTTCTATAGCCAATAGAGCAGGCACAAATTCTCGAACCTCCCTCACTCGGAATGCATATCTGTTCACATCCACCATTGTTTTGCGAGCAAGGATGATGCATCATCTTTCTCTTTTGGAAGATCGTCAATGATTTCAAATCACTCTCATTATCTAATATCACTTTGATGTTATCACCATTGGGCAAGTCAGCTTTGATAATTTTTTCGTGGCGCGTATCTAGCACGTATAACCTGGATTCTAATACAGCTATGACTTTCGGATAAGAGATGGCGTTGGCTTCCGTGAGAATAGTTTTTCGGTCGTTGCCCTCGGTGTTCATGCTGTTGATGCTGGCGGGGTATTGCGTGCTGAAGTAGACTATCTTCTTATCGATGTCGATAGCGACGGCTTCTGGTCTCTCGATGTTGTCCACGAGGATCACGGGGTTGCTCCCGTCCATGTTCACTTTGCCAATCTTCGCGGGCACTCCATAGCCTCCCTCATCTGACCAGTAGATTTTTCTGGAAGTACAGAAAATATTAATTAAATTTTTTCTAATATTTAAGACTGAACAGTTACTCTTGATATTAATACAGAGACATCCCATATTTTAGATAATCTCAAAGATCTACTCGTTCCACAACATTTATTAGTTGCAGGAAAAAACATTAGGAAAGCATTTTACTGCCACAAAGCTAAAACAATAGTTTAAATTTTAAAACATTAATACCTTCACTTTTGAGGGGTTGGGTGTTAACAAATATAAAACTCACCCTTCTGTGGGGTCCAAGCATATTCCCTTAGGTTTGGCTATAGACGTCTTACTGCCATCATTTGCGAAAACAATCGTCCTGTATTTCACTTTGCCATCCACTCGGATCAATTCAATATTACTTGCCACCTTATTGGCCATGAACAGGTTTCTGCCGAGCCAGTCAAACGCTATCGCAGATGGGGAGCCAACGATGCCGGTGTCCTGACCAATAAATTCTGCCTTATTACCACCGCCGTAAGGCATAGTATAGATTGTACAGTTTTCGTCATCCTCGCTGTCACCAGAGATTGATTGGAGCCAGTACAGCATGTGACCTTGACGGTCATAGTCCAGTTGTACACCACCTGCAAACCAAATAAAATCAAACATCATGTAATCATAGACGGTAGAGTAGAATTAACATGTTACCTAGTGCAGTTTTAGTCGACTAAAAAGGGCTAAACATATATAAATAGAAAAAATATTAATTAAGATTAAACTTTTTCAAAGTAGGTGCTTTGAATCGTTCAGCGACTCTACCAAATAGATTCATCCGTAAACTCAAAAATATATTCCTTTAAGTTTTTCGGATAATTTTATCAAAATGAGATTAATTTTCCGTACCTTGTATGCCGACAACAGGAGGTAGCTGTCCAGCCCTTCCAGACCCGTCGGTCGACAGATCGATGATTTGGGATCCCTTCAGCACCATCAAATATGCGCTCTCCTCTGAAATAATGAAAAGGACATTCATTTATACTGTATTCACAGCTCCTGGCAAAAAATACCAGTAAAAAGCAAAGCCAAAATTTAACTTTAGGAGATGTCATAGTCGCGCAAATTTTTCTTAAGCAGGCCACCAAGAGGGAAAGAAACGCATTTTATTTATGAACAAGAAGATAACCTGCCTTCGATACATTTTCCATCAGATAACAGCTTGAATCCAGGCTTGCACATACAGCTGTAACCGCTTGTTTTATTCGGGCTCAGTAGGCACAGGTGTTGACAAGTATCCTTCTGGCACGGCGACGGGTACTGCGGCTGCAGCGACGGATGATGCACGTGAATGGACAGCGGTTGAGATATTAAATGGGATACTACAGTTTGGTTCGTCCCTCTGAACTTGTGAGCGGATAAAACCCGGTTGAGCTGACGATCGGTCCAGTACAAAGTATCCTCGAATAATGTGAGCGAGTGGGGATGCAGCAAGTAATGACTTCCTGCCAGCACTTGTTGTCGTCCCGTACCGTTGTAGTAGCAGAAGTCTATAAAATCTAATTTAGAATCCGCGAAATAAACTCTTTGTGTCGCTGTATCTAGAGTCAGTCCGTTTGGCCAGTAAATTTTAGTTGTAATAATGGCTTCTCGATTAGTGCCGTCCATTCCGACCCTTTCGATGCGAGGGTTTTCGCCCCAATCCGTCCAGAACAGCCATTTCGCATTCGGTGCTGGATCTAAGCACATTCCTCTCGGTTGCGTAATGTTGCCGCTCAGTAGAGCAGTCCTCGCGCTGCCGTCCTCTTTCGCGACTTCGATCGTATTGAGTTTGCTGTCTAACCAGTAAATGTTCCCACCGACCCAATCGTAGGCCAAGCCTTCGACTAAATCTAGTCCAGTGGAAATAATGACTTGAGGTTCGCTCCCTCGATCCAATCGGGAGATTTTCTTAAGCTTCATGTCCGACCAGAATATGGTTCCAGTGTGCATGTTGGACGCTGTGGCGACGACATTCTCAACATTGATGGGCACTCTCTCGAGGCCTTGCTCGTTTAGATCAGCCACTAGTATGGAGTGTCGGTTAGAGATGATTAAGAATGCGCTGGAATGGTTGTTCGCTTTGCAGGAATGTTTATCGGCATTTAGTTGGTAGCCTTCGACGCAGCTGCAGAAGTAGGACCGCTTGGTGTTCGTGCAGATCTGCGAGCACAGTCCAGGGGGATCGCATTCGTTGATATCCTTGCAAGTGTAGCCGTCGGATTCCAGTTCCTCTCCGCTGGGACACAGACAGAGCGGGCCGTCGGGCGTCTGCTTGCAGTCGTTAGAGCACAGACTGGAACTGATCTGGCAGTTCGTGAAGTCGCAAGCGAGACCTAGAAAAGACGAAAGAACCTTTTAATATTCCACGTAATATTTTCAAAAGCTTTTACAGCTTTGGTTTGTATTACGGATATTTCATTCGCTAAGTTTTCGATTAGATTCTTACAATGTTTTCTTTGAACGTTATACATTAGTGACGATCACTACAGCAGTTATAGCTAGACTTTACAAGTTAACCTTAAGGAGGAAGAGACATACCTTCTCAAGAAAAGATTCACGCTAGATGGCGCTGTTAGGGCGTTTGACAGATTTTTAATTTTTTCGCATAGTTGCTATGCACAGATTTTAAAAATATTGAAATTGCGCCAGTATACCAATGCCTATTATTTTATCAAATCATTAGCTTACTTTAAAACGAAGCCATTTAGATGATTAATCAAATATAAATATCTGTCATATCGAATTACTGTAGAGACGCGATACCCACGCACACATTGACAACATGGTTGGTATCCATTAGGGTTGTGGTTCTAACATGAACTACGAATTGTTTACTATAAAATTGAACTAGATGGCATTAAAACAAAAGCTGCTTCGTTTTGCATCGTATTTTTTTTATAAATAATTCAGATAAGTACAAGTTAGCCTTTTTTGAGCTTTGACATGGTGGTAAGTGATGATGCAGTCTAAGATAGGAGCGGACTAACCTGGAAGGGGTATGGCAGTTTTTTATGAAACCCATACTGTATGTATACCCCTTTGGTTTCTACATGGAATAGTACCAAAACGCTAATCGCTTGGAGGCACGGCTTTGCCGGTAGGTTTTATTCGCCACGGCCGAAGCCTCCCACCAGACCAGACTAGAGAAAATTATAAAATTTTATAAATTATAAAATATACTTATTATAAAATATAAAATTCAAAATTTCCCTGCCGCGAATCGAACCCGGAACCTCCCTCTAATAAGACCACAGCGCTTACCATTGCGCCAGGGAGGTCGCAAGACTAAAGACTTTAGGTACCTACCTACATCAGCAGGACTCACATGCACGCTTTACCGCGGACGGCAAGGGCTGCGGCTAGGGTTGCCTATTGGGTTGTTATTTCAAATATACCTAATGAAAACGAACAATAGGGTATTAGACTACTTTTAGAAAATCATATTAAATTGTTAATAATGCTATGCTGAAGCTAACAAAACGTATATTTCGGCATAATTTTCAGTATTTTTCATAAAAATCGAGAAATAAATTCAAAAAAATAAATTGCCGCGGAAACGTTGGTTCCATTTGTTTACATGACGTCACAGTTCACACACAGTTCAATGACAATTCCAAAGCCCAAAGGTGGCGTGAACTGTGACGTCATTCGAGATTCAAGAACATTTTCGATCTCGTGAACATGGCCAGAATTAAAGCAATTTTAATTAATGTTTTCTAATTAAATAAACCTTTATTTTTTAGTTTTGTCGTATGGAATAATGTTTTTAGCTAATAATCTTTTAGGATGACACCAGATGAAACGATATTTTTAATAATAGTCAAATACCCTATTGTCCTTATCTTTAAAACTATTGAAACGATTATAACGATATCTTGAAGTAAATGTAAGCCAGTAAAAAAAGATTGGTCGCATATTTTCGGAGAAATAGAATAGAATAAAAATGTTTTGTATTCAAATAAACTTTTTTACAAGTGCTTTTGAATCGTCCGTCCATGAGTCTACCACTGGTTCGGAATGCCGTTCCTGCCGAGAAGAACCAGCAAGAAACTCGGCAGTTTTCAAAACAAGTTTACATTATACTTAGGAGATAGCTATGTATGCAGTGTTTCCACAATGATGAATCGCTGGAATAAATTATATTCACGTTTTTTTGTCATTTATATAGTCTTCAATTGTATAATAATATGCTTTTTTCATGAGATTAGTTTTAACTGATTTCTTAAACTTGTGTAAAGGCAAGTCTAAGATCGACTGTGGAAATGCATGGACAAACATACATACATACATTATTATGTTTGTAAGCCCTAATAGATTGTGATATAGGTGATTTGCATTTCCAATAATATTACACACATGCATGTCGAATTGATACCTAACCTCTTTTTGAAGTCGGTTAAAAATAGTTTTTTCTTCAAAAGTTGTGAAAATATAGTAGTTCTGTAAAATTAAATAATTTTAGGTTTTTAATGATTTCAAATATTTTAAACCTTATCAAGCCATTTGACAATTTTGAAATTCAGTCTTAAGAGTAATAAAATAAGGTTAACATTCCAATCGTACAAATTAAAGCATAATGTCGCTGATCGCTAGTTTCGGCCGGCGCGGCGGCTTCTTTGATATTATTACTATCGAGTGTCGCGGCCGCCGGCCGGCGCGCAGCGCAGTTTGTTTCTTGTGATCTTGTCTAACTTCACTTGGTAGGTAGGTACTTACCCTAATACATGACTGCTACTTTCTTCAACGGGCTTTATTTTTTTAGCTCGCCAACCGGCTTCGGGGCGACTGTTTTTTATCATAAAATGCACAAAAAGTATTAAATTTTAGAAATGGTTGTTTAGATATAATATTTTTATACCTATTTTATTTTCTTCACGACACAATAATTAGGTAAAATATATACCTACTGAACCGATTTGGCTGAAATTTGAAATAGAGATAGCTTTTACCCTGGATATTAGTCTAAGCCCTGGATTAACTTAATTATAGAAAATTTTCATCCCGACAAATTCACAGTTCCCGCGGGATTAGTACTAAAAACTTAAATCCACACAGGTAAAGCCGCGCAAAAACAGTAGGTAAATTATCAAAACATGAAGGCTACACAGTAGACATTAGACAATAATACTTCATAATATAAACGCGTAAGTGTGTTTGTTTAGTTTGTTGGTTTGTCTTTCAATCACGCCGCAACAAAGCTACCTACGGATCGAGGTGATTTTTTGCATAGGTATAGTCAGGTATAGTTGAGGACCTGGAGAGTGACATAGGCTACTTTTATCCCGGAAAATGAAAGATTCCCCAGGGATTTTAAAAACTAAATCCACGTAATAAAAGTTACCTAAACCGACTTTATATCACTTTTTGGACCATATCTTTTAAACTACTGAACCGATTTTGATAAAACTTGCAATGTTCCCTAGGTTGAAAAATACCTAATCCAATTTAAAAAGAATTATTGCAATTTGATTAATATTTTTGGAGAAATACATGGACAAACATACATACATACACTTGTGAAATTTAAATCCGAAAATTGTGCAATTCTAATAATATAACATCCATTCGGATCGAAGTGATAACCTCCTTTTTTCAAATCGGTTATAAAACAGCATTATAAAAGCAGAATTCGTCGTTTTAGCCCACGACGGTGTCCACTGAATAGATAGGCGGAGATAGTGTCACTGTAGTTGGAAAATTAAATAACTACACTTTTTGCGAAATCGACTTTATTCTTTGAGTAATAAACCAACACAGGAGAAGACTTGACGCGCGTACCCCTCTGTAAGTTGGGTATGAGCAGTGGTCCTACTCGTTATATAAAACTGTTTGACTCGAGTCACGCGCCTGTCAACTACGTATGGTTAGCGGGGAATGAGCTCCGCTATAAATGCCGAATATGAGAGTATTTTCTTCTAAAAAAAATATTTAAAACATCCAGTTTACTAAAGGATAACATTTATTTACTTCTGATGTATTATTTTATCCAAATAATGCAATACTTATGCAGAAAACTTAAGAAAACTGTCGATCTGAAAATGTTGCTACTTAATCGTACATGAAATAATTTGGGGAAAATATTGAAAATTAATCTTCCTACTTACTATTCGTTTAGAGAACTTTTTCATGAACTGCATTATAAATTGATCCCATAGAATTAAAATCACGATAGAATAGGAAGGGGTGAACGACTAATTTATAAGCTTTAAGTAAAATATGACTAGATATATAAATACGAACTTTGATCGTCTGTGGGATTATCAAATAATGATAAAAAATTCTTTCTATAAAACCGACTTTAAACGCCACTACAAAGTATAAAACAATTTTAATTTGTACATGTATGTTGAAGTCGGGCGGGCCTAAATATAAATGATGAAACTAATGCGCGACGGTAGCCCAACTTTGCCCGATCGGCGTATAAAGTCGGTTTTTAGGGTTCCGTACCCAAAGGGTACCAACGGGACCCTATTACTAAGCCTACGCTGTCCGTCCGTCCGTCCGTCCGTCCGTCCGTCCGTCCGTCCGTCCGTCAGCGGGCTGTATCTCGTAAACCGTAATAGATAGACAGATGAAATTTTCACATATTATGTATTTCTATTGCCGCTATAACAACAAATAATAAAAATTAAATTAAATTAAAAAATTAAATTAAAATATTTCCATGGGTACATGGAAATATTTTTATTTAATTTTTTTAACGGAACCCTAAAAGAGCGAGGCCCGACTCGCACTTGGCCGATTTTTTAAAGATATTTTTTTACATTATTATTTTAAGCTTTTTTGTGTATATCTCTGATCGCGAGCAATTTGCTCTTAATCATTGAGTTCCTTCCTCCATCACCGAAGATATGAATCATCTTCTCTTCACCTTTTAAATAGGCCCAACCTTATTATGCGTTCTTTCAAAAACAATTGAAATCGGTTCAGATTTGACGTAGTTATGGAGTAACATCTAACCTTATATCAACAAAAATTTATATGGGAACCACCTCTGAAGTATGCCCTACTAAACAAAAAAAATTATCAAATTCCATTCATTATTTGGCGGAATAATTGGGTAACAAATATACAAAAAATTCAAATTGAGAACCTCCTCCTTTTTTGAAGTCGGTTAAAATGATTGCATTATTATAACGATCGCAATGGTGTCTGATTGGCTGGTACTCTCCCACTATTGTTTAAAATGCATTGATGCAGCTAGAGCTCCATAAACTCAGCGAATTCATAAAATTAGTTTTTTTACTCAATTATTTCAAAAGTTATAGGTATATATTTCCATATAACCAGTGTGATATAATTTTCTAAATATATAAAATGAAAAGGTGACTGACTGACTGATCTATCAACGCACATCTACTATGACGTAGGCATCCGCTAAGAAAGGATTTTTACAAATATAATACAAAAAATAATGAAAACGAGACTAAAAAATTGTTTAATAATAATGATAAGTTCTACGTAAGTCTTTCTTACTCGAAAATTAGGACTTTAATTTTATGAAGTCGGCCACACCGCAATAAAATTAGGGCTGGACAGCAAGATTTCATATGTCGATATTGGTGGGGGGATTGTATAAATTATTTATACCGAGATATTTTTATCGTCTTACTAATGGTTCATTGACAAAAAAAAATATTTAAATTCTATACATATTTGGTTCATTAAAACTTGGCAATTGAATTAAAGTACCCATACTTCTTATTCATCCCGCTAGGTTTACCGGAAAGCTAAATAGCTTGGCGGTGTTTTATTACAGATGGGGTGGCCACTATAGCCATGGCGGCAGCCTAGCATTACAAACAAATATACACTTCGTTCAGATGAAGTAGATGAAAAAAATAAGCCTTCCAAGTAAAGTATGTAGGTACAAGTTTTTACTTACCAATCATAACTTTAAATAATTTTTTTTTAACAGCACTCCCTGGTGGCTTATAACCTTAAATCATAATAGAATAGAATAGAATAGAAATGTTTTTTATTCAAATAAACTTTTACAAGTACTTTTAAATCGTCAATGTGTCTACCACTGGTTCGGAATGCCGTTCCTGCCGAGAAGAACCAGCAAGAAACTCGGCAGTTGCTCTTTTCAAAATACTTTTACAATATACTTAACAGATGTTCTATGTATGCAGAGTTTCCACAATGAGGGAAAGGTCCACAAAAGCATACGTAATTATTTCTAATTATAATTCAACACATGTCAAGACGGGCAGACAGAAAGTAGCCCCATTGCCGCTGGTGGCACCCGTTCACGAGCATGACGCATGACCCAGCCATTGCTTCGCTCAACCATATTTTAGGGAACGCAACAACCCGCATCACACGACACCACCGCAGAAATGTTAAAGAGAGTGTGACATACTTAGGCTACCCATCCTAAGGCATCGAATTGAAACTAATATTCAAATCAAATACTCATTTTAAAATATGACTTGACTTGACTTGAATAACTAAACAGCTGCTCTAAGGTGATATACTGTGGTACCTACAGCATGCTTTCAGCATGAGATTGAGAGTATAGTGACGGAGTAAATACCTTGGTATCTACAAAATCTGTTAATAATCAGATAATCCTAAGTCCTAACAGTAGACCTAAGTGCACTGCACTGCTAAAAAGTATTGATAACTTTTTTGAAGTATCTGTATAATATTGAAAAATAGATGATGTCTTAGTATTTACAGCATTTTTGAGTACGTTGAGAAATATGAATAACAAAAAAAAATATAATATAAACATGCAGAGAAGGTCAACATAGTATCTTAGAAAAATAATGTCATAGGAAAACGAAAATCCGACAATCCGACGCAGTATCTTTTTCTTCCAAATATATAAAAAAGTCATTTTGTTCGAAATAAGCTAGATCGCTTTCCAGCGTCAATATAGTCCAAAGTTTCTAGCTGTATCTTTACGCAAGTACTAAAAGCCTACAAAGAGTCAGTCTAATAGCAAAGGCATATTATGACTAAAATAACGGCAAGAGCCTCGTTTCCTAGCGCTTCTATATACCTACCATGTTAAAGATCTCGAACAAAAAAATTTACTCTCGAATAAAGTAACTCTGTTGTAAATAATTATTAGAAAAACTTATCGAAAGTCGATAATCGATAGTGTCAAATCCCTAAAATGCTTACACAAATGATGCGATTGTTTCATGTAATGATAGAGCGTCCCTGTGTGTGAATGTGATAGTGTGCATATACTTTAAGGTAGTGTTTGCTAATTATATTGTGTGCGTGCATAGCGACGTGATGGAAAAATGCAACTGTAGTAAGCAAGTTTTCATGTGTGCTACCTCGCCCCCCACCGTAATTGACAGACTTTTTTGCGAATAAATTAGGGGTCAATTCCTCTCCTGTGTTGGTTTATTACTCAAAGACTTTATTACATTTTCAGAAAGTCCAATATTTGAAATATTACCTTTTACTAGGGGTCCAATCAATACAAACTATCGTCGCTGTAGTTGGAAAATTAAATAACTAACAAAACCAATATCGCGAGTAAAACGCGATTTAGTGTTTGTTTGTTTGTTGTTTTCATAAACAATTTAACGGTCCATGTTTTGATATTATGTTATAGATTGTTACTGTATCTATTTCTGAATCTACTTGACGTACATTTTGATTCATTTGTTTGTGAGAAAAAAAATAAAAAGCAATTATTTAGTTTTCCCTCACCAAAGTTTTGAATATTTGATGCACTTATTTATTTTTCCATGTCAGTTGTTTAGTTCTTCCTCGTCAATATTGCGTTGAAGTACGATAATGTGACGATATAAGTACCATTATTTAGTTTTTCCACTTTACTGAGATGTTAAAATGACCCGTTATTTACTTATTTTACTATGACAATCCTATTTAAGGGTATTAATTTAATAAAAAAACCGGCCAAGTGCGTATCGGGCCACGCGCAGTGTAGGGTTCCGTAGTTGCAAGTCACAAATATTATTGCTGACCTAGGATAGTGCTTTTGTTTTATTTATGAATATTGAATAAATTTTGAGTTTCATGGTTTAAATACTATAATATATTACAAAATATGCAACTTACACTACGTGTAATACCTAACTTAGAAAAAACAGATATAACTCCTTAACTAATGAACCCTGCTTAGCCGTGATAGTTTTCCTTTAAAATTCATTATATATACTACTGCTGTGAATTTTTTCTTGTATCCTATATACAACCATTTAGCTGGCAGAGGGGGGGACACTTGACTAATAAAATTTAGCACTATAAAATATCATATTATTTCACAAACGGATCCCTGAATTGAAAAATGATGTTCCCACACCCACAATATTTTTGAAAGACCTACTCAACGAAACCCCACACTATGGGATACACGAGAATAAAAAAATTCATCCTCCACTTTACATGTAGGGGAGGTACCCTAAGAGAAATTATTTTTCACAATTTTATTTCACGACTTTGTCGGCGTGATTGATATTTATACCGTTGTCAAATTACAGATTTCTAGTACCAATAGTCTCTGAGCTAAACCGCGGACAGACAGACAGATAGACGGACGGACGGACATGGCGAAACTAGTAAGGGTTCCTTGTTTACTACGGAACCCTAAAAAAGGAGGATTTTTAAAAGAAATCCAACAAATAAACATTTCTTTTTATATATTATTGTAAAAAGTAATCAATAAAACGACTGAAGCAACTAGATTCTTCTATCAGACTTACAAAATAAAACATAAAAAAAAAACCACATAACAATAAATTATACGATTCTACTCATAAAATCAACAAAATTTCACTTTGAATTTAACAATTATACTTATTAAAAACTAAGTATCAACTGAAATGATAACTATCAACTTTTCTTCAGTTTTACCATTATAAATTTAAATTTAACAATTAAGCTCAGCTGGTTCAAATCAAATAGCGAGTAAAGTTCAGTATAATCAAAACTATCCTTTTCAAGTTATAATTAAACTAAGAATGGTTTAATCGAACTAGGGGTATGTAAGTGACGCTAGTAATTGTTATAATAACGACTCTACTCATAAAATAATAAAGATTTTAATAGTTTGTGGAACACTAGGATTGAAGACTAGCTAATGATTGATTCCCGCAGAAGTTCTCTCACTTTCTGGGATAAAATATAGTGCATGTTCTATTCTGATGTATAAGCTATGACATCGTGAAGCTTTATCAAAATCCGTCTAAATGTTTTTGCGTGAAAGTGTAACAAACATTCATCCACCCACCTTCACAAACTTTTGTATTTATAATATTAGTAGGATACCAAAAAGAAAAAGGTACATAATTACGTCCATTTAAATTTAAACTAAGATTCTAATGAAATTATAACAGCTATCATCTTTCTTTTAGTTTTACCTTTGTATAAATGTACTTATTCAATTTTAATAGTACCTATATCTTTGCAATCATGGGATGATAAATTAAATAACTGACTTTGTTTAATTTTTCCGAACTTAATTCCCCTGTAAATTAAAAATTCGAGGGAAACTAAATAACTAACTTTATGCATTTTATTCGCTTTTGAAGTGATGTAAGAGAGAACTTATTTATTTTTTGCTAAGTTATCTACTTTTTCTTAGCTACTTTTTTATCAATTTTTCAATATATATTTTTCCAAGTATGGCGCCTTGCAAGATTCATCTTATATATAAAATTCTCGTGTCACAATGTTCGTTCCCGTACTCCTCCGAAACGGCTTGACCGATTCTCATGAAATTTTGTGAGCATATCGGGTAGGTCTGAGAATCGGCCAACATCTTTTTTTCATAGCCCTAAATGATAAGGTATACCGAAGATATCCCGGACGTCAGCCTATACGAGATTAGAATGGCTCTCAAACAGCTCAAGGACAACAAGGCGCCAGGTGATGACGGAATCACTGCGGAACTCCTGAAAGCGGGTGGAAAACCGGTACTTAAGATCTTTCAGCGATTGTTCAATTCCGTCATCCACGAGGGCACAACGCCGGAAGCATGGCACAGGAGCGTGGTGGTTCTGTTCTTCAAAAAGGGTGATAATACCTTGTTGAAGAATTATAGACCCATCTCGTTGTTGAGTCATGTTTATAAGTTGTTCTCGAGAGTCATTACGAATCGTCTCGCTCGTAGGTTCGACGACTTCCAGCCTCCCGAACAAGCCGGATTCCGAAAAGGCTTTGGTACCATAGATCACATTCATACGCTGCGGCAGGTTATACAAAAGACGGAAGAGTATAACCGGCCACTTTGCTTAGCGTTTGTGGACTATGAGAAAGCCTTCGATTCGGTGGAAACTTGGGCTGTGTTGAGGTCGCTGCAGAGATGCCGGATTGACTACCGGTATATCCAAGTGTTGAAGTGCTTGTATGAAAACGCCACAATGTCAGTACGTATACAGGACCAGACTACGAGGCCAATCCACTTGCAGCGTGGAGTGCGACAGGGAGACGTTATCTCCCCGAAGCTCTTTACCGCTGCGTTGGAGGACGTCTTTAAGCTTCTGGATTGGAACGGGCTTGGCATCAACATAAACGGCGAGTACATCACTCACCTGCGATTTGCCGATGACATAGTAGTCATGGCAGAGACTCTGAGAGACCTCAATACAATGCTCAACGATCTCAGCAGGGTTTCTCAACAGGTGGGCCTGAAAATGAACATGAGCAAGACGAAAATCATGTCCAATGCTCATGCACCGCTCCACCCAGTAATTGTTGAGAACTCTGCACTCGAAATTGTCGACGAGTATATTTACCTGGGACACACAGTCCAGCTAGGTAGGTCCAATTTCGAGAAAGAGATCAACCGCCGAATCCAACTCGGCTGGGCAGCGTTCGGGAAGCTCCGAGATGTCTTCTCGTCCAAAATTCCTCAGTGCCTGAAGACTAAAGTCTTCGAACAGTGCGTGTTGCCAGTGATGACTTACGGATCCGAGACATGGTCGCTAACTAAGGGCCTCATAAGTAGGCTCAGGACCGCTCAGCGGGCGATGGAGAGAGCTATGCTCGGAGTGTCCCTGCGGGATCGAATCAGAAATGAGGAGATCCGGAGGAGAACCAGAGTCACCGACATAGCTAAGCGAGTCGCGATACTGAAGTGGAAATGGGCGGGGCACATAGTTCGAAGAGCTGATGGTCGTTGGGGTCCCAAGGTGCTGGAGTGGCGACCCCGCACCGGGAAGCGCAGTGTTGGCAGACCCCCCACCAGGTGGACCGACGACATCAAACGAGTCGCAGGGAGCCGCTGGATTCAGGCGGCGCAAGACCGAGGCCTGTGGAAGTCCATGCAAGAGACCTTTGTCCAGCAGTGGGCGTCTATCGGTTGATAAAGAAGAAGAAGAAATGATAAGGGTGACCAACCACTAAATATTTTTGCTGGCGGTACGAAGTTCGCTGGGTCAGCTAGTTTTCATATAACTTTTTAATCAATGATGATAATCAAAAATTAGAATTATAGAAAGATGCGGCTTTAATTGGACTTTCTGAAAATGCAACAGTCGATTTCGCAAAAAGTGTAGTTATTTAATTTTCCAACTACAGCGACAATATATCGTTGCTGTAGTTGGAAAATTAAATAACTAACAAAACCAATATCGCGAGTAAAACGCGATTTAGTGTTTTTTTGCGTCAAAAATGGCGATAACTTTGTTTTCATAAACAATTTTATATATGTTAAAGTTTCTTACTGTATCTATGTCCGAATCTACTTGCCATAAACTTTGATTAATTTGTTTGTGAGAAAAAAAATAAGATGCAATTATTTAGTTTTCCCTCACCAAAGTTTTGAATATTGATACACTTATTTATTTTTCCATGTCAGTTATTTAGTTTTTCTTCGTCAAGATTCCATTTAAGTTCGAAAAACTAACGATATAAGTGCCTTTGTTTAATTTTTCCACAGTAGTGAGACTTTATAAAGACCTATTGTTTACTTATTCAACTTTGAAAATCCTATACATGTGTCTCATTAGATCAAAAATAGAATGTTTTTTTAAAGTAAAACCAACAAAAAACGTTTCTTATTATTAACAGCTTAAAAATAAAATGAAAAAAACACTGAAACACCTTCATTCTTCTATCTGACTTGATAACAACTTATCATGATCATTCGAGTGTTTAAAACCAATGGTTACGTTTGTCAAATGGCTAACTCAAACTCTTTAGGAAGTTCAAAGATGCTCATCGATTCGCAAGTATCTATGAACTTATTAAGCTTTTCAATTAGCCGATTAGCTAAAGTAACTTATGAGAATTTTCTTATACATTCACTCTATGGAAACAAAACATTCACAAAAACAAATTCGATACATTATAGGTACTCACTTGATCACTATCATCTCTGATGAAAAGTGATCTGAAGTGAAGTGATGAAACGCGTTTGCCTTGAAGATTGGCCTTTTCACTCTTGTAGTATCGGGAAACCCACGATTTCAGAAGAAATATCCGGAGCCTAGTCGTGCGAACGAGAAATGAAGACTTAAACGCTTCGTGTGCGTAGATGGGATATCAAAGATGTAGTAATGGAAAGCATCCGATGACTTAAGTAGTCCACTCACTTATTAAACGACTTCTTACGCTCTCTACCTATAAAAAGACTTGTCATCATCACTGACTGACTGATTTATCAACGCACAACCTAAACCACTAGATTTAGAAGCTTGAAATTTTGACAGTAGGTTCCTTTTATAATGTAGGCATCTAATAAGTAGGGATTTTTGGAAATTCTATCCCCATGGAGGTTAAATAGGGGGTGAAAGTTTTTACGGTAGTCAAACATTTTTGCAAGTTAAGTACATCAATGAAACCTGCTATTTGAGCTTTCAATAAAATATGAAGACAGGGATTTAGCTTTTCGATTATAAATAAAGAAGTACGTGTTTCACAATTTAAACCTGATTTCATGCGGATGAGATCACGGGGGCAAAATCTATTTTACTCATAATCTTGAGCTTGATGGCTACAAATTCCAAGTACCCTATTCAGAACCATTTCAGGATTAAAAATCGTCAATGTTTTGCTTTGTGACGAAGGAATAGATGCATAGTGCATACCGCCTGTAATCGAACATGTATTAATCTCATTATGCGAAAATTATTAAGTTTTTGTAATCGGCAAAGGGTGTTATGCCATTGTAATTAACTCGTGAGCAATGTTAATTTCCCTTCCATTATCCTCCTTGTCGGTCGCCCAGTAGTACGGTACAAGCCCTTAGACATATATGGACCATCATTACCATATTGACAATAATGATGCCTGAAAACTGGACAGTGGAATCTTACTTACTTACTTTTCAATTTAAAAAGTACCCTTACATTGCAATCATGACACACGCAAAATTAAATAACTGATTTTAATTAATTTTTCTGGACTGCATGGCCCCTGTTAAGCAGAATATGTGTCGAGGGAAAACTAAATAACTAACTTTATGCATTTTATTCACTCTCGAAGTGATGCAAAGAGAGAACTTATTTATTTTTTGCTAAGTTATCTACTTTTTCCTCGCTACTTTTGTATCAATTTTTCAGTATTTATTTTTCCAAATGTGGCGCCTTGCAAGATTCATTTTCATATATCTTTTTAATTAATAATGATAATCAAAAATTAGAATTACAGAAAGATGCGGCTTTAATTGGTCTTTCTGAAAATGCAATAAAGTCGATTTCGCCAAAAGTGTAGTTATTTAATTTTCCAACTACAGCGACGATATAAATGTGACCATTCCGTGAAAATGGCAACTCTGTAACTACTGTGAATACCTCATGGAACTAGGAATTGCGACTACGTGAATACCTATTATTGGGTATGACCACTGATACTGTGACGTCAATTCAGTATACTGTGAAGCCTTGCCTTTTTAATTTGCTATACTGGTAACTGTTTAAAACGGAACGCAGTCCAGTATACTGTCATCCCCATTTTTCAAATCTCTAGGCGCTGTAATTTTTTTAATCACTTGGTCAAAGTATTGAGAGCTCCTTACCTTGAAAGCGCCAGTGCTCAAAGTACAAAAATGGTAGCGATTTATGACGTCCCTAGGGTAGGTACTGCGGCAGTGTACTGGCAGTCCATAACGGAACGAATTTTTCACCAGTAAGAGCACTGAGCAGTGCTCGCAGTGTTTATCGGAACACACCCATTGTAAATTCAATTCTCGTTCTTAGTTAAGAACCTTCATAAAATAGGTTGTTAATAGGTTCCTAGCTATCCCATATCCAGCGAAGTACTTTTACAGTTTATTGAAAGATGGCGCTGACAATGTTTTTAAACTTTCATGGTAGATGGCGCCAAAAAATTGATTAACCAAATGTAAATTGACACTCACACATTCGTAATTTGAAAGGTTTTGATGCCCCTTTTTTTATTGAAATATAATGATAAATAATGAAAATATTTGCCTGAAATTTGTATTTGCGCCTATAAAAAGGCCTAAAGGAATGATAAAACAAATTAAATAAAATAAAAAATGTATATCTTTCAAGATTAATCAAAAAGAAAAATGTATGAAAGTCGAGCTCTGCACATGCACCTTAAAGGCTATTTAATCACGAATGTTTGGCATACCTTCATCAGCGCTGTTGGGGCAGTCGAAATGGCCGTCACACACTTGAGTTAGATTGACGCAGCGGTTGGAAATACCCGGACATGCCCATTGACCCGACGGGCACCTGCAGGAACGAGAATTAATTTAAATTTTTATAATTTAGTTATGTAAGTAAAACAAGTAAAGCATTTTTTTTACTGGAGTGAATACACAAATCTTTATCTGGAACATTTTGTGAGATTACCATTGAAGATTAAATTAATATAATCGGGTTGAGGCCCCAGGGTCTAAACTACTTCACCCCGAATAGGAGACTGCAGTCCTGATCCTGCTATCAATCGTAGCTCAAAAGGTTTTTCAGGCATCGTCAATTGTTCCTAAAGAAGAGCTGCTCGTGTAAGCGGTACCTGAAGGGCGGGGGCTTGCACGCGTGCTGCAGCCCCTCGTCGGAGCCGTCGCCGCAGTCGTCGCGGCCGTCGCACACGTACGCGCGGAACACGCAGCGGCCGTTGTCGCAGCGGAAGTGGCCCGCGCCGCACGCCGCCGCGCCGCACGTGGCCGGCTCGTCTGACAGGTCCTCGCAGTCTGGGGTGCCTGTTAAAGGACGTGTTTATATTTTTTATCGTGTATCCATCTGCCCCCCCCCGATTGTCTAAAAGTTGCCGATCAAAATCTTATTCATTTCATGGCATTAGCGTCAAAAAAATAAACCATAACAGCATTAAGTTAGAGCTCAATTTCGTGTACGCATTCTCATATGTTTAGGTATGTACGATACGCTCCATAGCGCTCCATGTTAGAATCGGTTGTACTGAATTTTTGACTTTAAATCAATACAGTCAAGGAATATTTTACTTTGACGCTATGCCATGAAATTAATAAGATTTTGATCGGCAATTTATAGACAATCGCACCTCTGGATGCTCGCATAATTTGGAAGAAACATCAAATCTTTGATGACCTTCCAGTACCTTTTGGTTGCTCTAATTTGCCTCTTGTGGTTGGATCGTGACTTTTATCTTACTCTAGACATCATGGGGTGTCTAGAGTTGTGATAAAAGTAATAAAAGTCATGTTGCCAACAGGTTTGAAGTTCCGATGCGTATTTAGATTATTGGTATGGATTAGATATGATGCCATACGCCTGGGTAAGCTGCGCAGGTAAAATGTTTCCCGATTGCGAAATAAACACAGTGAAGCAAGTTCTGTTCGTAAACTCAAGTTAATTGAAGTGGGCTCACCATCGCAGTACCAGGTGCGCGGTATGCACAGGCCGGACGAGACGCACTGGAACTGGCGGTCGGCCGCGCACTGGTGCGGCGCGAGCGACGGGCAGCCCGCCTCGTCTGAACCGTCATTACAATCCGGGATGCCGTCGCATTTGTACGCCTCCTACAACATACAAGTCACCGAAAGTTTGTTTAAACTCTTTTGTACCTCAGATTCCATTTAAAAGTTGGTATAACTACAAATCAAAATGATCATCTATAGAGTCTGCTCATTGTTATGTCTTCTAATCCAAAAGAAAGAAGAAAATTGCCATAAAGTTGCAAGAAAGCATAGACTTAGAAAGAGTGTAGAAGGGATTATTACATCGCCTGTTGTAGTGCGGTATTGCTTTGGACGTTCTTATGGTTTGTAGAGCGCCATCTAAGTTTCATTTTTGAAACACGTGCAAACCCAAGACCCATCGCCCAAAGCGCGGGAACCATGGAATTGATACCTGACCCGCAGCCAAAAAAGCAGGCCTTAGCCAACATGTGACTTAAAGTACAACATCAGGGAATTGATCTACTCTACGGCTGCCCAGGCAAAGAAGCCATGCCTCGAGGCCTGTACCCCCGACTTAACCAAGGCCAAACGGAGCACGAGCACGAGGAGCAGCCTCTTGCTGCTGCGTTCTTCCTCGCACTCAAACCCGGGTAAGGAGGCCCTACTTCGAAGCCTGTACTTTCGATTGATCTACAGACTATCGGAAAAGACGCTCTTCTATATTAACCGGTAGACATCCACTGCTGAAGAAAAGTCTCTCGCATGGACTTTCATAGGCCCTTTCTTTCTTTCAACTTCTTTTCTTTCTTTTTCAAACTTTTTCACCACTTGCCCACTTTCCATTCTTGCACCACTTGCATTTATCGGCTCCCTACAACTCGTCTGATGTCGTCGATCCATCTAGTGGGCGGTCTGCCAACACTGCGCTTCCCGGTGCTGGGCACTTTGGAATCATCAGCCCCGTCACAGATATTCATAATCATTTAATGCAATTGCAATAAATTGCATTCCAACATTAAATTATAATATACTTTTACATTGGAACCCCGTTGGGGCACGGCGATCGCTATCGCTCACCTGAACGCACTGCTTGAGGTCGGCGCACTTGAACTGCGAGGCGAGGCAGGACACGGGCGGGCAGTCGGCCTCGTCCTGCTTGTCGAAGCAGTCGTCGTCGCCGTCGCACACCCACGACGCGGGGATGCAGTGGCCCGTGCGGGGACACGTGAACTGAACAGGGGACAAACGTATTCAGCTGTTATGTTTTCCATCCGATTATACCAAATCAGGGTTCAGAATAAATTTATAAACACATATCAAAAATTATAAATTAAACTTGGATGTCGCAAATAGTTGCTTAAACTGAAAAAGTAAATACATATCACTAATTTCGATGCTGACGTGTAGTTCGACCGTAGCCATGGTGTAGGTGGCTAAGACACTCGGGCGCGATTCCCAAGAGATGTTGGTTTCGAATCCCGCTGGCTTCGGAATTTTTGTTATGTGTTTCTTAAATTTATTCTGATATTTCTTTAAGTGTAGGTTAACATTTTAATAAAAAATAAAAATATAGATCAGGGTTATGTTGTACCGAAGCATGCTGTTCTAACTCTCAACCCTCGAATGATAAGGGATAGCCAATAGTCTACCACGCCGGCCGATGGCGGATTGGTATACTTCTTACCCCTTTTTGGACCATTTCGGATTTGGACCTTTCAGGGATGCAGGTTTCCTCACTTTCCTTCACTGCTGAAGCATGCGATATTTATGTAATTGCTTAACATGCAACATATGTAACCGAAAAATCAGAGGTCGGGTTGAGGCACGAATAAGAGACTTCAGTCATGATCAATAGGCTATCAATCGTAGCTTATGTCATGTCTTAAAATGAGTATTTGAATATTAGTTTCAATTCATAGCCTCAGTATGTCACGGTCTCTTTAAACATTTCTGTGGTGGTGTCGTGTGGTGCAAGTTGTTATGTTCCCTCAAATGGTTGAGCGAAGCAATGGCTGGGTCATGCGACATGCTCGTGAACGGGTTCCACCGGCGGGAATAGGGCTACATTCCGTCTGCCCGTCTTAACATGCGTTGAATTATAATTAGGTATGCTTTTGTGGAACTCATTGTGGAAACACTGCATACATAGCATATTACCTATTGAATTGTAAACCTGTTTTTAAAGAGAAACCACCGAGTTTCTAGCTGGTTCTTCTCGACAGGAAGGGCATTCCAAACCAGTGGTAGACTCATCGACGATTCAAAAGCATTCATCATCATCATCAATAGCCTATAACAGTCCACTGCTGGACTAAAGTCTTCTCCCAAGGGGAGGGTTTGCCCATAATCACCGCGCTGGGCAGACGGGTTGGTGATCGCAGTAGATGGTAGTAGTAGCACAGAGGACGCTGCTGCCCGTTCTCTGTTATTATTCCCTCAGTCGCCTCGTACGACACCCGCGGGAAGAGCAGGGGAAAAGCATTCATTTCTATTCTATTCTTAAATACAGGTTGAATAAGGAATAGCTGACCTGGAAGTAGGCGCAAGTTTTATCGGCGCAATGGGAGCCCTCATCCGAGCCGTCCCCACAGTCGTTCTCGGAGTCGCATTTCCAGGTGTTGGGCACGCATCTGCCGTTGCCGCACTGGAACTGCGACGAGCTGCACGTCACGTTGACGCAGCCCGTCTCGTCGGAGAAGTCCCCGCAGTCGTTCTCCGAGTCGCACTTGAACGTGGCGGGGATGCAACGACCCGACTTGCACATGAATTCTGAAGCGCTGCACGTTGTCTCTGCAAAATTCGTGTACTTTTTGGAAAATATGCAAAAACCTATTTTTTTTTTTGTTAAAGCAAATGAGAAACCAATAAAGGGGCTCTATTTGATGAACGATAGAACCCAGAATATGATGGATGAAAAAAGGGGAAAGTCCTAAAGTCACAACTTTAGGACTTTCACCGCAAAATGCGTAACCGATTTTGATTTATTAACCTTCTAGTGATGTAAACAAATATAGTACTTATAATAAACTCCATAGCATATATTTTGGCGTGACCAAAGTGACGAATTGTGACGACTTTGTCTTTGAAATCAGGTCATAGCGATATCAGATTCGATTTCTTTTTCTATCTTCAGGTATGTCTTCTTACAATAGAAAATATATTAAGTCCTGAATACCAAAAACAACATTTCTCAGTTATATTTTAATGTAGTCCTCTAAAAGTGTATCAAACACAAAAACAAAAATGTAAAAAAAAAATAACTAACTGGTGCAGTTCTGTTCCTCGTCGCTATTGTCCAGGCAGTCGTCATCTCCGTCGCACACCCAACTCTTGGGAATGCAGCGTTGGTTATTGCACGTGAAGTCCCAGCTGTTAGGGCAGGCTTGCACCGGCGGCTCGGCGTTGGGGTCCGCGATACAGCTGGTCCCGTCCGGAGCCAACTTCTCGCCGTACGGGCATCCGCACTTAACGGTCAATAGCTCAGTGTTATTCCTCGGTATGGCGAAACAGAACTTCTGACAATTCCCATTATTTATCGAACAGGGTTGATTTGGATCGATCTTCTGTATATCCTGGCTGTACACTTTGACACCGTACAACCTGTTCGTTTGTGGTTCTCTGACCATGATGTCTTCCTGTTCTCCGGTCAGTTTGTGCAGACGCACTATAGCATCTAATCTCCAGTCGGTTATGTACATGAAGTCTTTATAAATCACTATCGAGAACGGATGTCTTATCAGCCTAGAATTGACTGTCTTAACATCTGTTCCGTCTAATTTAGCGTGCTGTACGTGGTCCAAGAGAGCGTCACACCAATAGACTCTGTTCGCGTCGAAATCTATGGATAAACCGTTCGGCCAACCCAGTGTGACATTTTCAAACACCAGAAGCCCGCTACCGTCGGTGTTCGCTCTACATATGTTCGCAGGCCGGTCCCACTCGGAGAAAAATATGTATCCCTTATTTGGGTGTACCACGATAGCTCGTGGACGTTTCAAGTCCTTGAGTAATGTCCTCTTAAAAGCTATATTTCGTGTCGATAACACATTGAGGGTTCCTTTTCTCGAGTCGATATAATACAAGTTTTTGGAAGCCCAGTCCACGGCCAAACCTTCTACTCCCTCATTTTGGGATGCTAAAACAATTTCTCTTGTGGTTCCGTTTCTGTGTACTCTATAAATAACGTCTTGTAAAACGTCGGAGTAGTAGATATGTTCGTCCCGCGCATCGAAGTCCAAGCCAACGAACCGCGCTCTTCTCGACACTACGGGAAGAATAGCGTCGCTGAATCCCTCAATGACCGGATTCAACACTTTTCCTTTAATGAACCTCTGCTGGGAATACATCAGGAACTCCTTAACTATATCACAGTTTCTTAAATCAGATTCTAAGCTATATCCTATATTGCACGCGCACCTATATCCCAAGCCTCCGTTCTGTAAGGCGGTCACTATACACATCTGCGAGCATCCGCCGTTGTTGACTCCGCACGGATTGTTCACTGAAGTTTGTTTGAGGGAGTGAACCACTGTTAGCGCTTTCGGTTCTCTTATATCTTTCGTTTTATAAA
The DNA here is from genome assembly GCA_029955525.1 of Oeneis ivallda. Classification (NCBI taxonomy): domain Eukaryota; kingdom Metazoa; phylum Arthropoda; class Insecta; order Lepidoptera; family Nymphalidae; genus Oeneis; species Oeneis ivallda. The sequence continues at coordinate 132,355 of JARPMR010000050.1, read as the reverse complement.
TAGCCTGTATACTCGAGGAACCTTCGTACTTATTGACAGAATTGATTCCTTGTTTCGTGCTATCGGACCAGTATACTCTATCACCGAACAGAGCTAATCTGGAAGGGCTTGGAACTTGCTGGCCTCTTAATACTAAAAATCTGTAGTTCCCATCGTAGTCCACGGTTTCTATATAGTCCAATAGTGAATCGCACCAGAAAATTCGCCTCGCGATTGTGTCTACTGCTATGCCAGAGGCTTTGTACGTCGCTTCAGTTACGATTGACTTTGTGTGTGTGCCGTCCATGTTTGCTCGGATAATCTGAAAACAAGAATATCATGAGAATGTTTGTTTGTCAATTTAGTAAGGGCAATAGAAAATGCCATAATATTGACTGATTGATGAAATAGACTATTATTGCAATGCTGTCTCAACTCTGTACTGGATGGCTAACTCGTAGCGAGGTAACAAGCCGACATCCTTACTTAATATCACTGATATCAGGTCAGGTAAAAAAAAGACAGCAATCTTGAAATTCAAAGAACAAATATGAACTCCAAAATTTATTGACTTACTTGGCTGCTGTCGGCAACAAACATCAAACCAAGCGTTGGGTCCAGGGCTATATCGGCTGGGTTGGTGAGGTTGGAGCCCAGCACCACAGCGTGCCAGCGCCCGTCCAGCTCGAACACGTCGATCTTCTGCCCCATGGCGTCGGCCACGTACAGCTTGTCCCCCACCCAGTCTACAGCCAGCGCCACGGGCGCCCAGGAGCCGGCGATGGTGATGTCGTTACCTCCGTAGGTTGAGATGCCAGCCGGTGCGTTGAGTTGTTGCGAGTGGATCTGAGGACCAGATCAGATTGACTTTATTATGAGTTAATAGAGAAACCGTGCAAAAACTTGTTGCTTTAACTATGGGTTGACGTGATATTTTTGTATGGGTATAGGTATACTTGGATATAGGACACAGACTACTTTATCCCGGAAAATCCAAAAGTTCTCACGGAAATTTTAAAACTTAACCAACCACGTGGATGAAGTCGTGGGCATCAGCTAGTCATGTAATGTATGGTAGTAATCAGTTAATTAAAATAAAATTATTTAAAGAATCCCTAAACTGGATTATCTTTTCATAATAGACTCTAATTCAGATTAGCAAAAAGACAGATCACAGAAATCTTTAAAAAAAATTAAATTCATTTAAGGAGTAACAAGAAAACTCACCTTTCTAGTCTTAAGATCAGACCAGAACAACATATTCCGCCGATAGTGGAAGTCCAGACCAGCTGCAGTTGAGGAGTTAGCAAGGGGCGAAGGCGCTCGCCCCAGTAGGTCCAGGCGCAGCACTCCGCGCTCGTGGGCTAAGGCTAACCACGCGCCTTCCGATCTGGCAGAACACCGACCCCGTTCACCGAGGGTGTAGCCAGGTGCACAGGCGCAAGTGTATGCTGTAATTTAAATTTAACATATTCTAAACATCGATTGAAAAGCTGTATTTTAAACTTGCTGGGGCACCACTCAGGGCCGTAGCAAAAAGGATGCTACTAGTAAATCTAGAAAAGAAAAGAAAGAAAGATAATGTCTTTATTCACTTATGGTGACACAGGCAAAACTAGATACAAAAGTATAATTTCGTCTGTGACACCACCCAGAAAGGGTGTACAGCAATCAGGATGCAACTCCAAATTCTTTAACTCATATCCAGGAGTATTGAAGAATACTACTCCATATTCTTTTACTCACATTCGGGAGTATTGAAAGATGCCACCCAAATTATTTTACATCCAGGAGTGTTGAAGGATGCAACCCATAATTGTTCTACTCACATCCAGGAGTGTTGATGCAGAGCTGGTGGCAGGGCCCCCACTCGCGGCACTCGTCCCTGTTCACGCACGTGCGGTTGTCTGCAGACAGCGTCAGCCCGGCCGAGCACGCGCACGCGCCGCCATGCGGGGACGCCACGCACTTGTACTCGCAGTCCAGCACCGGACACGAAGAGGTAGCTGCAAACAATGGTACTTGGTAACTCCACGAAATACTAGGGTTCACCTGGAAGATTTCAGATGGGTCGTAGTGGTCTAGGTCTAGTTGAGCCAAATGGGCACTTTCGTCCATCATTCATCTCAATAAATGTCATGACAAGTTGTGAAGAGGTGAACAAAAACTTCTAGTCAAATGTGTGGCTCCTGCAGACTACATATTAGAAAATTTTACAACTGAACTACTTATTTTAATCAATTTTTTTCGTGTTTAAGGTGGCACAATGAAAAATTCAGAATTTTATGGCGTCCGTCAATCCTGGAAGTTTATTACGGCTTCCTCAGCGTAGTGGCGAGTGCTGCAACTGGGGGACAAATTATGAATTTAAAATTTCTGGTCTGGTCTGCTATGTTGAGCGGCTTCTGCTGAGCCAAAAAACCATCTCACAAGAAAAGAAGTGCTGCTAACCAATCCAGCACGCGTTATCGCGTGGACTTATCTAAAACTAGGGCTAACTTGTCATTGAATACAAAAAAAATTACGCACGCCACCAAATGCAATTTCAACCTCACCACCTGGGTGCCTGGAGCATTTCGACCGTCCGCTGTGCCAGATCTTTTTTCCACGCACTACCAAACGGTAGAACCAACTCCCTTCGATGGTGTTCCCACTTAATTGCAACAGAGGGTTATTCAAGGGACGGACCAAATTCCTGTAAAGCCAGCAACGTATTGGCGGTGCCTCTGGTGCTACAAATGTTCATGGGCGACGGTTATCGCAATACATGACTCGCCTGCTCGTATGCTCGAATGCTCGCTATTCATATAAAAAAAAAATGGAACTCACAACAAGCAGTTTCCTCATCAGCATTATCCTCGCAGTCCCTCTTGCCGTCGCAGAGCTGCCACCTCGCGATGCACTTGTGCGTGCCCCCGGGCCCCCCCTTGGGGCACAGGTACTTGTTGTCGGGGCACGCGATGGCCGTGCAGTTGGCCTCGTCCGAGCCGTCCGCGCAGTCCTTGTACCCGTCGCAGTGGTACGTGGCCGGGATACAGAGCGCGTTGCTGCAGCGGAACTGGCCGATGTGGCACGGGGGGAAATCTGGGAAAAGAAGAACGTCAATTCGCGACTGTGGAAGCGGGAGGAAACTAAAGGAAATACAGTGGACCCACGGTAATCCGACAAACATTTTGCAGGGCAGTTGTACTAGAAGAATGTTAAATATGTATGTAGAAGGACAAAAGAGTTGAGGAAGATTAAAGAAAAGATGGATGGATTGTGTGAAAGAGGATATGTGTTAAGAGGAGTGGATAATGAGTTGACGGATGATAGATGCGATTGGAAGAGAAAGACACGTGCCGACCCCAAATAGCTCGAGGAAACTAGAGATGCTGTACTCGGCACAATCACTGCAGCTTGTGGTGACTGAGTCTGTTTGCGAACGCAGCCGTCACTGACAAGTAAGTTGTCAACTCAATATAATCAAAAATGTGTAAATGTCAAACTGTTCTTGCCGCGCATTTGTTGGCGCGTTTTACTTTCCTTGTTCTTACTTGCAGATTACAGAATCTTAGAATGAGATTAGAGCTGATTGTTTATTTGGACTCCTGGGTCCGCTGCCAAAGCTATTAAAATCGTTTCTACCGGAACATAAGTAATATAGGTAGGTTTCAGCTTTCCAAATAACTTTGGCTTTAAGTTTTAGTTAGAGGCACACATTGAAGGTCTCCTCTTCTTGAAAATCCTCGAAGATTATGCTGGATGTCCAATGTGTTTCTTCTTCCGTTCCGAGTTATAAGAAGGAGACGGGAGAGGATTAGCAGTTTTATTTGTTTATTTGCGTGATTAATGTGATTTTGTGAGAACGGCGTGAACATATGTAGATAGAAGATAGTTAAAAAAAGTTGTAGAAGGTCACTCACTGCAGGAAGCCTCGTCCGAGTTGTCCCCACAGTCGTCCTTGTGGTCGCACTTCGCGGAGGCCTCTATACACTTGTCGCCGGTGGCGCACTTGAACTGGTCCAGTCGACACGCCATCGTCTGTCCCGGACAGTCCTGCTCGTCTTTGCCTGTTCTGCAGTCTAAATACCTGGAAAATAAATTAATTCATTTTTTAATCATCAGGTTAGTTAGATTTTAATACCAATGTGTGTGTGTATTTTATCAATTATACGTTGACGACTTCTCTGGCGCAGTGGTGAGTGCTGTGGTCTTATAACTGGGAGGTTTTAGGGTTCGATTCCCGGTGGGGTCAATTTGGGAATTTATAATTTCTGAATTGTCTCTGGTCTGGTCTCGTGGGAGGCTTTCGTTGGCCGTGGCTACTTACCACCCTACCGGCAAAGACGTGCCGCCAAGCGATTTAGCGTTCCGGCACGATGACGTGTAGACACCGATTAGGGGTAAGGGTTGAATTTTCACTGATCTTACACTGCATCGTCACTTACCATCAGGTGAGATCGCAGTCAAGGACTATCTTGTCATCGAATAAAAAAACGTATTTATTTATTCGGTGCCTATATAATTTCTTTTTTAATATATTGATTTGACTGTAATATCACTCGAAGGTAAGTAAGATATCTACTCATTCTTGATTTAAAGATACCCAAGTTATAGTAAGTTGGGAGAACGGAAGCCGGAAAGGTATTCCCAATAGCGATGCGTATTTGGAACGAGGAAGCAAAGCGCTTAGTGAAAGATCCTGGAAAAATCAGTTAAAAATAGCCCTGTCCATTCTATGACAGTTCTGTGTGTAGGTATAAATGCTATCGAACAGGATTTTCAAGGAATAATTCTGTGAAACTCAAAAGGCATTTAGCGCCTGTATAAGATAACATTCCAAGGATTTTCAACGAATAATTCCGCGAAATCCAAAAGAAATTTCGCCCGTGTAGTATCATTCCACCGATAGGCTTGTCATACATGGAATGTCGTGGAGGTACGTACCCGTCACATTTCTTCTCTTTGGGCAGGCAGGGGCCCTGCGTCGACACCTTCCCCGTTCCCGCACCCTCCAGCCCGCACTGGAAGTCTTCTGTCTGGCATTTGCGGTACGCTGGAACCAAAACAAGAAAAAGTAAAAAAAAAAGTAACCCAAATACGCAAAATACCCTTCGTTACCCGTGTCACAACCAGTCCTATCAGCAGTAGCACGGGTAATTTCTTTGCCCGTGTTACTAAAGTAGAATCAATAATTCAGTAGACAGAAATGACATTTACAGTGTTGTCAGTTTCTGATGAATATAAAATAGTGTTGTCACTTATCAATCACTTACTCATTACGTCGTGTACCAAAACACTTATTTATTTTTTTGTAAGAAAATTCTTTAATATTGTGTTCATTATAATTGATACAAAAATATTTTGAATAGCCATTATTATGATCTTATCGAAAATCTGATCTCATCTTTGTCGGCCTATACTGAGGAAATAAAACAACTTTTAGTAATAAAAATAGATCCTGAATATTTCTATTCGTGCTTTCTATTATTACAGCTTTAAAAAGGTGACCTTTATTATTATTTCTATTACATACTATGTGATCTTATGAGATTTATAAAATGAAATGTAATAGTACAGTACTACAGCTATCACTACCTCCTGAACTAGAAGATCACTATTACAATAAATATGGCAATATTATTTTAGAAAGTGACATTAGCAACTGTCATTTGAGTCTACTGAATTATTGATTCTACTTTACCATCTGCCTCAGTTTTAATACGGAGGAAAAAAGTTACCCGTGCTACTACTGACTAGGACTATGGCCTGTAGGCTGTTACTATGAAACTATACTATCCTTACTCTGTGCTGTTACCCTTCTCTGAGGAAACTAGCGCGAATAAATAATAAATAATAATTAAACTATAAGCAGTGATACGTAGATAGGTTAGGACTGTGGTCTCCTATTCAGGGGTCGCAGGTTCGATCCCGGGTACGCCTCTGCGCCGTTTACCTCAGACTTTTCGGAGTAAAGTGCGTTTAAGCTATTAAATATCACTTGCTTCAACGGTGAAGGAAAACATCGTGAGGAAACCTGCACATCTGAGAGTTCTTCATAATGTTCTTGAAGGTGTGTGAAGTCCGCCAATTCGCATTGGGCCAGCGTGGTGGACTATGGCCTATAACCCTTCTCTGAGAGGAGACCTGCGCTCAGTAATGAGCTCTTGATGGGTTGCTGATGATGATGATGATGAATAATTAAACTATAACGCTATGTAAAAACATCAGTTGTTTTATATAACTCCACCTAAAGAAGTGGAAAACAAAAGTAAGTAGGTATAGCTCACAAGTATATATTTTATAAACAGATTGAGAACTCTATGAAGAATTTAACTGTTTGAATTTTCTTTTGATTGGAAAGAGACGAACGAACAGAGGACGTAGCCGGAGTAAGCGGATTGTTTACTGTGTGGAAAGATCCGCTCAAGGAAAACCTCAAGAAAGCGGTTTATCGCGCAAAGGTGTTAGTTTTAGGGCGCACGTCCGCTTTTCTCTAGGGATGTGCGAATCAGCTCACTAAAAAAAGGGAGAGATACATATCTTTAATGTCACAGAGACTTCTGTATCTGAGATATTTTGTATCATGATATGACTCTCTCAGTTCAATATTTCAGTAGCGAAAGATTTTTTAAGACACATTAACGCTTTCCAGCAATCTTATATTAGGTGTCAAAGACGATGCAATAAGGAAGCGTATACTATCTTGCATAGCATTAGATTAGATGGAGGTATGGAATTTTATTAAACACTAACCTTAACTCGGTTTCTATGTAGGGTCTTACCACTCTGACCAAGGAGCTCTAAATATCTCTAAACGTTTAGTGCGTTCAAGCTCAAGCATAAGTATCATAATTGAGCAGTTAAAAAATCCCAAATTGAACTTAAAGGTTTACAAAAACGTTAAAAAGTTTAAAAGCATCAAAAAGAAGATAACTCAGGGCCTCCTATTTAGAAAACCATATCGCATACAGCTGCATGGTGTCATAATATATGCAGTACGTACTGGTTGAATGATATAGTAGTACTAGTAGTACTGATGTTGCTGTAGCCTGTGAGCTTTTTAGTAACGCCTTGAAGAATAGTCATATGTTAATCGTCTTAGGTTAATTTCGGTTTTAGTATTACTGACATAAAATATTAAATAAAAAAATTGGTTGTCTGTAAAGTCGGTTTACGGACGATAGTTTTACGTGATATCGTCATAAAGAAACATTGATGACCGCTAACCACAACGCGCACGCGATGACTGGCGGGCCCGGCGGCCGGCACCCGGCGCTCTGCCAACGCTTGGGCCGATCGTGCCTCGCTACCGCTTGTTCCGCGCTCTCGCTTGCACGCGCAGTCTAGGCGGAACATAACACTTTTTCGTGCGTGCAGCCGGTGTTATCGATTTATATAAGACGTTATCACGTCAAAAAACTTGAAACTATAATACAGGAATAAAGTTTTTTGTTTTTTTTTAACTATTTATTATTATTACTTACACACAATGATCCCAGTTGGTCGAAACAAAATATTTTTTATTTATTTATTTCATATATTTAGTTCATTTTTATCCTTCGCGCGTACGTATCACCAAAGTCTACTTAGCTCGGTTAATGCGATTTCCACATAAGCCCGTGTGAAAACGCCCGATAGGTGGCGTCTTTGAATGGCGAGTGCATCCTCTGCCGACACCGCAGACTGCACACGGGAAGCTGGGGCTTTGTTCGTCTTTTCATATTTTTCAAATAAACCCCTAGCGTAAGGCTGTTCTACAATAAAGTGAAACAGTTCCATTGTAAGGGTATTTGCACCGGATTTACTGTGGAATCCAGTGGTGGACTCACTTCACCATTCAAAAGCATAGCTTTAATGTTTATTTGAATAGTAAAAATATTATTCTATTTGTTTTTAGTCGGGATATTATAGGAAAAGTTCTGACAGATCCGATACTTTTCATTCCTTAACTTTAGGAATCTTTTAAAGCAATCAATCAATAACTTTCCATCTCTATTTGTTGTTACTTTCTCTCTGCAAATTAGGTATTCCACATTGCTGAAGGTCTTGACCCCTTTCCATTATTCATATAATGGTAGGAGTTTCCTTAGCATAATAATGCGGTGGATGCCCAGATCCTTCTGCATTCGACTGAGGTAACGAGATTTCGACTTTAGGTTTAACGGTTTTTACCATACGTGTTTTGACTTTTCCGGATAAAAAGTATCCAGCATTCATGTCCAGGTTGCAAGCTATCTGTCCACAAAGTTTTGGCTAAATAGAATTGACAGAAAATAAACCAATTTTTTTTGTACAAAACCTAACTTTTGTGCCCGAGATTTCGTCCGCGTGGTTTGAATTAGGTTTTGGATTTGAATTTTGAAAAACTGTGAAACACAGTCTCCTTTATTTTTAATCGAAAGGCAAATAACCAAGTTTCATGGATATAACTTGAAAGACTTCCATCTCCTATTTACCTAACTCCCTTGGGGTTGGAATTTCAAAAAATCCTTTCTTAGGTGCGTACGTTATAAAAGGAACCTACTGTCAAAAATTCAAGTTTCTGACTCTTAATTGTTTAGATTCTGCGTTGATAGATCAGTCAGTCAGGATAAGTCTTTTTATAAGTACAGATTTCGTAGCAGTTGGCCGCAAAGTGAAGGCAAAGATGGTACTCTGAGATGGCTCCTCAATTGCAGCGCCTCATTACGTATTCCGTCCATGATGGACGCCTTTGTGCCAGATCCCCTAAATTAAATGCTAATTTTCACTCAACAAAGTAGCTTGCTGAGCATTTGACTAAATAACAATAATAATATGTTCAGTGTACAAAACTACCATTTAACATCAATTGAAATTCAGATAAATGTGGAGATATGTTAGAATTATCAGAATCATGTATGTCTTTCTCGAAGATATTGATGATGATGATATTTTTTCCTCGGTTGAAAAGTCAGCCGTTAGATTAATCCTAAAGCCGTTAGATAATCAATTATTGTCGATGGATATATTCTTGAAGCTATTCAAGAATATACATTCCTTGGGCAAATTGGGTAAAAACAGCTTTGGGAAGGAGATTGACAGGAGGATACAGTTAGGTTGGGCAGCATTTGGGAAACTTCGTCGAGTCTTTTCGTCGCAAATACCACAATGCCTAAAGACAAAAGTCTTTAATCAGTGCGTCCTACGAGTGATGACTTACGGTGCCGAAACGTGGACACTGACAGTGAGGCTAGTCCACAAACTTCAAGTTGCTCAGCGTGCTATGGAGAGAGCCATGCTCGGAATTTCTTTGAGGGATAAAATCCGAAACGAAGTAATTCGCCATAGAACTAAAGTGACCGACGTAGCTCTTAGGGCGAGCACGCTGAAGTGGCAGTGGGCTGGTCACATTTGTCGGAGGACCGATGGCCGCTGGGGTCGTAAGGTCCTCGAGTGGAGACCACGTCTCGGCAAACGGAGTGTAGGGCGCCCCCCGGCTAGATGGAGCGATGACATCCGGAAAGTGGCCGGCATCGATTGGATGCGAAAGGCCGAGGATAGGCAACGTTGGCGCTACTTAAAAGAGGCCTATGTCCAACAGTGGATGCACTCTGGCTGATGATGAAGCTTAATCGTTACTAATATTATAAATGTGAAGGCGTGTTTGTTTGTCCTTCAGTCACGCAACAAAATAGCAACGAATCAACGTGATTTTTGCACAGTTGACGACTTAGGATTGATATATGTATAGGCCACCTTTTATCGCAGACAAACACAGGAATCCCACAGGATTTTCAAAACAAGAGCTTATTAATAATTTTCTACTGTCTCTTGCGTGTGACTATCCCGTCAAAATCTTTCCAGCCGTTCCAACTAGTAGCCCGTATAATCAGACTGACAGACAGACAAATAAATTTAAATCCCAAACAGACATTTTTTCTACTAATTTGTGCACAGATGAAACTTCAAACTTAAAGCTTTTGGCCGCAACTTTTTCTGAAAATTTATTTTTCTGGAATAAAAGTAGTCACGTCACACATGCAAAAAAATCACGTTGATGCATCGATTCATTGAACAAATAAACGCACATAAGGTATATTTCTAAAGATATTTATTTTCATTCTTTTCTTTAAAGCAATACATTATTATTTGAGCAGCGAACTCTGCACCGACTAACAACGACGACAATATCGTGGAAGCAAGTTCTGGCCAAAGTTTTAATGGAGGGCAATTATTACGTTCCTTTCTTTTATTTCTTTCTTTCCATCACGCTCGCCGCTTTCACACTTCTTGATATAATAACTGAAAGAAATTACTAAGTTCTGCGAACAGCCGTCAACAAAATTGTTGACAAAGAGCTCGATTTTTTTTAAATAAAAAATAAAAGGTACGATTTGAGAAACTTTACGAGCAGGGAGAACTCTCACGTGTCAGCATCCACTCACACTTTATGTACTGAAGATGCCTATTGTGTATGAAGATACATCTTTTTAACCGACTTTAAAAAAGGAGGAGGTTATCAATTCGTCGGAATCTTTTTTTATGTGTGTTCACCGATTACTCGAAGACGCCTGAACCGATTTGGAAAATTATTTTTTGTTTGAAAGGGTGTACTTCCCAGGTGATCTCATTTAAAATTTTATCTAAATCGGTCGAGCCGTTTTAAAATATTCAACAATATATTATAGATATACTTTGTAGTGGCGCGGGTATTTGAAGTCAGTTTTTTAAAATAATTTTTTATATTAAATTATTCATTATTATTATCAATCGATAGACGTCAGACAAAAGCCTCTTGCATAAACTTCCACAGGTTCCGGTCTTACGCCGCCTGTAACCAGCGGCTTGCTGCGACTCGTCTGATATCGTCGGTCCACTTAGTGGGCGGTCTGCCAACATAATCTAACCTAAACCACTAGATTTTTGGTTGAAGCGAGCTCAGTTCTTTCCATCATTGATTGTCGTCAACACAAGCCTATCTTGCAATAAAAAACACGTACAACTTTGACATCATAATATCCTTCCAGAAAAGGAACCCTAAAAAGATATTCCTTTAATCTAGCGAGTCGTCAGTGATCGTAAAATATAACGTAAAATCATGCAAACGTAGGTATATATTATATTGCTGACGCGTCGCAGTATTTTACGTCTCACTCCAGATTGAGGACATTCGGGCCCTTCTGTCCGAAGCATGACCCTTCCATGAACGACTTAGCACTTCGGACTTGGGCAAACATAAAAATTCTTTTCAAAAAGAAATTGGTTGTCTGTAAAGTCGGTTTACGGACGATAGTTTTACGTGATAACGTCATAAAGAAACATTGATGAAAAATTGCATACTTTTATGAATTGAATTGAATTATTTTATCACTGAACTATCATTATTTTGTAGAATACAAAGAAGGAGTTAATTGAAAATTACAATTTTCTCCAATCACAAGCCAACGCTTGGGCCGATCGTGTCTCTCTATCGCTTGTTCCGCGCTCTCGCTTGCACGCACAGGCTCAGGCGGAACGTGGCACTTTTTCGTGCATGCAGCAAGTGTTCATCGATAAAGACGTTATCACGTCAAAAACAGAGTTCAAACGCCACTACAAAATATAAAAAGCCGGCCAAGTGCGAGTCGGACTCGCGCACCGAGGGTTCCGTACTCCAAAAGTAAAACGATTATATTATATTAATTTGCTTATTTATCGTTAACTTTGTTTGTAGAGGTTTATTGTTAATATAAAAAAAACTATGCTAGTTAGAGCGTTGGTTTTATTTTTCTTACTTAAACTAAACTTCGGAGATAAGGGAGGGGGGGGGGGAAGGTATTTTTTTCAACATTTTGGCCGATTACTCAAAAACTATTATATATACAAATATATAAAAAACTGTTTTAGAATGCACAAGTAAAGGCCTTTCATATGATATTCCACTCGGTATAGTTATCTTACTTTGAAATTCCAAACCCCCGATTTTCCCCCTTTTTTAATCAAACTAAAATAATTTTCGCGTTGCTTTTATTTTTCCTGTAAAATATACATAAACCTCTATTGACCATAATTATTTCAGATTTTTCGATTGGTAAACTTCGGAGATGAGGGGGGGGGAACCGTATTTTTTTCGACATTTTGGCCGATTACTCAAAAACTATTATATATAGAAATAAATAAAAAACTGTTTTAGAATGCACAAGTAAAGGCCTTTCATATGATACCCCACTCGGTATAGTTATATTACTTTGAAATTTCAAATCCCCGATTTTCCCCCTTTTTTAATAAAACTAAAAATAATTTTCAATTTTTCTTTATTCCAATGATGTTGGGCTACTATTATACACAACTATGCCAAATTTCATGTCGATAGCTTTAATAGTTACTGAAATAATCGACTGTGACAGACGGACGGACGGACGGAGAAAGTCTCACCATAAGGGTTCCATTTTTACCATTTGGTACGGAACCCTAAAAATGGTTTTAGTTTGTCAGGCTTGAGGAGTTGAAGGTAAACATTTTTATGAGACTATTCCGTAAGATCTTCTTTCGATTAAGAAAATCATGTGAATAAGTCTAGAAAACTCAGAGAAATCGGTGGACATACATATAAAAAAAAAAAGAGTACCAGCCGAATTGAGAACCTCCTTCTTTTTGAAAGTCGGTTTAAAAAGCGTGACGATTCCAACGGCAGGCCGTGACACTGACGCGTACGGGTGTAAAGGTTTTCATACTCTATCTGCACCGTATTCCTCATTGCTGAGGGCTGTTACCTCTTCCTAAATGGGATGGACTTTCTAAGGATAATAATGCGATGCTCCAGCATACGACTCGAATCAGCTGAGAACGATATTTCGCCTAGGTTAATAACAGTTCATCAGATCTTGGTAATAATCATCTTCTTTGTTATCAATCCATAACCGTCCATTGCTGAACAAGGTCTCTTGTATTGACTTCCACAGGGCTCGGTCTTGCGTCTCCGCGCGCTATTATCTCGTTGCAATTGTCCAAGCCTAGTAACGGGCGACCCTTCCTCGAACGGTTTGATCTTCCTTAACACTAACACATCTGCTTATTACATTCAGCATCCTTTGCACATAAAACCGCCATTTTAAGAACAATTTTCCCTTACTGTAGAGTGTAGAGTATCTTTTCATAGAAGATGATGGTATTTTAAATAATTTAATATAAAAAATTATTTTTAAAAAACCGACTTCAAACGCCCGCGCCACTATATAAAGAATATAATTGTTTGAATTTATTGTTGATTTCTTTAAAACCGCTAGACCGATTTCGATAAAATTTAAATGGGATCGCCTGGGAAGTATACCCTTTCTAAAAAAAATATTTCAAATCGGTTCAGGCGTCTTCAAGTAATCGGTGAACATACATAATATGAAACGAGTAAATAGTTTGCTCATTGCGAAAATTGCTTAGTGTAGCACTAAAGAGTCGCTTAATCATTACTTAAGAAAATTCTTGGTTTATGAATAATTATGAATTTAAAAAAGATCACACTCAAAGTCAGATAACTCATAACTACAATGGAGTAGATACTAGCTACATATGAACGTAGTCATTAAATTAGATTAATATCCAGAACTTTTGAGTTTGACGTAAACAACTCACCCTAAGAGAATGATAATAATACCTTATTATATACCTAATACTTAATTGCTCGTTGTTAATGAATGATGCCACATTAAATAGAATTTAGTTAAGCAGTTCAGGCATGAAACTATTATTTTTGCATTAACTAGATCTAGCTATACCAGTCTAGAACTAATAGTTCAATGGCTAGTTACATATAAGGTACCTACTTTCGTGAAATGTACGTTACGTACTTATAAAATATAATACTTATCTAAATATATAAAAGGAAAAAGTGACTGACTGACTGACTGACTGCCTGAATGACTGACTGACTGATTTATGTGTCAACGCACAGCTTAAGCCACTGGACGGATCGAGCTGAAATTTTGCATATAAATAGCTATTTATATGTTTATGACGTAGGCATCCGCTAAAAAGGATTCTTGTAAATTCTATCCCTAAGGGGGTAAATAGGGATTTGAGAAGTCGAACTTAACATGAACGAAGCCGCGGGCAAAAGCTAGTATGATATTAAAGCTTTAAAGGTATATTTACTTTTAAACATCGTACCTGAAGCGTATCTGAGTGTTGAAGTCAAAATTTGCATTTAATCTCAACTTCGCGTAGGGTTACCAACTCACCAGCCAACGATTTAAATCAATTAAAACTATTTAATCCATAATAATTTCTCCCTACTCAATATTTAAGCAGTGATAACTGATAGCCTAGTAGTTAGGACTACGCGTACGGGGGGTCGCAGGTTCTATCTCGAACACGCACCTCTGACTTTTCAGTCACATACTTCAACGATGAAGGAAAACGACGCGAGGAAACCTGTACGCCTGAGAGTTCCCCATAATGTTCTCGAAGGTGTGTGAAGTCCGCCAATTCGCATTGGGCTAACGTGGTGGACTATGGCATATAACTCTTCTATGAGATGAGACCTGTGCTCAGTAATGAGCCGTTGATGGGTTGCTGATGATGATGGCTATTTAAACTTTTGAAGTAAAAATTCTTTAAGCACGCTTGACTTGGGGAGTAAGCTGGTGAATGCGTTACGAAAAGTGTGATCGGGCGAGGCGAACGGAAGTTGAGAGGGAGATATAAGTCAGTGAGAGAGAGAGTTACGTTTCGTATATTACTGTAGGGACAAGAGAGAGAGGTGCGAGCACACATTTTTTTCTTTCTTTTTCTCATAACCAGTTGTGTTTCGTAAGTTTTACTTCAGTTGTGTGGTCTAAAGCACACTCAGTTTTTTTACAGTATTGAAGTGCCAACCCTGCTTGCGGAGCTCAACAAAGGAACAGATATTACGAGCGGAATGCATAATGAGATGAAGTGGCTGCACTGCTCGCAGCTAATTCACATTACTTAACACAACAATAATGCGAATCCCATCAAAATCGGCCTCGCTAAATCCTCTAAGGTCTCGCTCCGTAGCAAACTGAATTAATTCAAAATTTAAAATGTAATCCATAATAAAACTCTGTCTGTTACCAAGATAATTTGTATTCTGGAGACGGACATAGGTTGTTTTTTACCTTAAAAAAAAAGTATCTAATATGATTACTTTTATCCCTGAAAATGAATTTAAAGACCTTGAAAAAATTTTAAAGAACTTGTATGAATAAAAAACATTGAAGGTAGATTGGAACTTATACAGCATGCTTCCGAAAACTTAGAGAAAAGGTTACACTTATGATTCTAGGCCTATTACGTTTGTGAATAATTTACAAAATATACAAGTACCACTTATCTCGAAAGTAATGGATTACCGATATATTAGTTTTTAGCACGCAATGTATCGCGAACAATGCGATCAAAACGCTCGGCGACCAACGAGCGACGACGGTACCTAATACCTACCTATACGCGTTGCAAGCAGCGCAGCGGTTTATTTTTTGAGCAATGAACTTTTGATAAACAGCTGGTAGCGCGTGTATAGAAGTTTAAATGTACATTGCTGTTTTGTGTTAAATATCGTCATATTTTGTTGTTTTCAATTTAAAAACAAATTGAGATAGACGACGACGCTGAGTGACTCAGAATCTTGTACTGAACTCCTGGCTTCAATTTTCGTTAGCGTGCCCCTACAGGTCGTATCCTCATCCCACGCAATTCCTAATCTCGCAAGTTAAGAAGTAGTCGAATCTAACTTGTAATAAGTTTCCACGAGACCCAAGTTGGAGCGTTTGGCCAATATCGCAGTCATTCAGTCCCCACACTTGGCTATCCGGATTCCGATAGCGATGGCTTACGAACTTTTATAGACGTCATATGTATGTTAATTTTTCGTGGAGTGTGGTATTTGTTTGCGGCATATTTCGGGATCAATGTCTATCCGAAAGTCTTTCTGATCGTCTTTATGCAAAGGATTCTTTCGGTTCAGAAAAAGCTTCTATCACGAATGTACCAGAAAAGTAGGTTCATATAATATTTAATTGAAAAAGGGTCCATAAAAATATAGGTTAACAAATTGGATAAAATTATTAGGATTAACGCCTAACGGAATATTTATCAGGTTATCATACTTTCAAAGGTTATCACTGTAAAAACTGCTTTTCGAACAATCCATGTATTTCAACTGTAGTTAGTACATACAGTTTTGTTCATGGTGATCGTTAAATAATTCTGATCTAACTTTTCCGAGTTGGTTACACGTGTATAATATCAAGAATTCTAAATTAAAAAAGAAATTATATTTCCTATAAGTGTAGGTTAACACTTTAATAAAAAATAAAAATAATAATCAAATATAACTCGCATTAACGGCGAAGGGAAACATATTGAGGTGACCTGCACGCCTGAGAGTAGTCACCCCATAATGTTTTCAAAGTGTGTGAAGTCTGGCGATCCGCACCGGGCCAGAGTGGTGGACTACAGCCTAGCCCTGCTGAGAGGAGACCCGGGCTCGGTAGATGGTGATGATGATAGAATAGAATAGAAATGTTTTTTATTCAAATAAACTTTTTTACAAGTGCTTTTGAATCGTCGATGAGTCTACCACTGGTTCGGAATGCCGTTGCCGAGAAGAACCAGCATTCTTGCTGGTTCTTCTCGGCAGGAAGGGCTCGGCAGTTGCTCTTTTCAAAACAAGTTTACAATTCAATAGATATTATGCTATTCGACCGAGCGAAGCGAAGGTCTTTGAGTCTACTTGAGTGAATTTGCACTTGTCCGTCCGTCCGTCCGTCCGTCCGTCCGTCTGTCAGAGCCTTATAACTTCTGAATTACTGAACGTAATTACTTCAATTTTAAATATATTATGTAAACCGATGGCCTCCAGCCGAAAATGGCTTAAAAAGTTATAAAAATCTTTATTTCAGGGGGGCTCTCATAGAAGCGAATGCGAAGAAAAAAAAAATTTTTGCATTTCATAGGGTTACAGTATCTCATTTTAAAGATAATTTGGAACAGAGTACAAAAGTATTTTTTTTTTAATTTTTTTCCTAAAATTGACGAAATGGGGGGGCTTTCAAAGTGGAGATTATATTTGACCTCGCAACGTAATAACCATTGAGAGCTGTTCCTTGAAAGTTTTATAATTTTAGCGTAATATCATGTACTTGAACAACAAATACTAAAATTAGATAAATGTAATAAGGAAACTAAATTATTTAACTTTTAATGAGCAGCAACAACAGAACTTCACAATGATGTCAATAGATGGCGCTCTCATCTCATATAGCAAATGCAGCTATATGTAACATATTATTCAATTAAAATTATTATTTAGTCATTTAGCAAACATCAATAAAACTTCACGTTGCAGTTTGTTTTTACATGTTTTCTGATCGTGTCGATAGTTGACGCTGTGTACAAGTAATTTAATTTGAATGTTCCAAAAAACTATACCTAAGTTTGATTGTGACCTTGAGGATTTTACTATAACAGTTCCCTAACCTTTACGGGCTACCTATGTTAAGTTAGTTGACACTTTCTGTCAACTTTGTTTTTACGAACCTCTAGGGGACAACTTAGGTGAAAATGACATTGGGATGTTAGGATTGTATTTAGGGGCTACCTACGTAAAGAGACTTCTACAAAGGGGATGATTTAGGTATGGTTGGTGAAAACGGGCATAATAATAATGTCAATTTTGATCGTCATGTATCTATTGAATGAATAAGTAATAATGGGAAACCGTTACCGCGAGGTCTCAGTTCGGGGCGAACCACTAGTATGCAGTGTTTCCACAATGAGGGGAAATTCCACAAAACCTAACATACCTAATTATAATTCAACACATGTTAAGACGGGCAGACAGAAAGTAGCCCCATTTCCGCCGGTGGAACCCGTTCACGAGCATGACGCATGACCCAGCCATTGCTTCGCTCAACCATACTTGAGGGAACTTAACAAGGGCGTGTGCGGGGTAACTAAGGGCGTGTACTCACTGCAGTCCGCCTCGTCGGTGCCGTCCACGCAGTCCACGTGCATGTCGCAGCGGTAGTGCGGCGGGATGCAGTACGTCTTGTTCCACACGTACTGGCCGGGGGTAAGTAAGGGCGTGTACTCACTGCAGTCCGCCTCGTCGGTGCCGTCCACGCAGTCCACGTGCATGTCGCAGCGGTAGTGCGGCGGGATGCAGTACGTCTTGTTCCACACGTACTGGCCGGGGGTAAGTAAGGGCGTGTACTCACTGCAGTCCGCCTCGTCGGTGCCGTCCACGCAGTCCACGTGCATGTCGCAGCGGTAGTGCGGCGGGATGCAGTACGTCTTGTTCCACACGTACTGGCCGGGGGTAAGTAAGGGCGTGTACTCACTGCAGTCCGCCTCGTCGGTGCCGTCCACGCAGTCCACGTGCATGTCGCAGCGGTAGTGCGGCGGGATGCAGTACGTCTTGTTCCACACGTACTGGCCGGGGGTAAGTAAGGGCGTGTACTCACTGCAGTCCGCCTCGTCGGTGCCGTCCACGCAGTCCACGTGCATGTCGCAGCGGTAGTGCGGCGGGATGCAGTACGTCTTGTTCCACACGTACTGGCCGGGGGTAAGTAAGGGCGTGTACTCACTGCAGTCCGCCTCGTCGGTGCCGTCCACGCAGTCCACGTGCATGTCGCAGCGGCAGTGCGGCGGGATGCAGTACGTCTTGTTCCACACGTACTGGCCGGGGGTAAGTAAGGGCGTGTACTCACTGCAGTCCGCCTCGTCGGTGCCGTCCACGCAGTCCACGTGCATGTCGCAGCGGTAGTGCGGCGGGATGCAGTACGTCTTGTTCCACACGTACTGGCCGGGGGTAAGTAAGGGCGTGTACTCACTGCAGTCCGCCTCGTCGGTGCCGTCCACGCAGTCCACGTGCATGTCGCAGCGGCAGTGCGGCGGGATGCAGTACGTCTTGTTCCACACGTACTGGCCGGGGGTAAGTAAGGGCGTGTACTCACTGCAGTCCGCCTCGTCGGTGCCGTCCACGCAGTCCACGTGCATGTCGCAGCGGTAGTGCGGCGGGATGCAGTACGTCTTGTTCCACACGTACTGGCCGGGGGTAAGTAAGGGCGTGTACTCACTGCAGTCCGCCTCGTCGGTGCCGTCCACGCAGTCCACGTGCATGTCGCAGCGGTAGTGCGGCGGGATGCAGTACGTCTTGTTCCACACGTACTGGCCGGGGGTAAGTAAGGGCGTGTACTCACTGCAGTCCGCCTCGTCGGTGCCGTCCACGCAGTCCACGTGCATGTCGCAGCGGTAGTGCGGCGGGATGCAGTACGTCTTGTTCCACACGTACTGGCCGGGGGTAAGTAAGGGCGTGTACTCACTGCAGTCCGCCTCGTCGGTGCCGTCCACGCAGTCCACGTGCATGTCGCAGCGGTAGTGCGGCGGGATGCAGTATGTCTTGTTCCACACGTACTGGCCGGGAGTAAGTAAGGGCGTGTACTCACTGCAGTCCGCCTCGTCGGTGCCGTCCACGCAGTCCACGTGCATGTCGCAGCAGTAGTGCGGCGGGATGCAGTACGTCTTGTTCCACACGTACTGGCCGGGGGTAAGTAAGGGCGTGTACTCACTGCAGTCCGCCTCGTCGGTGCCGTCCACGCAGTCCACGTGCATGTCGCAGCGGTAGTGCGGCGGGATGCAGTACGTCTTGTTCCACACGTACTGGCCGGGGGTAAGTAAGGGCGTGTACTCACTGCAGTCCGCCTCGTCGGTGCCGTCCACGCAGTCCACGTGCATGTCGCAGCGGTAGTGCGGCGGGATGCAGTACGTCTTGTTCCACACGTACTGGCCGGGGGTAAGTAAGGGCGTGTACTCACTGCAGTCCGCCTCGTCGGTGCCGTCCACGCAGTCCACGTGCATGTCGCAGCGGTAGTGCGGCGGGATGCAGTACGACTTGTTCCACACGTACTGGCCGGGGGTAAGTAAGGGCGTGTACTCACTGCAGTCCGCCTCGTCGGTGCCGTCCACGCAGTCCACGTGCATGTCGCAGCGGTAGTGCGGCGGGATGCAGTACGTCTTGTTCCACACGTACTGGCCGGGGGTAAGTAAGGGCGTGTACTCACTGCAGTCCGCCTCGTCGGTGCCGTCCACGCAGTCCACGTGCATGTCGCAGCGGTAGTGCGGCGGGATGCAGTACGTCTTGTTCCACACGTACTGGCCGGGGGTAAGTAAGGGCGTGTACTCACTGCAGTCCGTCTCGTCGGTGCCGTCCACGCAGTCCACGTGCATGTCGCAGCGGTAGTGCGGCGGGATGCAGTACGTCTTGTTCCACACGTACTGGCCGAAGGGCGTGTACTCACTGCAGTCCGCCTCGTCGGTGCCGTCCACGCAGTCCACGTGCATGTCGCAGCGGTAGTGCGGCGGGATGCAGTACGTCTTGTTCCACACGTACTGGCCGGGGGTAAGTAAGGGCGTGTACTCACTGCAGTCCGCCTCGTCGGTGCCGTCCACGCAGTCCACGTGCATGTCGCAGCGGTAGTGCGGCGGGATGCAGTACGTCTTGTTCCACACGTACTGGCCGGGGGTAAGTAAGGGCGTGTACTCACTGCAGTCCGCCTCGTCGGTGCCGTCCACGCAGTCCACGTGCATGTCGCAGCGGTAGTGCGGCGGGATGCAGTACGTCTTGTTCCACACGTACTGGCCGGGTGTAAGTAAGGGCGTGTACTCACTGCAGTCCGCCTCGTCGGTGCCGTCCACGCAGTCCACGTGCATGTCGCAGCGGTAGTGCGGCGGGATGCAGTACGTCTTGTTCCACACGTACTGGCCGGGGGTAAGTAAGGGCGTGTACTCACTGCAGTCCGCCTCGTCGGTGCCGTCCACGCAGTCCACGTGCATGTCGCAGCGGTAGTGCGGCGGGATGCAGTACGTCTTGTTCCACACGTACTGGCCGGGGGTAAGTAAGGGCGTGTACTCACTGCAGTCCGCCTCGTCGGTGCCGTCCACGCAGTCCACGTGCATGTCGCAGCGGCAGTGCGGCGGGATGCAGTACGTCTTGTTCCACACGTACTGGCCGGGGGTAAGTAAGGGCGTGTACTCACTGCAGTCCGCCTCGTCGGTGCCGTCCACGCAGTCCACGTGAATGTCGCAGCGGTAGTGCGGCGGGATGCAGTACGTCTTGTTCCACACGTACTGGCCGGGGGTAAGTAAGGGCGTGTACTCACTGCAGTCCGCCTCGTCGGTGCCGTCCACGCAGTCCACGTGCATGTCGCAGCGGTAGTGCGGCGGGATGCAGTACGTCTTGTTCCACACGTACTGGCCGGGGGTAACTAAGGGCGTGTACTCACTGCAGTCCGCCTCGTCGGTGCCGTCCACGCAGTCCACGTGCATGTCGCAGAGGTAGTGCGGCGAGATGCAGTACGTCTTGTTCCACACGTACTGGCCGGGGGTAAGTAAGGGCGTGTACTCACTGCAGTCCGCCTCGTCGGTGCCGTCCACGCAGTCCACGTGCATGTCGCAGCGGTAGTGCGGCAGGATGCAGTACGTCTTGTTCCACACGTACTGGCCGGGGGTAACTAAGGGCGTCTACTCACTGCAGTCCGCCTCGTCGGTGCCGTCCACGCAGTCCACGTGCATGTCGCAGCGGTAGTGCGGCGGGATGCAATACGTCTTGTTCCACACGTACTGGCCGGGGGTAACTAAGGGCGTGTACTCACTGCAGTCCGCCTCGTCGGTGCCGTCCACGCAGTCCACGTGCATGTCGCAGCGGTAGTGCGGCGGGATGCAGTACGTCTTGTTCCACACGTACTGGCCGGGGGTAAGTAAGGGCGTGTACTCACTGCAGTCCGCCTCGTCGGTGCCGTCCACGCAGTCCACGTGCATGTCGCAGCGGTAGTGCGGCGGGATGCAGTACGTCTTGTTCCACACGTACTGGCCGGGGGTAACTAAGGGCGTGTACTCACTGCAGTCCGCCTCGTCGGTGCCGTCCACGCAGTCCACGTGCATGTCGCAGCGGTAGTGCGGCGGGATGCAGTACGTCTTGTTCCACACGTACTGGCCGGGGGTAACTAAGGGCGTGTACTCACTGCAGTCCGCCTCGTCGGTGCCGTCCACGCAGTCCACGTGCATGTCGCAGCGGTAGTGCGGCGGGATGCAGTACGTCTTGTTCCACACGTACTGGCCGGGGGTAAGTAAGGGCGTGTACTCACTGCAGTCCGCCTCGTCGGTGCCGTCCACGCAGTCCACGTGCATGTCGCAGCGGTAGTGCGGCGGGATGCAGTACGTCTTGTTCCACACGTACTGGCCGGGGGTAAGTAAGGGCGTGTACTCACTGCAGTCCGCCTCGTCGGTGCCGTCCACGCAGTCCACGTGCATGTCGCAGCGGTAGTGCGGCGGGATGCAGTACGTCTTGTTCCACACGTACTGGCCGGGGGTAAGTAAGGGCGTGTACTCACTGCAGTCCGCCTCGTCGGTGCCGTCCACGCAGTCCACGTGCATGTCGCAGCGGTAGTGCGGCGGGATGCAGTACGTCTTGTTCCACACGTACTGGCCGGGGGTAAGTAAGGGCGTGTACTCACTGCAGTCCGCCTCGTCGGTGCCGTCCACGCAGTCCACGTGCATGTCGCAGCGGTAGTGCGGCGGGATGCAGTACGTCTTGTTCCACACGTACTGGCCGCACGTCAGCTGGCCCGCCTCGCACTCCGGCGGCGCTGTGGAGCACACGAGGATATTTTAATTTAGAAAAAAATTAGGGACTGCCGCCGTAAAGCTATTACCACAGAGTAAGGATAGTATAGTTGTGCTATTACATAGCATTTTTTATCAACTTATGCAATTATAATATTAACGCAATTTTTTTTTTGCATTTCATAAAAATCATTCAAAAAAAAAATTAAAAACAAACAAACAAGAAATGCGAACTGTCACTACTTCGCGAGTGAGATTCGAACTTGCGACATCATACACCATACGGTAAAGAAAGCGGCCGCTCCCCCACTGCGCCAAATAGAGCTACTTGAGAACCTCTAAAATTTTGAACGCTTACTGAATGGCGGTGTTAGGTTTTTCGTTACGGAATTTCTTGATTCGGTCGCCGCGCTCAAACTGTTTGTCCTAGTTCAAAGCCCGCGATAAAAGCTATGCAATAGCTTAAAAATTAAAAAAAGCGTGAGTGTCGTGGAACACTCGCTTGGAACGAGGTTCCTTTTAATAATAAATTAATAATAAAAAATTGGTTGTCTATAAAAGTCGGTTTATATATAACTTCATAAAGAAACATTGATGATGACTGGCGGACGGCGGCGCGGTCACAACCCAACACTTGGGCTGATCGTGCCTCTGTCGCTTATTCCGCGCTCTCGCTTGCACTTTTTCGTGCGTGCAGCCGGTGTTCATCGATTTATAAGACCTTATCACGTCAAAAATATATAAATATATACATAAATTATGACAAAAGTCAAACTAATCGGCTAGAAACAGAAAATATCGACGGGTAAACAAGACAGATGTGACGATAGAGTATACTAAAATTGTACGCACTCCATGGATGTGACAATACATTGACTCCACGCGAAGGTGCTCCTAGTTATTGTAGTGGCGCAATAATTCCTCGCATCCATCACCCAGTGTGAGCGCGCGCTTACCCATGATTGATTTGCCGCGAACAATCGACGCGATATAGAGCCATTGCACACTATTCCACCGCGGGATATTATTGTATTGTATTGTATTGTATTGTTTATTTTTCTTCGATTTAGGCTTACAAAAGCGCTTACGAATGTCAAAAATGTTACATCATTTAAATATTTAAATTACAATATCTACAAAAATATTCAGTCTAGCACAAATAAATAAAATAAGAAGTCACAAAAATTAGGTACCTACTATGTTAATGAATAAAATTAAAAAAATAATAAAAATTGTGTCAAACATAAATCGTCATGTAAAATGTCATAAACAAATAATTAAAAAGTAATAGGTAGGTACTCACGTACTTAGTTTTTATATCATAACGTAAACAAAATTTAATCTTAACCACTAATGGCATGTGCAATATTAGAATTTCCAGGCTTTATTATCGTCTACATAATCTATTATTCTATAATATGCCTTTTTTATTAAGATATCTTTAATTTTAACTTTAAATTGTCTATCAGAAAGATCTGTAATGTCCTTTGGAATTTTATTGTAGAAGCGTATAGAGTTTCCTATAAACGTCTATTACATTAGAGACTCGCTAATGCCCGTGACTTCGCGTTGAAAGATCCTACTTATTATCCTTCCTAATAAGGCGAGCAGTGAAAGCCTAGTGGTTAGGACTGTGGTCTCCTATTTGGGGGGGTCGCAGGTTCGATCCCGCACCTCTGACTTTTCGGAGTCATGTGCGTTTAAGCAATTAAATATCTCATGCTTCAACGGTCAAGGAAAACATCGTGAGGAAACCTGCACATCTGTATAATGTTCTCGAAGGTGTGTGAAGTCCGCCAATTCGCATTGGGCCAGCGTGGCGGACTATGGCCTATAACCCTTCTCTGAGAGGAGACCTGCGCTCAGTAGTGAGCGGTTGATGGGTTGCTAATGATGAATGATGATCCTTCCTAATATTTTACTTCCTACTATCCTACTTATATCCTACTAATCCTACTAATATTATAAATGCGAAAGTTTGTGAGGATGTTTGGATGGATGTTTGTTACTCTATAACCCCACAAGGAATTAACAAATTTGGCTGTAATTTGGAATGGAGATAACTCATACCCAGGATTAACACATAAGCTACTTTTTGTCCCGAAAAATAACAGAGTTCCCGCGGGAATTCAAAACCTTAATCCACGCGGACGAAGTGGCAGGCATCAAGAACTCTTAAGCATACAGGTTTCCTAATGATGTTTTCGTTCACTTCTAATGCAAGAAATATTTAACGTTCCGATAAGTTAGAAGTGAGTTTTGCGAGTCTAACTCCAGACCTCCTGAAAAGGAAGCGAAGTCGGCCTAGGCTATTGCCGCTGCTGTCTGGGACGATGAGATCTCAAATGCGATTTTCAAAGGCAAATCATTGGCAAAACTATAGGCAAAATCCCTCAGTGCTTGAAGACTGAAGTCTTCGAACAGTGCGTCTTGCCGCTTGCCAGTGATGACTTATGATTCCGAGACATGGTCGCTAACTGTGGGCCTCATAAGAAGGCTCAGGGTCACCCAGCGAGCGATGGAGAGAGCTATGCTCGGTATATCCCTGCGAGATCAAATCAGAAATGAGGAGATCCGTAGGAGAACCAGTCACCGACATAGCTCAGCGAGTCGCGAAACTGGAAATGGTTCGAAGAGCTGATGGTCGTTGGGGTCCCAAGGCGCTGGAGTGGCGACCCCGCCCCGGGAAGTATTGTCAAACCCCCCCCCCACAAGGTGAGACCTTTGTCCAGCAGTGGACTTCTATCGGTTGATAAAGAAGAAGAAGAAAGCTAGGGATAGGACTGAACTTAGTCCTAGCATTGGCTTTCCTCGAATGCATTAAAGTGGCTTGGAACTTGGTAAGTTCTGACGGAACATGTGCTGTCAACTGCAGTTACGTGGACGTTTACGTTAGGTAGGGCTGTCGAATTTACATCTTTGGTTATTTTCTAAACCACATTTTCATTATAATTGGTTTTTTAAATATCATTTGCATAACAGTGAAGGAAACATCATGACCTTTGTGTAGGAGTATTTTTTTCTAGCAGACTTTTGTCAAGTTTTCTGCGTAGGAGTTCTTCAGAAATGTTCTCAAAGGTGAGAAAAATCTACCCATCTGAACTATGACCTCTATTCTACTAGGAGACCATTCCAGTGATGGGTTAAGATGATAATGATTTTCATAACTTTTGAGATTTTGGAGTTACTTTAATTAGATCATTAAATAAAAGAACTACCATGATGATAACGCTTTAAAGGTAACAAAAATTCTTTTCAAAAAACCGACTTCTAACGCCACTACAAAGTATAAAAATAATTTTAGTTTGTCCACGTTTGTTGAAGTCGGGCGGGCCTAAATTCAAACTATGAAACCGATGCGCGACGCTACACAATATGAGAGACTCGTTTGTAGAAGTTGAGCGAGCATCGCGAGTCGGTTTCATAGTTTGTATTTTAGGCCCGCCCGACTTCAACAAACGTGGACAAACTAAAATTATTTTTATACTTTGTAGTGGCGTTAGAAGTCGGTTTTTTGAAAAGAATTTTTATTTTAAGCTTTTAAGTGTAGTATCCTATGATTGAGGAGCTAGGACCTGGAGCTCCATGATGTAGTCCATACTTGTTGCCTACAATATCAATTCGTAATCGAAATTTCCTAAATCCCCATAGTTTTAGGTAGGCAGTACCCTGTAGCATCAGGATTGAGGAGCTAGGACCTGGAGCTCCATGATGTAGTCCATACTTGTTACAATAATTATAATAATAATTCGTAATCGATATTTCCTAAATCTCTTTATTTTAGATGAGTAATATCCCTGCAGCATCAGGCTTGAGGAGTTGAAGGTCAACATTTTTATGGGACTATTTCGCAAACATCCTCTGTCGATTAAAAAAAAATCACGCGAATCGGTCCAATAATCCCGGAGAAATCGGTGGACATACATAGAAGAAAAAAAAAAGATACCGGCCGAATTGAGAACCTCCTCCTTTTTGGAAGTCGGTTAAAAATCATGTAAGCTTCAGTCATAAGCAACTAAAGAAACAAACATTTGCATGCTTTAGTGATAACTTTAAATAATTTATTCACAAGATATTTTTATGACAGGCATGGCAACCCTAAAGTTCTCAGCTCACGTACCAAGTTTGAGAAGCGTTTTGTAATAAAATTGAAATTTTAATTAATATTTCTATCTGTCTTTTACAGCAGTTTGCGAGATATTAGATTATTATTTGATTGAATAATCTGGGATCCCACCACATAAGTAAGTACGTAACCCAGCCTCTACCTTAATGCAAATATGTACCCTTAACCTCGTGTATAACCCTCATGTTCTAGCCTCAATAGTGCATTGGTTAAAGGTGCGGGATATCTGAAATAAAGGCGTTGTTTCATCTTGGGCCAGGTACTTGTACACTGTACCAAAAAATACATAGTTTTAAATCATAGAAATTATGCTTTTTTGAAGTTTTGCAGTGAATAAGAGGTACAAATATAACATTGATAATTGGGTACATCTGTAGAATGGCAACTCCCGGAGTGCATCCATCTGCTTTTGTTGTCTATGTGTGTAATGACGTTACGTCATCTTAATGTCATTTCAACTGTCGAACGTCAATTGCTGGTATGTCAAATGTCAATTGCTATCAATTGTGGTTATTTTTATGTCATATGTCATCATGACTCGTGTAAGTACGTGTCATTGTCAAAAAGAACGCCATGTTGTTGCGCTTTTATTTTGCAAAATAATTTCGCATTGTACCTCGTAAAAAGGACCTTTTAATGAGAAAGGAATCTTAATAATCGGAAGCTCTTCTCAGCAGAATCCGCTTTCCGAACCGGTGGTAGAATCTTGACGTGTCATAAGAGCCACAGGTTGGCCTACATGAAATAAATAATTTTGAATTTTTGAATTTTTGAAATAAAGAAAAAATAATCACTATTTCATGACCCCGAACATTCTGAAAGACTGTACAAAGACCTGGCCCAAACTCCATATTTGGAACAACCCCTTTCAATTTTTACGTAATATTCATCATAGCGTTAAACTACAAACTTTATTAATTCATTTATTTAAATTTTCACAGCATTAAGAGACCACAGAACTTTATATTCATTATAAATTTAAACTTAGTACCACAAGCTGTTTCTAAGAAAAAGGGCCTTGACACACAGACAGACAAACGAACAACGGAGGGAGCCTATAAGGGTTCCGTTTTTTTTGGAAACCTAAAAACGCAAAATGTCAAAAAGGCAACAGCAATGCATCCAGGAGGTGAAAAACTTTAGGCACCTCCTAAAATTGGATTAAAAAGCGCCTTCAAACCCCAACCAAAGTAATAAATAAGGCCTGACAGTAAGCGGCAGAACGAGAGCCGTTCAAACGTTATTTAAAGCCGCCTGTAACTTGGCGCAAACGAAACGACTCCGCGGAGGATATAAACATTCGCAGCACGCGGGACGGATCAATCGTTGGCGCCATTAGCGGGGTCGGGTTAACCTACTGTACTGTATTGTAATGTAGCAGTACAGTAGGTAGGTATATATTGTATATATATATATATAATATATATATATATATATTGGTTATAGTCCGGGAGCCGGTAACACTAAAATTACAATATTGGTTATGGTCGGAGAGCTGGTAACACTAAAATTACAATATTGGTTATGGTCGGGGAGCCGGTAACACTAAAATTACAATATTGGTTATGTTCGGGGAGCCGGTAACACTAAAATTACAATATTGGTTATGGTCTGGGAGCCGGTAACACGTTTTTGCATTGAAAAAATATATTTTTTAAACATTTTTCTGTTATTTAAATTAACGCATACCATGCTTAATTTAAGCTTATACCTAATTATTTTAAACTACTAATTCCCATAAAGTTTTCGATTCCGTATGGCATGAATTTTGGTTTTACCGGCTCCCGGTATATCAATGCAGCGTCACAATTCAAACTCATCGCGAATTCATTTGTCAAATTACTTTTTGGTAATGTGAAAGTCGCAAATAGTTCAAAATTTATTTTTAGAGCATTATGCTTGTCAAGATTTCTTTTTACTAAATTACATATCGTATTCACAACTTCAGATAAAAATTGTTCAGGCAGTAAAAATTTTTTTGACGGACATACACGATAGCTTATTATTCTATTCTTAAAAGCAGTTGCAATTATTTGAACATTATCGAATTCTGTGCGGAGTAAACAATTTGATTTGTGAATATAACTTTTCTTATGTGAAAAGTATTTTGGTGCAGTAATATTACAAATATCACAAAAAATCATTATGAAACTCCTATATTATTTAATAAAATATAATATATTGTCAAAGTATTTATTATTTCAAATTAGAAAAAATATTTATGCTGGATACAGTGTGGGTTTAACCCCTTTAAAATCTTCCTTGGCAGCAGCGACCAAGCGATTCGTTGCTTGCCAAATTTCTGAGTTGGTATCCATACATGACTTATAAGTAAAAAGAGCGTGACGCCATCGATTACCCGGGCTTATTTTTGATGCTTCGACAGCGTTATAGATGCGGAGTTCCAAATAATAGTCACCTTCAATTATTAATTTTTCTTGTTTTCGCTGTGTAGAATACCCTGATGCTATCTTCTTAGTAATAAAATTTTTAAGCGGTTCAAGCTTTTGTTCCACTTCTTCTTCGTGCTGAAAAAAGGAAAATAATATTTTTAGTTATTATAATCATTAAATCAGTTACCAAATATTAATTTAGGATTGTTGCTGAGATTTTTTGTTGGAAAACCCTAAAAAAAAAAAACCCTCCTTAAAAACACACACACAAAACCCTAAACAATTTTTCTGAAGAAGAAAAAGAATCGAACTCGAAACCTCACGCCCATGTTCATACTTGTTAACACTTTAGGTATATAATGTAAAAAAATATATATTAATATCTTCTCTAAGACTTCAGTTGATGCATAAATTCAAAATTTTAATAATTCTTAATATTATTATATTTACTGTGATCATTTTTTCAACAGACGTTTTTTCGGTTATCTCGCCAGAACTATCTCTAAAATGTATCAGGAACTATAGAACTCATCTGCATGCGAACAGAACTCCATTTTATTTTTGATCTGCTGGCACTTGCTCTGCTAAGTTCACGGACACCGTGTTTCAGGCACTGGCAGGCAACTTGAATACCTTTGAGACAAGTTAACAGGCATCTGATAAGCAAGCGCGCTCCAATTTAGACCTCATTAGACCTCATATTTTTCATCATTGAATGTCGTCAATCGTCGTCGTCAGTTAAGCGTAAGTACTATGATACAATTGAAAAAAAATGCGACTCGGTTTTAATTTAGAGTAATTTAATGAAACTTGTATGACGTATGTAATGAAATTAGGAGGCTACCTATCAATAAAACTACACACAAGAAATCCTGTTAAAAAAAAAAGGGAAAAGGCCCTATTGTGTTTCTTTCCTTTTCCTTTAATTTTTGTAAACTTAATATTTTTAAACGCTGTTGAGTATATAATGTTACAACTTATAAAGTTATAACCTAGCATTCTTACAACATAATATTTTGTGTATAGTCTGAGCTAAGCTGAGTAGAATGAAGGTAAATTATGCTCTTAACATCTCAGATTACGACATAAAATTGTAGACCTGCACACTCACATTTAATTATAAAAATATTAAAACAACGCTTTAATCAAGCATCAACAGTGCAACGCAACTGTAATCATTATACGCTACCGATTACCAAGGTTTCTAACCTACGCACGTATTCGATATCGGCTCGGGCCGGCCACGTGAAGGTGACACGTTGGAGCCCCAACGACTTCCATGAGAATCATTACAAGTGGCCGCCCCACAATAAAAACACTGGAACTTCAATAATAATTTAATACTTTTATTTATTTATTTATAAGCCTATATCGGACTAAATATAAAATGTTTTTAATAGTTTATTGCTGTTTATATTCGCCAGTCCGTGTGCTTTTTGGCAAAGGCCTCCTCCAATCCTTCCTATCTGCTGCTCGTCCCATCCATGTTTTTCCTTCTATAGCCTCAATTTCGTCTCGCCATCTCTTGTTTTGTCGCCCCTTCCTTCTCTTTCCCTCTCTGGGGTACCAAACACTGACCGCTTTGCTCCATTTATCCTCACCCCGTATGGTGTCAGGTGTGGTCAGTCCATCGCCAATTTAATAGTAAATAATGAATCGGTAACATAATAAAACTGGAACTGGACGAATTCTGTACATTAAGGTTGATAACATGGGTCTGCCCGCGAAATTCAAATTTAATTTGGTTTTTCGCAATTTGTAAACTAATACGACAAAGTAGGCATAAATGGCATTCTAATTGCGATGATGGCAGTATCATCTTCACAGGTTTATATAAAAATCTTTACTTGAAAGTATCAAGTTTAAGAAATTAGTCAGAATATCGACTGCTTTGTGAGTAACTCACGTCCAACTCGATATTCTGACTAATTTCTTAAACTGGATATGGTATGGCTCAGCATAATATCTAATGCTGCAGTAGGTTAATACCACCGCTAAGCAATTTAGGATTCCGGCACGATGGTGTGAAGAAATCAATTATGGATATGGGCTTAATTAAAACTGCCATACCCGTTGCCAAGTTAGCCCGCTACCATTTTAGACAGTATCGTCACTTACCATCAGGTGGATAAATCGCAGCCAAAGACTATCCAAGCTATCTTGTCATCGAATAAAAAAACTTGCGAAGACTTTCACTTATATACTTCGTAAAGTCCTTGGTTGAAAGGAAACAAGATACCTCGTCAATATAATTTCTTTTAGTCCAATTATGTAGGTCAAGGAACGGTGTATAAGTACGCGTTAGGCGCAACGATAGCTCGCAGATTACAATACAAGTTACAAATTACAATGCTGTTTTGGTAGGCCCCGCTAAAACGGCCATCGCTTTTTCGGGTCGGTCGGAAAGCATTTTTATAGGGTGGATCATTTTAGCATAGCATAAGTATGACACGCACTCTAAACATTTCTGTGGTGGTGTCGTGTGATGCGGGTTGTTACTTGTTACGTTCCCTCAAATATATTATATCCAACATACTCCGGTGAGTGAGGCACGCTGCCGTACGCACGGCCTCATCCGCGTCATACGCATGGCGGTGCGCAAGACGCTCAAGCGCCGCGCCGAGAGCGTCGGGTACAACACCATGTGGCTCTCCAACATACTCCGGTGAGTGAGGCACGCTGTCATCCGCGCCATTACGCCATTTGACCAATATGGCGAGAAAACAAGGACCGATAGGATAATCCATATAAGGGTTTTAACCGCGTTAATTTTAAGGATTAGGTTAAAAACCCTGCAATCAATGTTTACGGGTATTATTGGGTTAATCAGCGTATAGGAACCGGTGCACACGTAAGGTTTATTTTTGTTTATAAAACATGTGCAAGAAAGTGACGGAGATAACAGCCGCTCGGTTTCGATCGCGTCCCGACATGACTCAAATTTTCCGCTGCGCAAGATACAAGCAATTTTAAACTTTATTTCTGGTGCACAATATTCCATTTAATTTGACGACGTGGCAGCGACAAAGTACCTATAGTTGCGACTTGCGGCTTTCCTATTATATCTTTTATATCGGATTAATCAGTTAGCAATATTTTTAAAATTAAACTTTATAGGATACGGGTTAACCCGTATAAAGGTTAATCAAATAAAGGGGTTATGCGTCTAACCGGTTAACCTTTTAACCCCAATTAATAGGTCCTTGCGAGAAAATATCAGCAAGACAAGGTGATTGCAATCAATTATCAAGATGCAATATTTATAGTCCATTTTTTTTTCTACAGACTATTAAACAACCTACGGCAATACAGCGGTGACGCGATGTACCAGGAGAGCAACACTCCGCGGCAGAACCAGCAGAGCCTGCGGATATTCGACCTGTCAGCGTATCGACAAGTGCTATCTGACCTCGCTATCGGGATATATCAAGGTAAGATCGTGTTGTTTAAAAGACTAGGGGTAGTCTTTTTACAGACTATGGACAAAAGATTTTAGACTTATTTCGTGGTTCAATGACATAATTATAATGTATTATACGAGTACGTACCACGATAATTGTTGTTTTTATGATCTCGATACTTCGATCCAGTTGCATGGACCGTAGTCATGACGGGACGGGGAGTCCCGTTATTATATTATAGGGATTATCGTGGTACGTGTTCGTATAATACATTATAATTAGACTATGGCCAGTCTGTTGACAGACTATGAGCAGACTATTGACAGACTATGGGCGTTCTATTGATAGACTGGGGAGTCTACTGAAAGACTGGGGAGTCTATTGAAAGACTGGGCAGTCTATTGACAGACTAGGGGCAGTCTATTGGCAGACTATGGGCAGACTATTTATAGACTACGAGCAGTCTGTTAACAGACTATGGGTAATCTATTGGTATCAAGAAAGTAATACTGCGGATATTGGACCTCTCAGAGTATCGACAAGTGCTGTCTGACTTAGCTATCGGGATTTATCTCGGTACGATCAGGTTGTATAGATTATGGTTAGTCTATTGACAGACTAGGGGCAGTCTATTGACAGACTATGGGCACCCAATTGACAGACAACTGACAGACTGGGCAATAGAATGTGGGCAGTCTACAAGTACCCATATTCCATGTTACCCTTTCTTTCACTATTTTTTAATCTCCGACGCAAAAAGGGGTGTTTAAGTTTAACGTGTGTATCTGTGTCTGCTTGTTCCTTCCTAGCAGCCTCCCCAATGGACCGATTTTCATACGGTTTTTTCTGTTTGAAAGCTACTGTAATCAAGGTGAATCTTGGTTCGGAAAGCGGATTCTGCTGAGAAGAACCGGCAAGAAACTCAGCAGTTGCTCTTTTCAAAATAATCATTTTACAATATTAATAAGTAGCTATTACATTGTAATAAGTTTTTATACTATCTTGTGGGCAGCTGGACGCCAAGCTGATTTAACCCGTGCATCTTTGTTAGAATAGAATATGACATTTCCACAAAACATACTACAATTCAATTCATGTCAAAGACGGGCAGACAGAAAGTAGCCCCATTCCAGCCGGCGGCACCCGTTCACGAGCATGACGCATGATCCAGCCATTGCTTCGCTAAATTTCAAAAATGTCTAATTTGTTTAAAATATTAATTAGCTTTGCATCACCTAATTAAGGTATACCAAAGATTGATTGCACTTCGCTGTTAGGCTGAGATCTAAAGATCGTACTCTGGCTCTGCTCATGACTCAAGATAGAGTTAAAATGAGACACAAATATGTCCTGACATAAATCTGTCTCGTTTCAACTCAGTTTTGAGTCTGAGCTGAGTGAGAGTGCCATCTATAGATCTTAGAGACAGTACCTACTCCTAAGATTGATTATCCTGTCCTAATCGTCCTATCCTGCATAATTT
Organism: Oeneis ivallda; assembly: GCA_029955525.1. NCBI lineage: Eukaryota > Metazoa > Arthropoda > Insecta > Lepidoptera > Nymphalidae > Oeneis > Oeneis ivallda. The sequence goes on along the minus strand of JARPMR010000050.1, from coordinate 98,407 downwards.
TAATTTGACATTACAGTATGTTGGAGACACTGGCAAGGGAGACTCTTATTTGAGCGAAGTAATACGAATCAAAATCTACGGAAAGTCCAATGGCACATCTAAATACATCCAAGTTGTCATCAAGAACATCCCCAAAAATGTCTGCAGACGCCTGACGTACAGAAGCGACGAGTTCTTCAGAAACGAGATCAATTTCTACCAGAGAGTCATTCCGAAACTAATAGAGTTCCAATCTAGTAAGAACCTTACAGATCCTTTTACAGGATTCACTAAATTATTCCTAGCGTACAGCGATGGTTTGAACGACGTCATATGCCTTGAAGACGCGAACGTAGACAACTTTGGCGGTCACACATCGCGTCAGGAAGGCGTAGACTTCGAACATTGCAAGGTTACTTTGAAAACGCTGGCCCAATACCACGCACTATCCTTCGCTATAAAGGACCAACAACCTGAATTGTTGGACAGGATAAGCGATGCAGTTTTCGAAACGTACTATGACCCTAGGCTTTGGGACTGGTACAAAAGGTTTTGGGAAAGAATTTGCGGTATTGCAGTAGATGCGGTGGAAAAAGAGTATCCTAATTCGGTGTATTTAGAGAAGGTGAAACAATTTGTTGTGCCAGAGAGATATGAAGATATGGTCAGGGCTGTGAGGGACAAGACCAATGCGGTTATGTCACATGGTGACTGTTGGACGAATAATTTCCTTTACAAATATGAAGGTATTGTTTTGAGCATATATTTTGTCTTCTTCTTCTTCTTAATCAACCTATAGACATCTACTGCTGGACAAAGGTCTCCTCCATGAACTTCCCCAGGCTTTGGTCTTGCGCCGCCTGAATCCAGCGGCTCCCTGCGACTCGTTTGATGTCGTCGGTCCACCTGGGGGGGGGGGGGTCTGCCTACACTGCGGCCCCCGGTGCGGGGTCGCCACTCCAGCACCTTATATTTATTTTGTAGACGCTGTTATATGTCTCATATTCCTTTAGGTAGTAAATGCCCGCGTGGTATTAGTTTCTAGAATCCTGGAAAATCAAATTTAAAATTTGATTTTCCAGGATAAATAGTAGCCTATGTCACTCTCCAGGTCCTCTACTCTTTATAGTAACCCATACAAAAAAATTACATTGATTTTCCGGGATAAATAGTAGCATTGTCACTCTCCAGGTCCTCAACTATACTTATGCAAAAAATCACGTTGATCCGTAGCTCTGTTGTGCTGCAAGTGTGTTTACTTGTTGGTTTGTCCTTCAATCACGCTGCAACAGAGCTGCGGATCGACGTTATTTTTTGCGTGTGTTTAGTTAGAGACCCTGGAGAGTGACAGGCTACTTTTTATTCCACTCTCACTTGGCCGGTTTTTTTATAATTATGACAAAAAATTTGTTGTAGCCTGTTTCGCATTTGAATATTCTTATCTCAACACCGCAGAGTGGCGATCTAGCGATGTGTGTAACCCCATGTCACGCGGCGCTGTCTGCGTGACATGCTGTGACCTAATTCCCTCGCCGCCCTCAACTATCTTTAGTCAATCTTTTACTAGAAGACTACTACTTCGGTAGTACGTTGCTTATATTGTCATCCTGAAGAATAGCAATAGTTATAAATATGCCTAAAAAACTTAAAAAATAAAACCCGGATAAGTGCGTGTCGGACCAGCACACGAAGGTTTCCATTCCAGGATCGCTGGCTAGCACAACTACTACCTCCGGCAAACTCGCGTCAATGCTCAATGCAAAACAAAGCAGTTTCGAATTGACGTTGCTTCGAAAAGTATAAACTGTCAGTGCAATGCGATTGTGATATAGTTTTGACCTGGCTTTGGATTTCAAATATTGATACTGCATTACTGTTGACCCTTGCTCGTTAATTTGGACTCTGTTCAAGCCCTTTGTTGTGGATTTCGTCGATATGACCGAACGTACGCAGAGAACTGTTCTAAATAGTCAGACACGTGAGTTCGTAATACGCCTTCGTAACTATTTCGATCGTGAAGCTCAAAATGGAGGGCCAATTTTACCTATAACGTCAGTGGTTGAACGCGTAGCTGATGCGCTTAATATTGGACAACGAACTGTTAGACGGATAACTAAAAAAAAATATGGCGAGACTGTCACAGAAGAAAATAAACTTCACACACCAAAAAAGAGAAAACGAGCAAAACCAGTCGTAGGCATCGATAGCTTTGATGCCGATGCTATCCGAAGACATGTTTACGGCTACTATTTACAGAAGGAGTATCCAACAAGAAAAAAGTTGGTGCATTCACTGAAGGAAGCTGGATTATTCTTCGGTGGGGAAAGTTCTTTAACGAAGATTTTGAAGACCATTGGATTTCGATACAAAAAATGTAACAAACGCAAAATATTGATGGAAAGATTTGATATAGCGATGGCAAGGTATACTTTTTTACGGCAAGTGAAAGAAATCAAAAATTGGCAAAATGTTGTGTTCTTGGATGAAACATGGCTTAATAGTGTGCTATCTAGATTCTAGAATTAAGACTTAGTTGCATGTCTGCATGGTAGTTTTAACATTGACTTTTATTGGAAGAAATCCAATAAATTGCAGGCGCCCCTGAACATAGACCCGGGGGTCCACTCGTCGCTCAACTTGGAGGCGTTGGCGCGGGTGCCCACCGTCCCCAACATGCCGGGCGTGCCCACCGTGCCCACGCTGCCCACTATCACCGAGGCGAGGGTCCCCGATGATAACGAGCTCAAGAAGAAGGTAAAGCCAAAAGAAAAAGCTTTTCATGTTATTTATTAACATAATATTAAATCACTTAGCACAGGGATTTCCAAACTATTTTGGGCAAGAGACCCCTTTTCCAAAATGAACTGAATTAGACCCCCATAGCCAGATTACTTTAAAAATTCTTTCTCTAGCTTTTTTCCTATCAAAACTTACCATCAAAATTTAACAAAATAAAGAAAATAATATTCAGTAAATATCAAGTGGAATTACACTACTTAAGTTTGAAATAAGAACTTGTGTTAATTAATAGGGGTCGATTTTTAGACCTCGTCGAACCCCGTATTGTTAGTATTCAATAAATTAATAATAAAAATAAAAAAATTAGGGAAAAATTCCACATGTAGAAATTATTTAAAATAAAATTGAAAATATAAAATTCAGTCTGTGCCGGAAGTTGATGGTTGTGGCTCTGATGGATTAAGTTTTATATTTTTGTTAATTTGACTGCTTAATATGGTTTTATTCGCCATTGAGCTTTCAAGACGCTCTCTGGGAAAATTGGCTATATATTTTCAAGTTCTACTTATTTTCTTACTTCACTTGTACTGTCCTGTACTTGAACAACAAATACTAAAATTATATGAATACTAGCTGATGCCCGCGACTTCGTCCGCATGGAATAAGTTTTTAAAAATCCCGCGGGAACTCTTTCATTATCCGCTAAGCAAAAGGCCCTCGCGCACTACGGGGAAACGAGTATAGATTGAATACGAAAACATGGCGCGCCCATCCAAAGTTCAAAACGTTCGAAAGTATTATATAGCGTGAAGTTCTATAATACAATTCCACAGTCGATCCTAGACTTGCCTTTACACACTATACGACAGTATTATAAATTGTTCTTTCAGGTGAGTAGTACTAGTTTTCTCACTATTTAAATAGGACACAAAAAAAGTCATGGAGACACATAACGCGTAAAGTAAGAGCGGCGCAACAATGAAGTATCCAACGGTTTATAAAGAAGATGACAAAACGAAGTGTTGAGGCCAACGGCTTGGCCAGCGAGACAAGACCTGGACTACTAGATTCAGGGGCCCATCAGCTAAACCTGAGTCCAGTGTCGCTGTCCTAAGGGCCTTTCTCCGCGGTCAGATTTGTTCTAGACTTAACTTAATAATGGGGTTGCACTTACCTTCTTCGCAGCAGTCAATCCTTGTATAGGGCTTGAGAGGGTATGATAGAGTGTGTTGTAGTATATTGTGAGTGAGTATATGGTGAAGTTGAGTGTAATGTGGGTTAGTGTGGAAGGTTAGGTGTACTTCTCAGGCCGCTAGTCGCAGCGGGCAGGCAGCCAGCTGATGGCCTGCAGGCTGTACACTCGGCTGGTCACTAGTTTGGTCCAACGAGAGCTGTTCTAAAGTCACTTTCACCGACACTTCCGCCGAGCGCGTTGACGAGCAAAATCGGCGGGTTGCAAAAAATGTTCTTTGTTACGGATAGTTATGTCGACACTTAGATCGCTCAAGGGCGCAACAAAACCGTAAAAATAACCAATTCTAGGCACTCAAAAAGGCAAAACGGTGCGCGCGCGACCCGAAAATTTTGTGAACACGTATTAGCTGTCAAAAAGCAAAGTTGCAAAATCACACCTCAAAATGGCGGCAAGTTAAAAACGTCATCTGTCAACTTCAATTCCGAGCCAAAGAGAGATTGCCCGCGCCATGACCATGGAACTAGGAATTATGGCGCGAACAATCCCCCGCCCGTGGTCGTAAGGATTTACGTCCACTTACTAGTAAATGGGTAAACGTGATAAGGAGCAAACGGCTCGCTGCAAGACAGAGTCTCCGACCATTACCTCGGCAACCCTGGGAACCCCATCAGACCCGTAGATCAGCTTAAGAATGCGCCCACGGCGCCAGTATAAAGGCAACAAATTAGGTTCCTTAACCAACACTAGGTCACCAACTTTGGGTGGATCAGATTTGTCAGCCCACTTAACCCGCTGCTGCAAAAGATGCAAATACTCTAGTGACCAACGGTGCCAAAAACTCTGAGTCATCTGTTGCAGCAGCTCAAACCGGGACAAACGTGAGACCTTCACGTCCCTGAAGGGGTATTCGGGTAGAGCGTTAAGGGGCTGACCAATCAGGAAATGACCGGGAGTTAAGACCTCCAGGTCATTTGGGTCAGATGAGAGGGGACAGAGTGGCCGAGAATTGAGTACAGCCTCAATTTTGCAAAACACGGTGGCGAGTTCTTCAAAGGTTAAAACAGTTTCGCCTATAACGCGCCGGAGATGAGTCTTGGCCACCTTAACCACGGCTTCGAATATTCCACCCCAATGAGGGCAAGCTGGGGGGTCAAACTTCCAAGTTACCCCCATCTTGGACAATGCTGTACTTAATCTAGTCTTATTGCTAGACAGGAATTCGACAATTTCTTTTAAATATCTATCAGTGCCCTTATAATTGGTGCCGCAATCCGTGCGAATCAGGTCAGGCAATCCTCGACGAGAGACAAATCTACCCAGCGTGGCTACAAAGGCTTCAGTGCTTAAGGCACTCACAAGTTCTAAATGTACCAAGGGGTAGCGAGACATACAAAAACGCAGAGGTAGGCCTTGAGCGATCTGGCGTTGCGGAGGTTAGAGCTCTTGATGGCAAACGGGCCAGCAAAATCAGTGCCAACCCCAGCAAAGGGTCGAGTGGCTAAAACGCGGTCGGAGGGCAGATCACCCATCATCGGCTGTGAAGTATTAGCCTTCAAGCGGTAACACGGAATACATTTGAAAATGACGTTCCGGATGGTGCGTCTCCCTGCCAGAATCCAAAACTCGCGCTGTAGAATAGCCGAGAGTGCATTACAACCAGCGTGGGCATTTTTAAGATGGTAGTGTGTCACTAGCAATTTGACAAAGGTGCCGTCCTTAGGTAGCAAAAGGGGGTGACGAGCACCATAGGGCAGATTGGAATTCTTGAGGCGTCCTCCAACGCGTAGCATTCCGTTATTGTCCAAAAAAGGGCTTAGGCGAGCAAGGGGGCCCTTCAAAACTAAACCTCTCTTTAGAGTGTCAATCACGGATGAAAAATGCTCCACCTGAACCACACGCACCCAGTAGTTCCGGGCGTCTTGGCGTTCAAGAGGGGAAAGCACAGGACTCAAAATTTTATTTTCTGAATTCCGCCCATTATGGATGAAACGTCGAATCCAACCGGTAACACCAATTAGTTTATCAAGGGAACTGTAACGGTTCAAAAGAAAGTTCAAGTCGGGGATCTGTTTATCCTCAACCACTCCGACTCTTAAGCCCGGCAATACTTCGGGAGCGGAAAACCTATTTTGAGGCCAAGTCGTCTCGGATTGGGATAGCCAACTTGGATCCCACCAAAGGTGATGGTGGACCAGTGAAGAGGCCTCACAGCCGCGGGAGGCGCAATCGGCCGGGTTCAGTTCTCCGGGTACGTGTCTCCAAATCACCGGTACTGCAGAGTTCTGAATTTGGGAGACCCGATTCGCAACAAAGACCTCTAAGTTGTGAGGCGCGGCTCGTAGCCAGCAAAGGACAATCTCACTGTCCGTCCACGCATAAACGTCGGTCAGATCGACCGCAGATGCCAAAGAGGAACGGACGTGGTTCAAGAGGCGTACCAGAAGGGCGGCGCCAGACAATTCTAATTTCGGAATAGTTAACCGTGACCGAATAGGGGCCACCTTGCTTTTTGCCAAGACGAGATGCGTCGCGACCTCACCGGCGACATCGACAGTCCTCAAATATACCACGGCGGCGTATCCTCGTTCGGAGGCGTCGCAAAACCCGTGGAGACTGGCATGACACCTTCCTGTTGGTAGGAAGCGTCGAGGCATGGAAATTCGGTTAACTTCAGGAAGTGAAGACACAAGGGAGTTCCACTCCTTCAATAACTTCCCAGGGAGTGGTTCGTCCCAACCGAGTTCAGCAATCCAAAGCTTCTGGAGGAAACATTTAGCCAAAAATATTACGGGAGTGATCCATCCATTGGGATCGAAGGTGCGAGCAACCGTAGACAATACGGAACGCTTAGTCCAGACCTTAGGAGGTGGGTCTAATTTGACCCGGTAGGTGAAAACGTCTTGGACGGGCTGGTACTGTATTCCAAGGACCGTCAGCAAATTGGGATTTTCGGGATTTTCAAAAATATGAGGATCCTGCTGATCCTTTCCCGGAAGATCCTTCAAGACGTGAGGGGAGTTGGACAGCCACTTGCCCAACTCATAACCTCCGGACTTCAGTATTGCAATCAATTCATCGCGAAGAATCAGAGCTTCCTCAACGCTCGAGGCTCCCGTGCAAATATCGTCCATATAGACTGACGATTCCAAGATGGCTGATGCGCGAGGGTAATTCAGTCGCTCCCGGTTAGCTAGTTCTAACAAGGTCCTGATAGCAATATAGGGGCTTGACTTGAGTCCATAGGTCGTGGTGTTCAATTCAAAGACACGCATTGGCTCATTAGGATTTTCGCGCCACAGAATCATTTGGTATCTCCGATCATCGCGATGTACCACCGACTGTCTAAACATCATCTTGATGTCAGCTACGAAAACAATTTGATGCCGGCGGAAATGCGTGAGGATATCGGAGATATCCTTGATCAGCTTAGGACCGGAGTGCAAGAATTGGTTCAAGGTCACCCCGTTGGATGTGGCCGCGGAGCCGTCAAAAACCACTCGAATCTTCCCCCCAGGGGTCTTCAAGACGGCATGGTGGGGTAAGAAGTAGTGCTCGTGTGCGCGCCAATCAAAATTGGATGGTGACATATGCCCCAGGCCCTCGTACTCGCGCATAAATTCAACGTACTTGGAGCGGAAGGTGGGGTCGCGCCGCATGCGCCGTTCCATAGACAAGAGCCTCTTTTCCGCCAAGGCCCGCGATTGACCAAGCGGGGGGCGAGAAGCGAGAAAGGGCAAGCGAGTTACAAATCGCCCATCGACACGGCGGCCTGTGTTGTTTTGATAAAACAACTCACATTCCAGGTCAAGAGGGTCAACTCGTGCGGCATGCGGCGGCTCCTCAACTTCCCAAAAGCGCTGGACCACGTCCGACAGCGTCAAGCCAGCTGCTTGCAATTGGTCCAGCACCGGTAGGTCCGAAGACCATAGCACGGGTCCAAAAAAGCTAGAACCGAATATAGTGGACATGGCACATAGGCCGTCCTTCTGCAAAACCCTAATTTCCCCTGACAAGACCAGGCCCAACACGTCGGAACCCAACAAAAGGTCCGTAGGACCGGGTTCAGTCCAGTGGGGGTCAGCTGGGTTTAGGCCTGATGCACAGGACACCGCAGCGTCAGTTATTCGGACCTGCGGTAGGGGACCTAAGATATTGTCAAGGACTGACACCTTGACCAAGACCCTAAAATTGCCCGTAACGGGGCCAAACATTAATTCCGCTTCCCCGGTAGGAGTCGAGGGCTCTATACCCCCGATACCTATCACCCGTCCTGTTCGAGGACTCCAGGGGAGCCCTAGCTCACCCACCAAACGAGAAGAAGCAATACAGCGCTGTGAACCCGAATCCAAAAGGGCGCGAACGATTAAAAATTCACCCTTCGGGTTGAATACTTTCACTGAGACAGTCGGCAAAAGAATGGTCTGACAGACAGACTGCCGGAGATTCAAGGTCTCAGGAGAAGTTGCTGTGGTGGGGGCTAGGGCGGCAACTACCTATTGGTGGTCGTCCTCATCAAACCCGTCCTCTAACCGGGGAATCTCATATTGAGACTCAGGGGGGACCTCCAACGGTGAGGGGAACAGACCTCCATTTGGGTAAACCCATGCGTCATCTCGTGGCGGCAGCACGGGCCTAGTCATACGGGCTGAGGTCGGTAGGACGTAGTAAGTCTGTCGACCCGCTCGAGGTGGGCGGCGTTCGAGGCGTGGCCACTCATGAAGCGGAGGTGAATAGCGGGTAGGTCGAACCGTAGACGGGGCCGCCACAAATCTCCCATCAGAACGTCGAGGGGGGTTGGCGCCCCCCTCACGGGGGGGTGAAGCCCCCATAGGCGGGGTCGAAATCCGGACGCGTCGGGATTCATGGCCCTGATCAGGGGACTGACGCAAATAATCCGGGGAGCGATCGGTAAGAGCGCCCCCGCCCGTGCGGGGCGCGCCCTCACTCTCCACCTGGCGGCCAACACCATTCTTGTTGGCGCACAAAATCTCCAGGTGGTTACCCCTACAGATTGGGCATGGCCGTTGCTGTTGGCAGTCCCGTTGCATGTGAAATCCCAGACAGCTATAGCACCAGTGGCGGTCTCTTGCAATGCCCCTCCGATCCTTGATCCGCTTAGAGAGAAACTGGGGGCAAGAAAGCACCCGGTGGCCTGGACGCCTGCAATAGTTACAGGGGGTGGGTTCAGTGGCAGCAAGTCCAGTGTAAACGGGCACTGGTCTCCGGTCGGAGGCCTTTTTACCAGGGACGCCAGTGTGACCCTTTTCCTTCCTCAGCTGGGCAGGCCGCTCTGGGGTCCTTGAAGGACCAGCAATACCGGAGTTATCAGCCTGCCGGCACTCTTCCTCAAGGAACTTTAAAAGGTCCGAAAAGGGGGGCAGGTAGCTGGCCCCGTCCCCACCATACCTTTGCTCAAAACGCAGTTTCAATTCGGGAGGTAGGCGGGACAACACAATGTGTAATAAAAGGAAGGACCACTGGTCCACGGGAAGCTCTAAACGCTTAAGAGCGTTGCAGGCTATAATCAGAGGGTTTAAGAGCGATTCTCTTAAATGGGACACCCCATAGACACGTGGCAGCGCTAGAATTTGTGCCACGTGTGTGTCTGCTAACCGGCGCACGTTGGCATACCGCCGAGTCAGTAGTTCCCGCGCGGTGGTATAACTCTCCTCGGAGAGGTCTAGGTGGCTAACTAACCCCAGAGCCTCTCCCTGCAGGGAAGAGAGTAGATAGGCCAGTTTCTGGCAGGGAGACAGGTCTCTTCTCGCGTCCACCAGGCTATCAAAGAGGCTGAGAAAGCCTAGCCACTCGCTCAAGTTGCCAGAAAAGTGGGGCAAGTTTATTGTTGGCAACTTGCCCTGTAACGCAGGCTGCGTGGTGGGTCTAGTGGGAGACTCAAGAATAGAGCTCATTCTCGCCTCCTTCTTGAGCCTCGCGGCCTCCTCCACTAGACCGTCTGTCAGCTCAAAGAACTGTTCGTAGTCCCGCACTGAGGACTCCAGTGATTCCGGAGGTAGCTCCAATGCCATGAGGTCTCGGAAGGCCCCCTCGACGACTGCCTGCCTGGTCCGCACCTGCTCGCACCGCTGGAGCAGTGCGGATGCCCGGTCCTCCCGGCCTACCAAGGCGTTGGCTGTAGCAGCCCAACGCAGCTCTGATTGAATTTGCACGCTCAATTTTTTGTGGGCTGCCATCTTAGGTAGGTACAAAACAACTTAAATAACAGTAGTTAACAACTTAAATAACAGTTATTCTAACAACAGTTAAAAAAAACATAAAATAACAGTTATTTTAATAACAGTTTTTAATAACAGTTAAAAACAAAGTTATTTGTTACAAGTTATGTTTCAACTTCAACCCAACAAATTAATAATCAAAACAAGAATTACCCACTTTAAACACAAACAAATTACTACTTAAATACTATTTATTAATTAGAATTATTTACTTTAAAACAAGAATTATTTATTTTAAAGACATCAAACAAACTGCTCTGTTACCTAACCACGAGGGGTTTTAGTAAACAAACAAAGTATTTGTTGGTTAAAAGTTCCAAGAGATACAAATTAAGCTATCAATAACTTATGTTAAGTCAATCAATAACATAAATTAAGATAAAAGAAAAATTAAGTTTTTAATTACCCGTACTAAGCCACTAGACTCATACTAGAACCTACAAATTACAAATTGGCTTGGTAAGTACAATACAATTATCAAATTATATTAATATTAAGTTTATTTATTACAATATACATCTAACTGTTGGCCAGTTAAGGGCCACAAACAACAATTAGGTACTATTAATTATTAATCAACAAAAATTAACAAAACAAAATCCTAGAACGGCTAAGTTAAGTCACAGTAATGCCAAATCTGTCCGCGGAATCAATTTAACCGCGCTCTGACTACCAAATGTTGAGGCCAACGGCTTGGCCAGCGAGACAAGACCTGGACTACTAGATTCAGGGGCCCATCAGCTAAACCTGAGTCCAGTGTCGCTGTCCTAAGGGCCTTTCTCCGCGGTCAGATTTGTTCTAGACTTAACTTAATAATGGGGTTGCACTTACCTTCTTCGCAGCAGTCAATCCTTGTATAGGGCTTGAGAGGGTATGATAGAGTGTGTTGTAGTATATTGTGAGTGAGTATATGGTGAAGTTGAGTGTAATGTGGGTTAGTGTGGAAGGTTAGGTGTACTTCTCAGGCCGCTAGTCGCAGCGGGCAGGCAGCCAGCTGATGGCCTGCAGGCTGTACACTCGGCTGGTCACTAGTTTGGTCCAACGAGAGCTGTTCTAAAGTCACTTTCACCGACACTTCCGCCGAGCGCGTTGACGAGCAAAATCGGCGGGTTGCAAAAAATGTTCTTTGTTACGGATAGTTATGTCGACACTTAGATCGCTCAAGGGCGCAACAAAACCGTAAAAATAACCAATTCTAGGCACTCAAAAAGGCAAAACGGTGCGCGCGCGACCCGAAAATTTTGTGAACACGTATTAGCTGTCAAAAAGCAAAGTTGCAAAATCACACCTCAAAATGGCGGCAAGTTAAAAACGTCATCTGTCAACTTCAATTCCGAGCCAAAGAGAGATTGCCCGCGCCATGACCATGGAACTAGGAATTATGGCGCGAACACGAAGTTTCACATGATTCTGAAGAAAATATTATCTCTACTAGCTGATGCCCGCGACTTCGTCCACGTGGAATTTTAAAATCCCTCCTGAACTTTTTGATTTTCTGGGATAAAAGTCTATGTCACTCTCCGGGTCTTCAACTATACTCTTGCGAAAAATCAGGTCACACACTTTTGCATTTATAATATACTAGCTGACTAACTGATGCCCGCGACTTCGCCCGCGTGGATTTAGTTTTTAAAGCTCCTCGGGAACTCTTTGATTTTCCGGGATAAAAAGTAGCCTATGTCACTCTCCAGGTCCTCAACTATACGCATGCAAAATATCACGTCGATCCGTAACTTTGTTGCGGCGTGATTGAAGGACAAACCAACAAATCAACAAATACACTTTCGCATTTATAATATTAGTATGATTATTATGAAGTATGATTAGGTACAATGTGTGTTACATACTTTTTGTCGAGGTCTTAATATATATAAATTACGTGTCACGTTGTTTGTCCGCGATGGACTCCTAAACTACTGAACCGATTTAGATCAAACTTCTTAACTATCTGTAATTTGGTCCAACTTGAAAGATAGGATAGTTTTTTTTTGATTAGGATAGTTTATTTGTTTTATTTATAAAGATAAGTTGGCGGTACGAAGTTCGCCGGGTCAGCTAGTAATTTTAAATATTTTAAATATAACACATATTTTTTAAGTATTTTATAGTTATAAAAAATTTATAACACGATTTAAGCCTGAATATCAAATGAATAATTTAAAAATTAATATTAATCTAAGTTAATAAATTAACTAATACTAAAATTAAAACAAAATAAAATCTGAAACCTCATCAAAGTTACCGCAGTGTGGCATAGTATCCATAATGCTGGCAACATTGCCCCTTTGGATGGCCAAACTAATTCTTTTTCTAAAACTAATTCTAGCTGGTAGCTAGCTGCCAGCTCTTGAGTCCCTGCTAGACTTTGTTACCCTTTTTGATAGTCGGTTTCCGATTGAGCTGGAATTGAATTTGGAAGTCGGTTAAAAATTGCCATTTCTTTGCTTTGTACAGTCGTAGTAATTATGTAGGACTACACTAGCGGCACGCTATGAAGGCCGGTTTGACACATTACAATAGTGATGTGGAATGTCAATTTATTCTCGAACAAAAAACAATTAAGTTTTGTTTTTGTACCTGATTAAATAGGTTTAATAAAACAAAAATGTATATGTTTATTTAATTTATTTGAACGAACTGAATATTTGAATGAAAATGAATATACATACTTTATATGCACACAAGAAACATATGAATACAAAAGATACCAAAAAAGGTGCCACAAAAGGCCATAATTAATCAGATTCGTCCATACTACTATTTTCACTGTCGTCACTGCTATCATCACCTACATTAATAATTATATGTTCGTTTTCTATAATATTATCTATTTTCACATCTCTTTCATAATCTTCCCTTATTAATTTAACAGTTCTATTCACAACCTTTTCCCAGTCTCCTTTAGTCACATGTTCACAAGCTTCTTCTAATAATTTTAGCATTTTTTTTGTGGTAAATGGGGGTTCTGTATTGTGTCTTGCAGCATATCCCTTAATTTGAGCCCACACCAACTCAATCGCATTATACTCACAATGGTAAGGCGGTAACCGTATAACTCTGTGCCCATGTTCTAATGCTATTTCGTCAATGACGTATCGGATCTTGGTTGGTTTGTTTTCTTTTAAAAGACGTACTAATTCCGCTTTTAACATATTCATGTTTGCATCTACGCCATTTTTACGAAGCCATGCGACGATATCAGCTTTCTTTTGGGATTGGGCAGGTGGCTTGTCAATTTGCATCGAGTGGTATGGGGCGTTGTCCATAATTATAATAGATGGTTCAGGGAGGCTACACAACATTGAGGTAAACCATTCAGTAAACTTTTCTCCATTCATGTCTTCATGATAGTCTCCAGTGGTTTTTGACGCAAAAGCCATGAGAGAACCTTCGACAAACCCGTTGATGGTTCCGGCGTGACAAATTATAAGTCGCGATCCTTTTCCTACAGGAACTTTGGAAGTAGATGCTGCTGTGTCATCGTTCCAAGAACGGCCTACAGTATGGTTAGCATTAAGCCATGTTTCATCCAAGAACACAACATTTTGCCAATTTTTGATTTCTTTCACTTGCCGTAAAAAAGTATACCTTGCCATCGCTATATCAAATCTTTCCATCAATATTTTGCGTTTGTTACATTTTTTGTATCGAAATCCAATGGTCTTCAAAATCTTCGTTAAAGAACTTTCCCCACCGAAGAATAATCCAGCTTCCTTCAGTGAATGCACCAACTTTTTTCTTGTTGGATACTCCTTCTGTAAATAGTAGCCGTAAACATGTCTTCGGATAGCATCGGCATCAAAGCTATCGATGCCTACGACTGGTTTTGCTCGTTTTCTCTTTTTTGGTGTGTGAAGTTTATTTTCTTCTGTGCCAGTCTCGCCATATTTTTTTTTAGTTATCCGTCTAACAGTTCGTTGTCCAATATTAAGCGCATCAGCTACGCGTTCAACCACTGACGTTATAGGTAAAATTGGCCCTCCATTTTGAGCTTCACGATCGAAATAGTTACGAAGGCGTATTACGAACTCACGTGTCTGACTATTTAGAACAGTTCTCTGCGTACGTTCGGTCATATCGACGAAATCCACAACAAAGGGCTTGAACAGAGTCCAAATTAACGAGCAAGGGTCAACAGTAATGCAGTATCAATATTTGAAATCCAAAGCCAGGTCAAAACTATATCACAATCGCATTGCACTGACAGTTTATACTTTTCGAAGCAACGTCAATTCGAAACTGCTTTGTTTTGCATTGAGCATTGACGCGAGTTTGCCGGAGGTAGTAGTTGTGCTAGCCAGCGATCCTATGTGACGATCGTATTAGATTCCATTTTTAAAAATTTTCAATTTAGAAAACCAAATGCCGAGTTGTGGTATATATCATATAAAAATAAAAATTTTACCTTTTGTATGAAACAGCTGATATTTTTTTGCGATTTCAGAGGTTTGTCCACATAGTGAAAATTGTTCATATTCACAAGTACATTCACCCCTTAAATGGTGCAAACTGATTTTTCTACACTTGTATACATTTTAGAAATCAATTTAATAAATAAATTTTGAGTCCTAAACCTAAAACTACATTCGATAAAATTTATGAATCTCTGCACATCACTATCGTCAATAAAGTAATACAATTATTTCCTTCAAAGTCGTTATCAATTAATACGGAACTTCATGAGCGGACAAACGTCAAACCGGCCATCATAGCGTGCCGCTAGTTTAGGAAGGTAGGTAGGTACTTTACCCTATCTTTGGGCAAAGCAGACACTCGGGGAGAGGGCAGACTAGCTCGCTTGATCGCGCGCTGTTATTATTGCCTTTAGCGTTAGCGGGTCACAGCTGAAAATCAGCGCCCCACTTTGTATGTGTGTTTTCGTGTGTGAAGTGAGGCATCATGGTAAGCTGACCCTTTCTGGGTGGTGTCACAGGTAATTAATGTTACATTTGTATATGTATTTTTTGTCTGTGGCACCATTAATGAATAAATCAATTTTCTTTCTTTCTTTCTTTTTATGGCCTTTAGCACAGACCAGGAACAACAAGATAGACAGCCAATCTCCATAGACAAGATTATGCCTAGTAATTTGTCTATAGAAACGTACTATCTATAGTGAAAAATCGATATATATGTATACCTTAAATGTCATTAATAATTGTTCTTCTTTCTCCCTTTCTCTTATGGTGATTCATTCATAAAAACCTCGTACATTTTCTTCTCTTTCTCTCAATTCTATATATGTTTAATTTAAGGAGTGGGAAATGACGTCACATCCGCAGACCACGTGATCGCAGCGTAGTAATTTTAGGGATGCCCTTCATTACCGATTGTACAAAACCGTAAACTAATCGCAAAGAATTAGTGTTGTACTTTACCGGTTTTTTTTACCGATTATTAAAATTTTCCGATTCCTTTTCGTTCTTTAAGATTCGTTTTAAGGGTTTTTAAAATAAACCAAAAAAATTAGTGTAAAATAATTTATTTAAAATGTAATTTTATTTTTTTTTACTTGTTTTTTTGCGGTTTGATAAATGATGGTGATAATTTTTAATACAGCACTTAAAACAAACTAAGAAGGTTCCAACGCGCCCTGGTGCGAGAAGAACCTACAACAAACTCTGCCAGGGTTTTCTTTTTCTTTTTATTATCACCATTTCACAATCACACTTAAAACTAGACTAAGCAATTCATTCATAAGGTTTTTTTGTCATTTTAACATTTAGAACTAGTTTAAAACTTTAGTTTAAAATTAGTTTTCAGAAGACATTTCCGAAATGGCATAAATCTTGACATTGTGGCTTATGTACCTTTGAATAAATTACTAATTATGTATGTACATAGAGATATTTTTAATATAGTCAAATACCCTATTCTATTAAAGTTATACATAAATAATTTAAACATACTTAAGTATATAAATTCCATTCTAAAAACAACCAACAAAAAGCTTTCAGTTTATATACTTAATGTGCTCAATGCAATTTAAACACATCCTCCCCTACAAATATTTTAAAATTGAAATTTATATATTTATATATCTTGTTTGTTGTTCTTGTATTTCTATATTTTGTTTATAAAATTAAATTATTGTAAATTGTAAATTAGTAATCTTGCTATACTTAATAATATTATATTAATTTACTTGACTGTAATGTTAAACTTTTTGTTTGTTGAATTGTCATTAATCAATTAATTAGACACTTGCTCAAGAGTCAAGAAGAATTTTAAGTCTTGAATTGATTTTATTTCCGTTTAATTGGTAATATCGTGAATAAACGTACGAAAAAAAGCCTTTTTTGAGCCTGTAGTGTCGAATTTCATTGATTCTGACTTGTCGTAGCTTCCTTCAAAAATGCTACATAGCTGAGCATATAAATAAAATTATCCTTAAAATAATTGTATTTTAACAAAAACATTATTGATAAAAATAGAAGAATTCCTATAAGGTCTATAGGGTTTTAGGTAATATCATACAATGCCTTACCATTATATTAAAATTACTGTAGTAAACAGTAGCAATAATTGTAATACAATTACAATAATTTTAAATACAAGTACGCTCTAGCTGATTATAATGTAATTACATAAACCCCTATTATATAGAATTTAGTACCAACAAAATAATTCAAAGATGTTAAGAATAATTATAATTTATATCTTAATTCACGCTTCAAATCACAAGTGCGGATGAACTGTACTAAAATAACTGATATAGATTAAGTTGATACAAAAAACAAGTAAGTACATTTGTTAACTTAAATAAAATTTGAAAGTAATGAAAATGAAAATATAAAAACCTAAGATTGTTACGAAAATACGAAAATTTATTTAATACTAGATGATGCCTGCGACTTCGTCCACGATTTTAAATTTACGCGGGAACCCTTTTCGGGAATTTTTCGGCATAAAATGCATATGTTAATCCTGGGTATGAGCTATCTCCATTCCAAATTTCAGGCAAATCGGTTCATTCGTTGTGGCGTGAAAGACATGTACATTCATATTCACAAACCTTAGCATTTATAACAATAGTAGGATTAATATAAAATAAGCAGACATAAAGGGGATTTTGTGGTCATGGTGATAAATATAAATATTAGTTACTTCGACGTCGTCGCGCAGATCTGTAGCTCGCACCTTTGGTAACCTTAGTGGCAATTAAATTTTCCATTTCCATTCCTTTTTTACGTGAATCAACATTATGAATTCTTCTATTGAAGTTAGTACACCATTGTTTAACTTGCATTCTAATCACGAATAGCCAAAGAGCATTAAAAAAATCTGATTTGTGTTCAATGCAATTGAACCATGAGGTGACAAGACCTTTTAATTTATTAATTAAATCTGTATATATGTAAACCTTACATATTTTGGCAAAGTTTTGTCAATTATTGTCAACCGTTGAACTTTGTTACACAATAGTGTACTTCTACAGCTTTGACACTGTGAACTACTCATTTTTGGTAATAAGTATCTGCAGATTGCACCAGCAATGTAGGACACAGACTGAGTCTGGAATGTATTTTCAGATGGAATACATTCTTCAATAAAATTTAAATTTGAAATGTCATTACTGAACTCATTAGGTTGAGTATTGGGTTTTCGCTTATGAACTAATTTACCGAGTGTACCCAGAATTTTGTCATTGTCACTAGTGCAATTAGCATATAGAGATTTACTGGTTGAAATATCATTAATCAATAATGTTTTGTACAACCCAACAAATTGATGACAATCTGGATGTGTGCTGCATCCACCTTGTCCTCTAATTTGGTCAAAGAAATTTTCCAGTGGATCCTGGTTTAGACGCTCAAGACTCAAGTATTTTACGCCTGGAATCAATTTCAATTCTAACCAAAGATTTTTAATTGTTTTAAT
Source organism: Oeneis ivallda (assembly GCA_029955525.1). Classification (NCBI taxonomy): domain Eukaryota; kingdom Metazoa; phylum Arthropoda; class Insecta; order Lepidoptera; family Nymphalidae; genus Oeneis; species Oeneis ivallda. The sequence continues at coordinate 80,377 of JARPMR010000050.1, read as the reverse complement.
GTTGTGTATAAAGTTACACAAACAAAGAGGCTTACTTTCTCTGGAGTCTGTAGCATCAAATTTCATCGATTCTAACTTTTTCAAGGCTTCATTCCAGAACTCTAAATGGTTAGAATTTAAGGACAAGGCATTACCTAGATTGCTTCTAACATGACCAGAACTGTTCAAGCTATCAAATAAATCATTTATAAAAGAAATGATATCAGCAGTGAAAAAGCCATTATCGATGTTTACAGGTATCGTACAATAATCATGAACTGATATAATGTCCTTATATGTTTTCATCTGCAGTGCGACGTTGTGGGCCACATCTCTGCTGAACACTTGTACTTGTACATACTTCACCTGAAAAGTTAAAATGTCAATTTAATGCAATTTCACAAAAAAATAATCATTTTAATCTCATGATAGAATTTAAAATTGCTGTTTGGGTGTAGTTGTCACAATATTGTAAAAAAATAAAGTAACAATTTTATTTTATTTCAAAACTTTGCTTTGATTTAGGTTTTTAAAAATCTTGTGAGGATTGTTTGATTTTCTGGGATAACAAGGATAAAAGTTTAAAAACTTAATACAGCAGTCATAAATTTTTTTTTCATAGAATAGAAGAATATTTTATATAAAATGTAATTAAATGTAGCCTTGTCATCCGGACCATACTAACAAATCGACTGACAACTCATTCATTAAATTCAAAGTAGCTTAGGCACTACGTTGGAACACATACAAACTAGGCTGATAAAATCAAAACCATTCCTTTTCGCTTTGCTATAGTCAGGTAAAAAGCATATTATGTTCGACACCATGTAAATTTTATATTAACATGGAAATATAGATTACTAAGCAGCTGATTTCCGCGACTTCATCTGTGTGGATTCATCCCACAGGAACTCTGATTTTAGCATCTGTCTCCAGGTCTTAAACTATACCCATGCAAAGAATGCAGCTCTGTTGCAGCATGATTGAAGGACAAACCAACAAACACATTTTGCATTTATATTAGTAAGCATTTGTACTTTTCAATAGGTACTTCAACTAACAGCTACAACTAGTCTGTAGGTCAGAAAAGACTAAAATACCAGAGTATTCAGAAATTATTTATAAAAAACTGTGAGCCATGAAAGTCTTATGATTAAGACATCAGCCTCATTTAGGGGGATTCAGAGTTAAACAAAAAAACCTGAAGACTGTAAAAGTAATGATAGCTGATAAGTAATGACACTTGCCTTCATCTTATTGTATGAATTGGGCTTGATATGTTTGTCTGTTAATTTGGTATTCCTCTCAGTGCCATGTATCCCATCTACAGCATACAGTTTCTCGATGAATTCCCATTGAGCACGCTGACTTCCGATGATTATGTCATTTTTCTGAAAGTTATTTCGAAAACATTTCAGTAGATGTGGTACATCATACATAATATGATATATCTTTTTGCCATTAATTACATAATAATTAATATTAGACCCATCATTGCCACTGCGAAGCATATCTTTTCACGTGCATCAGATATTAAGGAGTTTATAGCCGCAACATTGGCAGAGCCTTGATCAGATACAGTTAATTTCAAAAGAAACCCTGCATTATACATTGCTTCAATGATTTCTTTAAGAATCTTTTTTAAGAAAAAGGTTTTGATGCCATCCCTTACAAAATAAAATGCTAAAGGTATCTTCCAGGGTGAAAAAATTCCTCTCAACATAAAAACTAAAACTTTATCAGCAACATTATTGGTACGATCACCACCTCCCCAATCCTCAAAACCTTCAAAGACCTCAGTTTGGAAATTAAAAAATAAATTCTTTTTAATAGCCATTTCATCAAACAGTAAGACACATTGCAACCCCATAGTGTCTTTATATTTAGCAACATCTGCCAAGTGCTGTAGTATAAAATCATTAATACCAGGTCTTACAGGGATATCTTTTAATATAGTTTATAGTAGATTTGCTCAGTAGTCTGATACACTTTTGAAAGAATCTGTAACATTTAGGACTTAATTTGTATGAGAGTGCAAAATTTTTTTCATCATTGGTGTATCTCAGAGCTTTAACTTTCACATCAGATAATCGCAACTGTGAATCAATTAATAATAATTTACCAAATTTACTTAACAGAGGATATTTTTTAATAAAAGTTTGAACTTTACTAAATTGCAGTTTTGATTTTAATCTATTATATTTTTGAGTCATACATTTTAACTTTGCTCTTATTATTTTATTACCCTGTCGTAACTTCTGTTTACGAGGGGTATTCTCATTTTTATCTAGGCAAACTCTTGGAATTATATCTCTGTGAGAGTGAGTACGCTTTGAACTTCTAATCTTAACTAAAATCCCTACTCAACCACTGGTTGAGTAGGGATTTTTTCATTATGATAAGAGTCTAATGACATAGGAGTCTGATTCCCTACAGATGGTTTTATTGGGTCAGGACTCAGTTGTTGGGAATATCGAATAATATTTACAGTTGGCTCTAAGACTGGTTCATTATGAGTTCGTTTGTGGGCCACTACTTGTGAATAACTAGTTAAAGACTGTTCACAAGATAAAGGCATATTATTGGAAGTGTTGGAACTATAGAATTCTTCTTTATGCAGAGTCTAATAACTTAAAAACTGGTTCATTATTATCTGAAAGTGTTGATTTGCTTGTCAATGGGGGCACTTCATTTGTAGTGGGACAAATACTTACTAGCCTTACAACGAGACGAGCAGACTTTGTGTAGGGTACTGCATGTAAATTATGTATAACCCGTGTCATTAAAGATAGGAATTGTAAATGGCGTCGCTAATCATTCCCTCTCACTCGCACACGTCGTTACAGCACGCAAAAAAATTATCAGTCTGTATCTGCTTGCACACTATGTTTTTGTTACTGTTCTTTGTTTTGTTTTCTGTTAAGTTTTTTCGTTGTTATTGTCGTTCGTATGCTGTTTATTGATCAATAATTATCTTACGTTTAAAAAATGAGCTTTAATTTAATGAGCGTTTACGCGAAACGAGGAAAAATATTCTTCGAAGTGATGAGGGTGAAATCGTATATAATGTTACAAAATATTTTGAAGAAGAAATATAAAATACGTTGCGACCTGACGCGAAACATACAAGATAAGTTAGAGGACTTAAAGATAACAATAAATAAATAAATACCTAGAGATATTAAACATGTGCTAACTATATAAATCAATAGTAATATATAGGTATATTTAATAACATAATATAGGTACATAAATGAATAAGGTATCAACACAAATACTAAATAAATAATATAAACATACAATGTGTGTCTGTATAGCTACACATATAGCAGCCCAGCTTCGCTTCGTTTTTTGCTGACGGTCCAACCTGTGCCTGTCATTACAAGTACAAGCCGCCATTTCAGATTCCTTTCTTTATTGACACGGCTTATATATTTCCACATCCAGGAACACAACATTTCCTCGTCGCGTATATAAAAATTTGCACTGTATAATAAAAATTAAATAACACGTGACACAACCAACACAAAATGAAGAACACAATACAACACTGAAAAACTCCAAACCAAGGGCAAATCACACTATATCTCTAAATTGAAATAAAATATACAAGTTAATTATAAAGAAATTAAAATCCTAAGTGTCCTGGATGAAATTATTATTTGTCGAGCAATGGCGGTTTTCCTTGAAATGTGAAAAAAATTGCTCAAAAGTCAAAACAAAGAATAAAATGTGTTGCCAGCATTTGCTCTTTTTTAAGACATTTCTAAAATCTTACTGAATCTTATGTGGTATTTCTAGCATTAAGATTTCTCTTTATAAAGAAATATGTAATTAATAATTTACTAATTATCTTGTACTATAAAATTTTCGGGAATAAATGTTAATCACTTCTGAAGTGAAAACTTCTTTTGGCGCACCGCACACTTATTTTTACCTAGGTAGTAAGTTAATCTGATCCGTTCTAAGTGCTGACGCTCTGAGGTGAAAGGCTCGATCGGGCAACTCGCGACCGCCGAGTGTACCCGAACGAGAAAGATAGGTACAGTCAGCTGCTCTTCTGTTGTCTCACATAGTGAGAGTGAGTGAGACTGAGCTGTCATATATAAATTGATTAGAGTATATTTATCAAATTAATTAGGGTATATAAATTGATTGCGACTACTGCCAATGAAGTTTTCACTTCTGCCGTGCGGTCTTAAGCACACACTATATTTTTTTAACTTTGACAAGTTTTAACAGTCTAAAGGCTGTTACAAGTTTTCAAAATCCAGCATCACAAAACTAATAAACTTTAAAAAAAAGTTTATTATGTTAAAAGAATTTAGGTTTCCCAAATAATAACATTCGTCGCTTAATTTTCCCTAAATTTAGGGTAAAATTTCTAAGTTGGCCCCACAGTTTAGGCCGTTGTTGTATATAACTATACTAGTATAGTAATAAAAACTGTAAATATGTGCGTGAATTGTGATTGTATTATTAGAGTGAACAGAAAATGTACGGTTCATTCAATTATGACTCTTATAACCATGACATACGGTCCACACCTTCATTAGACAGAAGATATGTACCTCCAGCATAAAATATTAGTTGAGCTGAGTAGGCCCTGAGCCTTTAGTGGGTATCGCGTTTCGCGCCATTCACGCGATTTCACGATTCTGCGATCGAAAAAAATTCTCGCGATATTTTACCTCAAAAGGTGTTAACGAATACAAAATATGTGTAAGTACTACTTTTATTACTGAAGCAAGTAGGTACCTGATAATATAATAACAATTTATGTAGCTTACGGTCTGCAATTGGCGTAATTAATGACTACGACCCGGTGTCGCGTGGCCTAATTAACCTAATTAGTGCCGGGGTTTTATTAGAATGCTCTAATTAACTGTACCAATTACTGTGGAAGGTAACGACGTCTAATAAGCTCTAATAAGCATCGCAAACATCGATTTCATTGTTTATAATTAATATGATTTCATACCTGATAGGTCTTCTTAGTTCCAACGTGGGCACAGTCCACAGTCTAATTTAATTCCTTCTCCTTCTTAATGTTGTACCGGCTTGTGCCTGAATCCGTTTTATCCTTGTACCATCCGTTTTGTTACTTTTTACCTACACTTGCAGGAAATTTTTAAATAATCAGGCCATTATTATTGAGATAAACTAAATCCCCTTGTGTATTTGTATAATTTATTCGTTATGCAGCTGCATTATGTTCATTTTACTTGTTTTATAATTTATACTCATTTGTACCAGAGTCTGTTCACAACGAATTTTCCCTTATGAATATAATATTATAGAAAAAAAATTATTTACATAATTTAATGTTGTTTCGTTCAAGAAACAGTAGTAGTGTACATACCTACTACTATTTAGTAGCAGAAAACTTTATTGCTTCAAAACACAGAGAAACACAAACATTACATACAGATAAAACGGGAAACAGTAGCCTAATATTTTAAAGAAGCATAGTCTGAGTAGAAAACTACCTCTATGTTTCTTAAATATCCATTTACTTATAATAAAATAACAGGTGTCTCGCAAATTAAATACCTGTCCTTCTATTGTCAACGTCCCCCAACAACGAACACAAAAGAAACAGAATCGTTTCTATAAATTGAAAAATATGTTATTGGATTTGGTTTTCTTCCAGATTTATTAAAATTCTAAATATTACGAAACAATACTTTGCAAGTTTGCTTTGCTTCCAGTCTTAGAGCTTTTAAGTTGTCTTGTTTCTTATAAAGTTAAATTCTCATTTTATTAACTGACTTCCAAAAAGGAGGAGATTTTTTATAAGATAGGAGATTAGTTATAAGGAAATATAATTCCATGAATAATAAATAATTAATCCTATTCCTAAGTCATGCATAACAAAGTGTAAATTGAAAATATAAATTTTATGTAGAATCAATATGAGTTGTTCATGTACAATAATCCGACTTCCCGGAGCTGAATACTTGCAAACACCTTCATCATCAGACCTACCACTGTCAATAAGCCAACTAATCGTCAGGATCAAATCAATGAGCCTTTACACCATAATATATCAGCTGTTGAAAGTTTTTGAGGAGTTGAGTACTCCGCAGATATGCCTTTCCCCGAATTTAGCATCAGATCAAAGCTACCACACTAGTGCACTGAGATCGGGTATAGTTAATGTAGGTAACTTTGAGCCTCAATAGTTAAAGGTGCGGACTGAAAACTGAAAGGTCGCAGGTTCGAATCCCACCCGTTGCACTATTGTCGTACCCACTCCTAGCACAAGCTTTCCGCTTAGTTGGAGGGGATAGGAAGGATATTAGTCAACTTCAATTTGACTAATATTCTTTAAAAAAAAAAACTTTAAAATCAGTTAGATTAGTTGGATCGGTTAGTTGGATTGGATTGGAAGTGACGTATAGCTCAGCTTCCAACACCGGCTGGAATAAGAACAAGATTTAAGGTTAAAAACCATCCCCGTGACATCCTCGATCGAATTTAAAAAGCATTCAAATCAGTACACGATGATAAAGATACACAGACAGACAAAAAGGTGAAACTTATACCCCTCTTTGCGTTAAAAGAGAAACAAAAAGGTATACCTACATAGGGTCCTGAACATTGACCTACTTATTCTCGAGGAACAATAACTTCCAGGAACACAATATAGAAGAGACAATAAAATGAGCCGCGGCTATTATTGCGGAGTAAATAGATATTTACCACTTAATTACGCAATTTGGAACTCTCATCACGGACCTGTTAGACCCGAATACTGCCGATTCAACCTTGCAAAGTCCTGCCGCATTGGTATTCCCTGGACATAATATCCATTAGAGTTTTTGTTACAGAATGATCGTTGGATTTTTGTATTGAATTCCTACTGTTTTACCAATTTTTTACCGTGATTAGCACTCAATGTTTTTTCTAAATCGGTGCGGACGAAGTTGCGGGCAAAAGCTAGAAATTGATGATAATATGATTATAAACTGGATTAGATATACCTAATCTTTAATTCCCACAAAATCAGTTTAAATAATATACTAACTTACTCGATAAGTATCGACCTAAAGAATTTTTAGTCAAAACGTGTTTATGAAGCGACTGTAAGCACTGTATAAATCTTGAAAACTCTCCAAGTAAATCCCCATCTCTTGCAAACGAAACCGACAGCTAAAGTACGACTCCAATGGCACGGACATACGCTCCAGCTGTCATGAAAGTCCAATTGATTCTCTGCGAGGAACTTTTGTTTAGTTCCTGGTAGTTTACAAACTAGGTTCACGACATTGTCTTTGTACGGATAACAAACTTTCCTACACAACAACGTGTGTGTTAAATTGATCCTCTGCTTTACGGCTTTGGGAATAAAATCTCAGCACATCGTTCCTACTTTAATGTTATAAATGGTTGTTTGTTGGTTTGTCCTTCAATCACGTAGCAATGGAGTATCGGATCGACTAGATCTTTTGCATGAATATTAAAGGCTAAGACCTAGAGAGTGATGAGTGGATGTTAGATAGTAACACTTTTTATATCAGAAAACCCAAACTTATATGCTTATACTTAATGATAATTTTATTATCTTTAAGTTTTCATTTGAATTTTAATCTTATCGTCAATTAAACATAATCAACCATAGATAATTATCATGTCATAACTAATCTGGAACATATAAGTTTTTCTCAAACGATACAATAATATACTGGCATAAGTCAGTATAAATAGGTAATCGCATTTCCTCATTGTTAAGAGTCGAGACCCCTACTACTAACTACATAATGGTGAGGGTGTTCTTGGCATAATAATTCGGGAGAGATCCTAAATCCTTTCAACTCTACAACATTCAACTTAACACAGTAGACTTTCAATAATACCTACATATATTGTGTTTATGATTAGGTCCACCTCTGGGTCAACCACAACCAACTTAGTTCAACGTTCCTTAACCATAAATTCAATCTATAAATGTGATGGCGCAACTTAGCCAGAGTAAAAAAAAATGTTAATGCTTGTTATAAATAAATCAGTTAATACGATCACAATAGGTAGTGACTTACTCATACTCTCTTCTTCAGAAAGAAATAAATCTTTATCGCCCTTTCGCATACAATTTTATTAATGTGACAGTAACTAAAGTACACATACCTATATACCTACAAGAGCCAAGAGATCTTGTTACAGCCTTTCGTACCTACTTCAATACAATAATTGATTCTCTAGGAGAAACTTTTGTTTAGATGCTTGATAGTTTACGAAGTAGTGACACGTTATTGCCTTTGTCTTAGATAAATTGTAACAACATTGTCTGACCTCTGAAATTCGACAAAATATTTTTGTGACGAAATAGATAATGTACATCGAAATTTGTAACTTAGATGTATATCAACTATTTAAATTAAATAAAATGTCTGTCTTTGATTTCAAAATGGATATTTAAACTGTATTGTTTGTTCGGGCTAATCTGTTGAATCGCTTAACTGATTTTGATGTTGACAGGACTTTTACTAAAAAAAATGCGTGAGTATCGTGCAGCACTCGGTTGGAACGAAGTGCCTTTCAATAATAAATTAATAAAAATTAATAAAAAATTATAATCTGAAGTTAGGATTCGACCCCCCGAACCGATTGTTTCACTCCTTCGTCATGAATATATGTATCCACTACGCCACCAAAGCTATAATGAAACGTGTGTAATAAACAGGCAACAAGTGTCGTTACGGAGAAATCTTACATTTTTTCCGCCTAGCGTCCATCCGCCAAACCGTCCGAAAAGGAACTTCGTTCCAATAAGATTACAGGGAAGTGATCTAGACTAGTTTTAAATTAGAAAAGTTAAACAGTTCCCACGGGATTCACAATTACCTGGATTGACAGTTGACACTTGACACCTGTTTGAGTGTACTCCCGGCTTTCACAACCTAGTTCCTCCGTCACCGTTCTACCACAGAAAGACTGCGAGCAGACGTTGGCAATTGGGTATTTGACTGATATATATATTTTTTTCTATCTCTTACTTTTCTATATCTTTACTAGTCTCGGAATTATAAGCTGTTTTACTCTACCTGTTTCTGTCTCTTTCTAAAACAAAATTTTCTATGGAGCGTGTATGGAGCTGCTGAATTTTGACATCACACTTCAGTAGCGCTCTCTCTGTCTTACAGGAAACTTTAAAACTATAACTTTTTTTGGACCGATTTATTTTCTGTTTTTTAACAAATGTTATTGTTACATTTTCGATTATAAGTAATGAATATCAACATTTTGATTACAGTCAAACACCCAGTTGTCGTCAGGCGCATGTCTTTATAAAATGTAAAAAGTAGATTCACGCAAATGACATCGCGGGCAACACCTAGTTATTAATAATAATTGCAATGACACCAACCAGGAGCTTCAATGCGCTTTTGTAAGAGGCTTTCTGAAGGAAGTCTTAAAAGAAAACTAATTAAAAATTTAATTGAAATTTTAAAGTAAGGAAGTATGAATGAATGAATGAATGAATGAAAAACACTTTATTGCACACCACATTAAAAATAAACAAAAACTAAAAATAAACTTAAAAATAAATAATAACACATGGTAGTACAAATGGCGGCCTTATCGCTAAAAAGCGATCTCTACCAGGCAACCACGTTGCAAAGGATATAATGATAAAATATATAGTGAGGGTGCACGCAAGTTTATGAGGAAAAAAAAGAGAGAGAAAAAAAAACAACATTCATTCACAACATAAATACACAAATAATGAATATAAACACATAATTAACATATGCATATATACCATACATAACTACCTACATATATATATATATATATATATATATATATATAATATAAATTATATAACTTCATACATACATAAATAAATATATATATATAGATACAAACTTACACAACATTTAATATATTATACACAAGACTAGGAGAAAATACAATAAAATAAAATAAAAGCCAAGATTCAATACTAAAGTAGGGATGGGATAACTTAGAATTCAGGGAGGAAAGAAGTGCGCTTTGACTTGCCTCTTAAATATTGCATGTGACTGCGCACGCTTAATAGGAAGCGGTAGAGAGTTCCAAAGCCGAGAAGCTTCGATAGTAAAAGATTTAGAATAGAAGGAAGTATTATGTGAAGGTATTTTTAGAAGTAAGACATCTACCAACGACAGAACTTCTGAGTTTGCAGGTATTACAGCATTTACAGGTGATAATTGAGTTTATGAAATCGCAATAATTATTTATTTTCACAATTATTATAGTAATTTTTATTATACGAGTACTTTATTTATAAATAAGCACTTAGGACTATTTTGAGAGGGATTCTAGGTTCAAAACCCAGGCACGCACCTGTAACCGTTTATTACGGAGTAATGTGCATTTTATGCAATTAAAAATCACTTGCTTCGATAGTAAAGGTTATACATCGAGAGTAAACTTGCATGCCAGAGAGTTCTCCATAATATTCTTAAAAGTGAGTGATGTCACCCAATCTGCAGTCAGTTAATCAGCAGAGAACCGTGTCTAACTGTCCACTGTCCTGTATAGTTGCCTTACCACAGATACATTAAAGCAAAGCAAGGTAACAAGCAAAAAAGCAAGATTATTTCTTCCTGGATAAAAGTAGCTTATGACACTCCGAGGCTTCAATTTTACCCATGCATAAATCATAACTATCCGTTGATCCGGTGCTGCGTGATTGAAGGACAAACCAACTATCCGCGGCTGTAGCCTACTGTAACATATTTTTAATTACTTTCATTCATTCATTCATTCATTTCAACTCAACGCAGGCTCACTGCTGAGTATTATAATTCTCCTTTCAACCCATCGCAGGTTCATTACTGAGTATTATAGTTCTCCTTTCAATCCATCGCAGGCTCACTATTGAGTATTATATTTCTCCTTTCGCATTAGAAGGGTTTTGGACATGGTCCAAGTGCTGGCCAAGTATGGATTGGCAAACATTTAACACACTATTGAAAACAATAAGTAGATCTCTCAGGCATGCGGGTTTCTCACGACGTTTTCATTCGCCTTGATTACTTTACCCTAACGTTTTTTACTTGCATAGTTGTAAATTGAAGAATTGAAAACCAGTAGTATTACAAACTCGTCCAAACTGTCACCCCCTAATAATACCTACTTAGTTTTATCGTATGCATCAAACAAAAGGCCATAAAAACGACGCGATCGCTGCTGCTAAAAGTAGTCAGTCTACCCTCTCCCTAAGTAAAATCCTACTAATATTATAAATGCGAAAGTTTGTGAGGATGGATGTATCATAGACGAATGATATTTACTACCGTAAGGATGTATGGATAGATGGATAGATGGATGTATGGATGGATGTTTGTTACTCTTTAACGCTACAACAAAAGATCCGATTTGCCTGCAATTTGGAATGGAGATAGCTCATACCCGGGATTAGCACATAGACTACTTTTTATCCCGGAAAATTGCAGAGTTCCCGCGGGAATCAAAAACCTTAATTTACGCGGACGCAGTCGCGGGCATCATCTAGTAAAAATATAAAAAAAACGGTTTACGGACGATAGTTTTACGTGATAACGTCATAAAGAAACATTGATGAAAAATTGCATACTTTTATGAATTGAATTGAATTATTATCACTGAATTATCATTATTTTGTATAATACAAAGAAGGAGTTAATTGAAAATTACAATTTTCTCTAGTCACAAGCCAACGCTTAGGCCGATAGTGCCTCTCTATCGCTTGTTCCGCGCCCTCGCTTGCACGCGCAGGCTCAGGCGGAATGTGACACTTTTCGTGCATGCAGCCGGTATTCATCGATTTATAAGACGTTATCACGTCAAAGAACTTTTTAGAAGAATTTACTATTATATGCTATTTTTATAAAAAGATAAAGTCAGTCAATTTCTTTGTTTGCTCGGAGTAATCTACAGTCTACTGAAGCGGTTTTTAAAATCTTTCACTAGTAGTAAGTCTGTACATATACAACGAGTTTTATAAAAATTTGTCAAAAGGAGGCTGAAAATAGGTCTATTTTCTTGCCTTGTGGGAGGTTTTGGCCGTGGCTAGTTGGCACCCTACCGTCAAAGACGTGCCGCTAAGCGGTGTAGCATTCCGAAACAATGGCGTGTAGAAACCGATTAGGGGTATTGATTTAACTAAAACTGTCATATTATCTCCTTCCCAGGTAGCCCGCTACCATCTTAGACCGCGTCGTCACTTACCGTCAGGTGAAATCACAGTCAAGGAATATCTTGTCATGAATAAAAGAAACTATGATTTCAGCGGGAATAAAACATTCGAAAAACTACTTTCAGAGCGAAGGGAAGGATTCTATAGTAGAATCCCGAGCGCAGCGAGGGATTCTAAAGTAGAATCCTGAGCGTAGCGAGGAATTCAATATACGCCGCCCGAGAACAAAAAATTTTGGCCCCGAATGACACACATTATTTTTCATCATTACCTATGAGAAAAAGCTAGGAGTATCAACCTACTATGTATAGACATCGTATATTGAAAGTTTAAATAAAACACAAATAAATTATTATTAAATAATTAAACATTAATATTTATGTTGGATACACGCCCATCGGATATATGCCCATACTGGGCATATATCCGATCGACAAATTGATCACGTGACTCACACGTGACAACAGCTTCTCAAACATATTTGAATTTCGACACATACTAAAGCACGAACGCGGACCAATCAGAAGAGAGAAATGAAAAGTCCCATGGGATTAAATTAAATTTTGCTCCCGCTATCCTCTGAAGCCAATATTCGTTTTTCGAATAGGTATGATGAAAAATAATTTTCGTACCAATTGCTCAAAAAAGTGACATTCTGTGCCACAAAAAGCGAACATAACAATAGTCATTTTTAATCTGTTAAAAACAGGGAAAGAAAATTGTACTGATTTTCATTCATCCTCTAGGGGGAGAATGTGATTTAAATTTGGAATAGGTACTTACCGAAATTTATACTGAACTAAATCTGTGTTTACACCATTGAGTTTGTATATAAAGCAATAAACATCTTTTTGAAAAAGGAATACGCATTTATTATGCAGTTATGATTATTAAATAAAATTACGAAAACCGACGAGGCCGTATGAGCTTGATGCCTTTGCTTTTCCGACAAAAAAATATTAGTCTAGGAATTTGCCGCGTTTTTGTTTTCTTCAAATACATAAACGTTAAGTTTATTTTAATTTATTTTTATAAATAAGTTAATGTTCTAAAAATACGTTACGATGTTAAATCAAATCGACAGTGACAGTGAATTGTCGGATTCCATCAGTGCAAAATGCTCAGACGCAAGAACAGAGAAATACTCAAATCAACTCATCAACAATATAAATGTACCAAACAAAAATGTAACTCTCTCTATCAATAATTGGACCAATGTTTCGAATGTTAACTTTTACTTTTAATTGTCATTATTTTTAATAAATGCTTATCTCATATTATTATTGTGTTAATTTTTTCGCAAATGGTACGAAAAGTAGAGTATTTTCCTCAGTGATAAAGCTGTCTTAGTCTTGGGTGTACTTAAATCCCTCGCTACACTCAGGACTCGTCTTAAATCCCTCGCTTCACTCGTGATTTAAGTTTTTAACACCCTCGCTACGCTCGGGAGTAAACCTCGGGTCCTTCGTTACGCTCGCGATTTAAATCGTCAGCCGCGACAGAAGACACTGCTTTATCCCCTTGGTTGATAATCTACTATTAGATCTCATATGTCAATTTGTTCAGCCAAGATAAGCCTGCGAGGGGTGATGCCGCATTAGTTATTTGTGTTATAATATGGGACCAAAGAAATGTTTTGTTCCCCGAGGGCGTTATTTTGAATTCAGAGCGAAGTGAAGGATTCTAAAGTAGAATCCTGAGCGTAGCGCTGTAAGCCTGTTGTCTGAATCATAATTATGTATAAAAGTGAAGGTACTGGATTAACAGACGTTCATTCTTGTAAAATATTGAAGGTAGAAACTCTGCCCGAAAATATAGTGAAAGTATTTTTATTATCGACTATTATTTCAAGACGCTCCCATGCTCTGTCACATACGATACCCGATTTTATACGATACGATTTTATATGATACCCGTGACGCGAACAAGTATGAGAAGTTTGATACGTGAACGTGGGCGTTCAGTTCAGTTCGTCTGACCCAGACGAACTGAACTGAACGCCCACGTTCACGCATCAACTCTATGGAATTCGCCAATCTCCTTTAACTAGACTACGGAAACGGGAAAATTCGATGTAGGAACGTCCGTCAAAATTTTGTTCGTATAAAATGTAGCCTATTTCACCCGGACCATAATAACGACTCGATTAACATCTCTTTTAGGTAGGTAACAAAATAAGCTCAGTAGTTTAGGCGCTAGGGTGAAACATACGTAAATAAAAACATTTACTAATAAAATCATAAACTTTTGGCTTTGCCGTAATCGAGTAAAAAAGCACTTCCTACTTCCATGAGTAAATCATCGATCCATATCTAATATTTCTCATTATAACCAGCACATCTACGTACTATATGTATAATTGAGGTGACCGCTTATCGTTGGTATAGATTCTATTTCAGCTATCCGCTCCGCAGACACTTCCGTCCGTTATCTTACTTTATACTTGCTCACAGTCCGTGGTCACGCAACGATCCGTCCGCAGTCGTGACAATATGTGTGTACGGGTCTGTCGACGAATACGATAGTAGTTTAGATCACTACTAGTGGCTCACTACTTCTACTAGCTTCAGTGGTTTAGGCTGTGCGTTGATAGATCAGTCAGTCAGTCAGTCAGGACAAGTCTTTTTATAAGTATAGATGACAGTTTTTAACCGACTTCCAAAAAGGAGGAGGTTCTCAATTCGGCCGGTATCTTTTTTTTTTTTTTCTATGTATGTCCACCGATTACTCCGGGATTACTGGACCGATTCGCGTGATTTTTTTTTAATCGACAGAGGATGTTTGCGAAATGGTCCCATAAAAATTTTAACCTTCAACTCCTCAAGCCTGATGCTGCAGGCTAAAACTATGGCGATTTAGGAAATTTCGATTACGAATTGATATTGTAGGTAACAAGTATGGACTACATCATGGAGCTCCAGGTCCTAGCTCCTCAATCATAGTATACTACACTTAAAAGCTTAAAATAAAAATTCTTTTCAAAAAACCGACTTCTAACGCTACTACAAAGTATAAAAATAATTTTAGTTTGTCCACGTTTGTTGAAGTCGGGCGGGCCAAAAATACAAACTATGAAACCGACTCGCGATGCTCGCTTGACTTCTACAAACGAGTCTATCATATTCTGTAGCGTCGCGCATCGGTTTCATAGTTTGTATTTTAGGCCCGCCCGACTTCAACAAACGTGGACAAACTAAAATTATTTTTATACTTTGTAGTGGCGTTAGAAGTCGGTTTTTTGAAAAGAATTTTGTATGGACTAAATACGAATCGATGCACACAGATGTGATTCCAGCCTTACCCAAAACCGACGTTCAGTAGATTTATTGCTAGTGCTTGGTCTGAAGATAGCTGCAACTTGAAATGAGCTTCATCATTAGCAACCCATCAACGGCTCACTATACTGAGCGCAGGTCTCAGAGAAGGGTTATAGGCCATAGTCCACCACGCTGGCCCAATGCGAATTGGTGGACTTCACACACCCACGAGAACATTATGACGAACTCTGAGATGTGTAGGTTTCCTCACGATGTTTTCCTTCACCGTTGAAGCAAGTGATAGTTAATTGCTTAAACGCACTTGACTCCGAGAAGTCAGAGGTGCGTACCCGGGATCGAACCTGCGACCCCCCGAATAGGAGACCACAGTCCTAACCACTAGGCTATCACTGCCTCAAAAAAAAAATTATAAAAAAAAATTTCATTAAAAAAGTGTCTTCTTCTTCTTTATCAACCGATAGACGTCCACAGCTGGACAAAGGTCTCTTGCATGGACTTCCACAGGCTTCGGTCTTGCGCCGCCTGAATCCAGCGGCTCCCTGCGACTCGCTTGATGTCGTCGGTCCACCTGGTGGGGGGTCTGCTAACACTGCGCTTCCCGGTGCGGGGTCGCCACCCCAGCACCTTGGGACCTCCAGTCCTTAACTTAAAAAAGTGTACTTACTGGTATTTCAGAAAAGATCCGTCACTAACAGGACATAGGCACTCAGTTCGCATATCCCCCTCTCACAACTTCATCTACAGGACATAGGCACTCAGTTCGCATATCCCCCTCCCACAACTACATCTACAGGACAGAGGCACTCAGTTCGCATATCCCCTCTCAAAACTACATCTACAGGACATAGGCACTCAGTTCGCATATCCCCTCTTACACAGGCTTCAGGCTAGACTCATGTCGTCGCTCTGTGGCTCCTTGCCTGTTCGCTCCGATCCGCTTCGTCTCTTGTGCCAGTGGTGCGCGAACTCCGCAGCCGTTTGTAGTTTTCCGCCGATGCAACGAGGTCCCGCTTCCCCGCGAACGATCTCATCCAGCATTTTGTCCCGTAAGATAGTGTGGGACAAGGACAAGGAGATGATTATGATCTGGGTACGGGTCTCCTTTAGGATGAGAAGGGTTTAGGCCAAAGTCCACTACGCTGGCTGAGTGCAGATTGGCAGACTTTGCATGTACTTTCGCACGCTAGGAAAGGTTTTATGATTTTAGCAGTCTATATAGGTAACTATTCAAATTCAAAATTATTTATTTCACGTAGGCCAACCTGTGACTCTTATGACACGTCATGACTACCACCGGTTCGAAAGCGGATTCTGCTGAGAAGAGCCGGCAAGAAACTTAGCAGTTGCTCTTTTCAAAATAATCATTTTACAATATTTATATTATGTAACTATATACATTGTAATAAGTTTTTTATACTATCTTGTGGGCAGCTAGATGCCAAGCCGATTTATCCCATGCAACTTGTTAGAATAGAATATTTCCACAATGAAGGGAAGTTCCAAAAATGCGTACTACAATTCAATACATATTAAGACGGGCAGACATAAAGTAGCCCAATTCATATAACGTGGCAATGTGTCAATGCACTTTGCGTCCAACCTTAAGACCTGTCCAAGTTCTCAAGGAATCAGTATCATGGCATTGAGTCTCTTGGCCCCACTTGACTCTTGTTACCAAGTTTCTTATGCTAATATAAGTAAAGGTTGTAGGTACTTATAATGATAACAAAAATGTTACCCTTGTGTGAATGTACGAGTAGCTTAATGTCTCACGTGCCAGTTTTGCTGAAGACTTTTAACGTATAATATATTCCAGGCAGGTTTATCAAAGGTACAAAGACACACAAGCAGTATTGCTCGGTAAAAGCTCCCACTTATTGTAGCTATGTAGATAATATATTTCCTACTCGGTTATTATCAGTTTCTGAAGATTATTATGAAATACGTGGGCTTATAAAGGGGATAGATAGCACAGGAGTAGAATAGCTGCACGTTCCGTAAGAACCCCTAGAGCACGCAATATTTAATCAAAACTAAAAATGTATATTGTGACGACAGTAACATTGGGCACACAGCTGTAAAAATACCTACACTGTTATGGGCTGTGGCGCAGGCGTGATCAGAATGAGAGGAGAACCAGAGACCAGAGAGTTATTTTAATCTATTTTTTCTTAGCTGTCATAAAAGATAAGGTTTGTTTGTTTGATTGTTATTTTGTCGTTCAATCACGCAGCTACAGATTAGGGATGTTACGGAGTTTCAATTCCGATTTCGATAAGTCGAAACTTTTGAAAGTCGAAACCGATTGAAATTACTTCCGATTTCGACTTAGGTTCCTATTTAAATCGCAGGTCGAAGCTCACGGGCAGCGCGGCGAGCTGTGGGATGCGAAATTTTTTTAATCAAACAATACTTAATCACTGTTAATACCTTGTAGGTACGTCGTAGGTATTAGTATTGTTTAAAATTCAAGTTTGATTTTATTAAAGACAATTCGAAGATTTGATTTGATAGGTGAATTATTTTATTGTTAACTAAAATTAAAGAGACTGGAGTTATGTTTGCCTCCGGCTATACCTCCGTCTTCGATTCCCGTCCGGTATAAATAATATTTAAGAACTCAGATTCCGATTTCAGTTCCGGAGCCCACCTCCGTTACATCCCTACTACGGATCAACGGATCAAAGTGATTTTTGCATGGGACAATATAGTAGAAGACATAGAAGTATAACGCATAGAAAGGCAGTAGCCGCACGCGGAGTGTAACCCTTTCATGGTAGCCTTTAAAGACTAGTTACGCGTATCGGCACGCACATGTCTTGTTTACGTGTCAGCGAGCGAAAATGAACCTTTTCATGGTAGCCTTTAAAGACTAGTTACGCGTATCGGCACGCACATGTCTTGTTTACGTGTCAGCGAGCGAAAATGAACCTTTTCATGGTAGCCTTTAAAGGCTAGTTACGCCTATCATCACGCACACTATACTAGCGGCACGCTATGATGGCCGGTTTAAAATTTATAAATTAATAAATTTTGAGTCCTAAACCTAAAACTACATTCGATAAAATTTATGAATCTCTGCACATCACTATCGTCAATAACGTAATACAATTATTTCCTTCAAAGTCGTTATCAATTAACGGAACTTCATGAGCGGACAAACGTCAAACCGGCCATCATAGCGTGCCGCTAGTATAGTGTACGTGTCGGCGAGCGTAAATAAACGACGCTCTTAACACACATAGTTCGTTTTATGGTTCCACGTTAAGCTGGTCTCGTTGTATGGAACTATCGGTCTAAAGGTTGAAGACATAACGAGTGACATAACTACTAGTACTACTTTTATACGTAAAAAATCAAATGTTTTCAAGGGATTTAAAAAAACAAGCCCATGCGGATGAAGTAGGCGGATAAAGCTTGTTCACGATAATTATAACGGTTGAAAATCTGTTTGAAATCAGCATGTTTGTAGATATTATTGTATAAAAAACGCGATCGGTTTCGTTTTATTTCCTCCTTCCTAAGTATGATAAATTACAACTCATAAAATCCACGGGATCCCAGCCTTTGCAATAGATCATCTTTTTTACGAGTTAAGAAATGAAAATTCAATTAATTAGCTACGTTATACCCATTTTTATTCAGTTTGAGGGAAACGCCTGGGAAATTGAACATTATTTTGAAAAAGAAAATTTAATTGCTTATGTTTGGAAAAGGAAATTAGAAAAAGTTTTTTCAAAAAATGTAACAAACGCAAAATATTGATGGAAAGATTTGATATAGCGATGGCAAGGTATACTTTTTTACGGCAAGTGAAAGAAATCAAAAATTGGCAAAATGTTGTGTTCTTGGATGAAACATGGCTTAATGCTAACCATACTGTAGGCCGTTCTTGGAACGATGACACAGCAGCATCTACTTCCAAAGTTCCTGTAGGAAAAGGATCGCGACTTATAATTTGTCACGCCGGAACCATCAACGGGTTTGTCGAAGGTTCTCTCATGGCTTTTGCGTCAAAAACCACTGGAGACTATCATGAAGACATGAATGGAGAAAAGTTTACTGAATGGTTTACCTCAATGTTGTGTAGCCTCCCTGAACCATCTATTATAATTATGGACAACGCCCCATACCACTCGATGCAAATTGACAAGCCACCTGCCCAATCCCAAAAGAAAGCTGATATCGTCGCATGGCTTCGTAAAAATGGCGTAGATGCAAACATGAATATGTTAAAAGCGGAATTAGTACGTCTTTTAAAAGAAAACAAACCAACCAAGATCCGATACGTCATTGACGAAATAGCATTAGAACATGGGCACAGAGTTATACGGTTACCGCCTTACCATTGTGAGTATAATGCGATTGAGTTGGTGTGGGCTCAAATTAAGGGATATGCTGCAAGACACAATACAGAACCCCCATTTACCACAAAAAAAATGCTAAAATTATTAGAAGAAGCTTGTGAACATGTGACTAAAGGAGACTGGGAAAAGGTTGTGAATAGAACTGTTAAATTAATAAGGGAAGATTATGAAAGAGATGTGAAAATAGATAATATTATAGAAAACGAACATATAATTAATGTAGGTGATGATAGCAGTGACGACAGTGAAAATAGTAGTATGGACGAATCTGATTAATTATGGCCTTTTGTGGCACCTTTTTTGGTATCTTTTGTATTCATATGTTTCTTGAAAAAAATGCCAACTCTACGTTAACGCATGCAAAAGAAAGCTCTTTAAACAAGTTATAACCATAGGTTCTGACTAAATGGCAAACGGACCAGCCAGATGAGTTCTACTTCTTACCTAGTTTTGTCTCACGAGTCACTCACTTGAAGTGAGAAATGGCTCAATGAGGCGTCCACTAACTACTACTTCGTGAATAAATAATAATTTGTGGTGTCACAATAGATATGACCAAGGCCTATGGAAGTTAATGCAAGAGACCTTTGTCCCGCAGCGGACGTCTACCAATTGACAAAGAAGAAGAAAAAGATGACACAATGACGAGTGAGGTGGCTCAATGTTAAAATTCAAGTCTCAATTTGCCGTCACAAAGATCTCAAATGATCATCTCCATGATGAGGCTCATATCCCTAAATTAAAATACGCGAGACTGTGCATAAAAGTTGCAGAAAAATTAGGCTGATTTTCCCCCATTTTTGCGCCATATTTACTGTTCCATGTAAATAAAGCTTGCGTGATTCCCTGATCCCCGCGAAATTCTGGCTAAGGAAAACAATACAAAATACAACACAATCGTGAAGTAATATTTCAACCAATCTTACAACTTCGTACTTTCATAAATCAAAAGTTCCTAATCACTGGCTTCGCACGTAAGGCGAAACTAAGTTAGGAGAAGTGGACAAACTGTTATTAACTATGTGATTGATATCTTAAACTAAATTCAGTAACCAAACAATAATTATTAATTAATTAAGTGATAATTTCATGTAGTAAACATGGTTGCTTGATGTGAGCCTAATAAGAAGGCCAGAATCATTCAACGGGCGACGGAGAAAGTGTCTGCGCGATTAAGTCAGCACGCCTAGCATTCACGCGCGAGAAAATTTTGTCGACGCCTTTTCTCGTATTATCTCTATATCTCTATCGACACCTACATGGTTGCACACATGGATTCGTCGAACGAGAAATTAGTCTACATCGACAATATCTCTCTCTCTCTCTTTGCGCGAGATCACTTATACGATCACAGATACGTAAGAGAACCAGAGTTACCGACACAGCTGAGCGAGTCGCTAAGCTTAAGTAGCAAATAACGGGGCATAAGATTCGAAGAACCGATAGGCGATGGAGCCCCAAGAGGTTGGAATGGCGACCCCGCATCGGAAGGCGCAGCATTGGTAGTTGACCACTAGGTTAATTTTATTTCGAGATAGGCTTGCGCTTGACGACAATTAGTACTGGCACTGATGCCTAGAAAATGCCTGTTCACTCTTGCCTTGAAGGTACTGAGATTATACGTGGTCGGAACCACAGACGCTGGAAATTCGTTCCACACCTTAGCGGTTCATTTCAGAAACGTTGAAATAAAGCATTTCGTGGGAGTAGGTTGGATTGCAACCACGTAAGAATGCCAACGCTCACGATTTCTCGAAGTTCTGTGGTAAAACGGTGAAGGGTTGTGAAGTTCCTGAGTGAACGATCTCAAGCAAGTTGCTGGCAGCCGCTGAGTACTGGCGGCATTTATATCCTGGCGATCAGTTAAAGAGATCTATGTCCAGAAGAAAACCATAGTGTTTTAATACGTAACAAAATAGTACCTAATTAAACCTCTTCAGCATTTTAGTATAACTTTTAATAAAATTTTGAACACTTTTTGCTATAGATAAAATTATTATAGAGAATCTTATTTTTTTCTTCCGGTTTTTGCTGATGGATTTCGATAGCATCTTAGGAGCATGTGCATATCATAAAAAGTCATATGGTGAAATGAAAAATATTCTGGATTTTTGTAACAACCACATTTGTTGGCCCCTAAGCCGAGAATCTGGAAATGCTATCTTGGTAGTTGGTGTCCTCTCTTTGAATATAGGGTGCAATTAGTTGTAGTAAATGTTCAAAGTCCTCAGTTGACATTCTGGTAAAGTTTTTAAATAAGGCACCATCGTCTGCCTTAATTTTTGTTAGTAAACTAGTCCGTGGGCCATTCTGAAGTAATCTTCTTTTCCACCAACGTTTCTCCTTCCGTTGTTTAGCTGCATGGCTTAGTAATACTTAATAAGCTGCTGCTAAAGTTACTTGATCAGCCATATTCTATGGTGTATGTATCCCCTCGATCAAACAAGTATTAGATTTGGAAATTACCAGGCACGATGTTGCCTCGGCGTAAAATAGGCTACCGTATGCCACATATGCCGCAAATGCTTTCTATTTGTAGCATGCCACTTGACTTGTCATTAAAGTCACAGATGGGCTTATCTGACATAAATATAATATATTACAGATTAGAATGAAATAGAAATGTTTTTTATTCAAATAAAAATCTTTACAAGTGCTTTTGAATCGTCGATGAGTCTACCACTGGTTCGGAATGCCCTTCCCGCCGAGAAGAACCAGCAAGAAACTCGGCGGTTGCTCTTTCCAAAACAAGTTTACAATACAATAGATACTATGTTATGTAAGCAGTGTTTCCACAATGAGTGGAAGTTCCACAAAAGCATACCTATTTATAATTCAACAAACGTTAAGATGGAAAGAAGTGTCAAGTACGTTCAAAAACATTACCCTCCTTCGGCAGGGTGGTATAAACAAGTCAGTGTGCCCTCGCCCCTCGCGAGGTCGCCTAGCTCCGCAAGCGGAGTGCGTACAACGCGCACAAGATTGTTTCCTCGTTAGCCGACCAATTGAGCAGGAGTTCCAAGTGATGCGGTAGACAATGGCCTTAACTCTTCTCATCTTCAACCCCTGAGACCCGAGCCCGGTGAGATGGCAATAGGTTGAATTGATGATGATGATACAATCCTCTGAGCAAAATCACGGTTTTAAGAATGATTTTGGATTAACTATCACGGATAGTAAGTAATTAAAGTAGGAAAACGGTAAAGTACAACAATATTAAAGAATTTGATGCTATACCAAAGTATACATCTGCGGCAAAACCAAGTTTATAAATGTCCTCCTTGCAATATATTACCCGTTTTATATTGGACATTTAAGGTTTATTCAGTAAATTATCGTCGCAACTCTAACGAGTGAAGCCTCGAACATTATCCGCCATTTAGCACCAGATTATATGAATAGGTACAATGCACTTCTGCTTAACAGTATTTGGTTAAAGTCGAACTAATTCGATTCTTAATACCTACAGATTTTATTTACACTATTCAGGTTCTGATAAATGTTTACCTTTACTTGCGTCAATGAATGACGCGAGTTGGTTCATGAAAAATTCTTTTAAAAAAACCGACTTCAAACGCCACTACAAAGTGTACAATGTTTTTTTCAAAAAGCGCTATTATCAATTTCGAAATTATTATACTTCTGAATTTTAACCTACCAAACAAAAAAATCATGTTTACATCGAAAGCTGGGCGATGCATAGAGCGTTAGCGCGAATGTCATCGACCGAGCGTCGATTATCTCTAAATTGCGAGTGATTCACGGACAATGTACGCGAATGTGTTTTTGCTGAAACTTTTTGTGAACTTGTGAACTTTACGATCCTTCAAAAGATCTGGTTAGCGAAATTGAACTTTGACATTTTTCTACGTCTAGACTCAGTGTGCCATTTTCGAGTGTCAAAAGGAACTCTATACGGAGAAAATCTTAGAAATAGGCTTTTGAGATTTTTATTGGACTTGGCAAATTTTTTGAGGAGAGAAAATTTTACGCAGTGAATTTCCTGAATCCAAGACATGTTTTTGTAGCACTTACAATAGTTTACTACAGAAATATTGAAGTAAAACTAAATTGAAGGAAAGAAAAAAAAAGTTGGGTTCCACAAAGTTATAAAGTTGCGGGAGACGAAAACCAAACTCGCACGAACATTTATGCATACAAAACAAACCGCAATCTGTCCACGCTTCTTCCGTAGAAAAAGGCGTTGTGAGAGACAAAGATGGCTATAGCATTCCGAGACTTGCCGAGCGAGAGAGATGCAGAGGAGAACTTTTCACGATTGAACCGGCTTCTGGCCGAGTTGTACGAGGTTCTATGCCACATCTTGGTATCACGACAGCCTGGCCAAGAAGCTCAGGACAGCCGGCGAGGTGAGTGCCCTCGATCTTAGTCTGCACCGAAACTTACCACCAGGTGAAATATCAGTCAAAGTTAACTCGTAACCACTCAGTTCTAACAATAGCTACGTATTCTAACAATGTCTAATATTAGTTTTTTTTCAAGCAAAAAGCGGTGGCACCTTACAATAATCAAACTTTAATACTGTTTTGATAAATACTGAACGTCGGACGTAAAAAGAAAGAGAATAACTTAAGAAAAGTGATTTCCTCCTGGATGAAAATTTATAAGAGGATTGTTAACATGCATTAGTAAATAATGAAAAAAATCAGCTAGCTGTAAGTCAAGGGAAAAGTCGTCAGCTGATAAGATTCAGTAGGTGATAGATGCTTCTACGTCACACCTTCCAAGGTACCAGCTGAAAAACTTTCCACCGCGATACAGCAAGCTGAAATTAATTTTCATTCATAGTAGCATATAAACGATCACCAGGTAAATTTTTAGTTGAGAGGAAATCATGGAAAATAAAATTTTTTTTTCATGTTCAAGCAGCCAGCTGAAGTATAATCCACCATGTTATGGTCAGCTGAATTTATTTTTCCTTCAAAATATTAGGTAAACTATAATCTGACAAATTTTCAAATGGGAGGAAATGACTAAAAAACTTTTTTTTTCTCCATGCGTTGGAGGCTGCCACTGCCCGCCCCACCCACGGAGTCGCAGCTGAAGGTCGCGAATATTCATAATATAAATCCCTAATGCGTTTCACGAAGTTTCGCTCGAGAGGAAATAATTGACCGAATTTGTACCTGGCTCCCGGTCCATTAGCCCTTGTCGTGAACTGTGTGTGAAGCACCAATAGCTTAGTGGTTAAAACTTCCGCGTTTCGAGCGGTCCAGGGTTTAAATATCAAATGAACTTATTTTCAGAGTTAAAGTGATAAATTATGTAGAGGTACCTATTACGTCTTGCTTTAACAGTGAAGAAAAGTCGTCAGGAAACCTGCATGCCTGAGAATTCTCCATTACCATCAGATACATGTTATATTTATTACTATGCACTCAAATGCCAGTGAGCTGAGTTGAAACGATAATGATGATGATAAGAAAAAGGAATATTATACTCAAATAACTTATTTAGTTTACCAATAAATATTAATACTTTTGTTACAGGTACTTACACAGGAACGCATTCGCAATGGAACTAAAAATTCTTAAAAGGACTCAAAACTTATAAACAAAACAAAATTAAAATGAAACACACAAGTGTATTTGTGCTAGTGATGTGCTGAAGTTATATCGGTCACATATATCTTATTTTAATACATAATAAACTGGCGACGAGTAAATCAGTGAAAATATTAACGCGTGTGTATAGTTAAAGTGAAGTTGTGAGCTAATTGTATTCAATTTACGCAAAAGAACGATCGATTACCGCGATGTCGATCGGGAAGATCGGGGCGTTTGATGTGCTCAGAGGCAATTGGGACTCGTACGTAGACAGGCTGGAGCAATATTTCATTGCGAATGATATAAAGCCAGCCGTAAAAGTTGCGACGTTAATCACGGTGCTAGGCGGTGACGCCTACGATCTGATGGTTAATTTGTGTACACCAGAAAAACCGTCAAACAAAACATTCGAAGAATTAGTCACCCTTATGAAGGAACACTTACAACCTAAACCTAGCTTATTAGCGGAACGTTTCAAATTTCGGAAGCGTATTCAACAGCGAAACGAAAGCATAGCAGATTACGTGACGGAATTGAAGAAGTTAACGAAGCAATGTCGGTTTACACCGGAATTGATTAAAGAAAATCTACGTGACCAGTTTGTATGCGGTATATCGAGTGAATTGATAAGGCAAAGGCTATTCACAGAAGATGATATCACGTTCGATAAGGCTTTCAAGTTAGCAGTAGCCATGGAGGCGGCGGAGGCAGATGCGGCCCTGGTACAGGAGCGTACCGGGGGCGGTGGCGTTGCATCGGCAGGATCCGGACAGGCGGGCGCTGCGAGTCGAGAGGGCGAGGGCACGGAGTTGCATAGAATAGCGGCCGGGAACAAGCCACGGAGCCAGCGAGGCGGCCGGCCGCAAGGTGCATCGTACGGCGGTGGCCCAAGTGGCATGAGCGGAGCGGGCGGCGGAAAAGTGCGAAGCGGTGGTGCCACTGCATTTAAGCGTAATATGAGTAGTCATAAGGAGCAGTGTACGGTGTGTGGGGGAAAGCATCCCAGCGCTTCCTGTAAATACAGGAGGTATGTGTGTAGGGTATGTACTCGCCAGGGCCATCTACAGATTATGTGCCCAAATTTGCGTCAGGAAACGGCGGTAAATCACGAGGAAGTAGTCCACTCAGACAGCAGCGAGGATAATAGTGACGAGGTAAATAACTTTTCTATTGAATCGAAACAATTATTAAAGTTTGGACCATACGTCATAGATGTTTACGTGAATGGTATTCAGTTAGCGATGGAGATTGACACGGGTTGTGTTATTTCATGCATTAGTATGGACAGTTATAAGAAATTATTTTCCAATATTAAACTTGAATCCAGTGAGTTGACATTACGGTATTATACAGGCGAGATTGTTAAACCAGTGGGTAAAATATCTGTGTTAGTTACCTATAAACAAACCAGTAAAAGTTTAGAGTTATACATAGTAGACAGTGGTAAAACTAGTTTATTAGGGAGACAGTGGATAAGTGAATTAGGCATAACGTACCCTGTTACTAGCTGTAATAAGATAAGTGATAATCGGAATGTTTTTAACCTCGAATCGTTCAGTTCCAGATATTGTGAGGTGTTCTCGGATGGCCTAGGGAGATATACTGGTGGTACGGTGTCATTTCACCTGCGGCCGGAAGCGAAGCCCGTGTATTTGCGTGCGAGGCCTCTAGCCTACGCGCTGCGCGAGCCGGTCGAGCGGGCCCTGCAGGCGCTGGTAAGGGATGGCGTGATCACTCCGGTGAGCAGCTCGGACTGGGCGACGCCCATCGTGCCGGTGATGAAAAAAGACGGGACCATAAGGGTATGTGGCGATTTTAAGCTAACGTTAAATAAATGTCTCGAGGTGGATCGTTTTCCGTTACCGCGGCCGGAAGACTTATTAGCTAAGTTATATGGCGGGGAGAAATTCACAAAAATCGATTTGTCGCAGGCGTATGCGCAATTTGAATTAGACGATAATTCAAAGAGATATACCGTAATTAACACCCATAAGGGTATGTTTATGTATAACCGGTTAATTTATGGGTTAGCATCGAGCCCGGGCATTTTTCAGAGGAAGCTTGAGCAGCTGTTCGCGGACATGCCCAGGGTGGGAGTGTTCCTTGATGATCTTATTATTACCGGGGAGGATGATCAGTCACATCTCGAGACCTTGCATGAGGTATTTGATAGGTTACGTAAATGGGGGTTAAAGATTAAGAAAGAAAAATGTTCTTTCTTCGCGGACTCCGTCGCATATTTAGGTTTCATTATTAGTAAAGAGGGGGTGCGAACTTGCCCAGATAAGGTAAAAGCCATAAAAAGGGTACCGGTACCTACGAACGTATCCGAGTTGCGCTCATTTTTGGGAATGGTGATGTATTACGCCAAATTTGTGCCAAATATCAGTAGTATTTTGTCACCGTTATATAACTTGCTTCAAAAAAATGTCGCGTTTGATTGGTCCGAAAAATGCGACATTAGTTTCAACAAGATAAAGGAAATGTTGACTTCAAATCTAATACTAACCCATTATTCCTTAAATTTGCCTGTAGTACTTACAACCGATGCCAGTGCGGTGGGTGTTGGGGCCGTGATATCACATATCATGCCGGACGGCGGCGAGCGGCCGGTCGCGTTCGCGTCGCGTGTACTCAACGCCGCGGAGAAGTCGTACTCGCAAATAGAACGTGAGGCGCTAGCGATAATATATGGAGTTAAGAAATTCCATCAATATTTATACGGGCGACAGTTTGTGTTAAGAACCGATCACAAACCGTTAGTAGCGATTTTCGGCAGTAAGACGGGCATCCCGGTAATGGCTGCGAGTAGGATGCAACGGTGGGCTGTGTTGCTCGCAGGTTATGATTACCGTATTGAATACGTCCGTAGTGAACAAAATGCGGCTGATGCGTTGTCGCGGTTGCCAGTAGGCAAAGAGAAGGCGGAAACTTCAGAGACTACGTATATTAATTTTATACAAGATTTTCTCCCAATTACGAGAGAAGTGGTCGCTAGCCATAGTAGCAAGGATGAAGTCCTAAGGAAGGTTTTTACCTACATTCAGAGCGGCTGGCCTAATCAATGTCCAGAAGAGAAAATAAATCCGTATTTTATGCGGCGGAATGAATTGTACATTGATATGGGTTGCATAGCTTGGGGATATAGGTTAGTTATACCTAGTGTTTTACGAGATCTTTTATTAAAGGAGCTACATACTAATCATATGGGGATTGTAAAAATGAAAAGCATGGCTAGAAGTTACTTTTGGTGGCCGGGCATCGACACTGACATTGAAAACACCGCACGTAACTGTACCACGTGTGCCGAAGTGGGCCCGGCGCCGGACCGCGTTACTCCGCAACCTTGGCCTTATACAGCTACACCATGGACAAGGTTACACGTAGATTTTTTAGGTCCATTTCATGGTAGAACTTTTTTAGTTCTGATAGATTCTACGTCTAAATGGTTAGAGATTTTTCCAATGCAGAGAACAACAGCTGGTGCGGTGATCAAGGTTTTACGAGAAACTTTTGCACGCTTAGGGCTGCCTCGGGAAATGGTTAGCGATAATGGTCCGCCATTTTCTAGCGTGGAATACGGTAACTTTATGCGAAATAACGGTATCAAGGTGACATTTACAGCGGTATATCACCCGGCATCGAACGGAGCAGCAGAAGGGGCAGTTAAACTGTGTAAAAGAGCTTTAAAAAAGGCCATGCGTGAGGGTTCAGACGTGGATGCTGCCCTACAATCGTATTTACTAGCGTATAGGAACGTTGAGCATAGTACCACGGGTGTTTCGCCGGCTATGTTATTGCAAAAACGTAACTTACGTTCGCGGTTAGACTGTTTACGGGGAGATACTCAGATCGAAGATCGGGTACGGGAAAAACAGCGTAAGCAGATTGTTAGTGCGGGAGGAAGTCGGAGAAATTTCAAGGTCGGTGATACCGTCTGGGCTAGAAGTTTTACAGGCGGAAAGAAGTGGGAAAAGGGGAGAGTAGATAAAGAAATAGGGTCGCGTCATTATGTCGTGGTAGGAGAAAACGGTTTACCGATTAAGAGACATGTTGATCAGCTCAAATATAGATGGATTAACACTTATGACCCGGAAGGCTCAAAGGTAGAAAGTCCGAGTACCCGTGATCATGTATCCCTTGCCCGTACAGGTCAAACCGTTGTTTCAAATGATGAACCAAATACCTCTGAGGAATCAACAGGGTCAGCTCGGCCAGGCTTACAGGAAAAGAGGGAACAGTCACCACTATCACCAGTACATACCCCTAGAGTGGCCCTGCGGCCTAGAAATTTGAGGAAACCAGTAAAACGATTCGGGTTCGAGTTTGATTAGACTAGTTTAGTTAGTTAGATCGTTATTTACTTTTTTGTTTGTTAGTTAGGTAGTCATTAGTTTGTTAAATTGAAGTAAGGTAGAATAAGGGTGGAGGTGTAGTATACTTTAGGGTAAGTTTTTAATAGTTGTATGTAGGGTAGGTTAAGTTCCGTTTTTATTCTGTGCATCGATTGTGTCAAAGTTTCTCTCTCGGAATATACTCCTGATGAGGTCGACGTGTTTCTCTTATTTTAATACATAATAAACTGGCGACGAGGATGGGATTCGAACCCACGCGTGCATAATTTCGTCTGTTAACTACGGTTTACTTCTCCTATATTCCATATATCCAAGTGTTTGCTCAGCCGAATCTAACAATGTCACCTTATTATTATTCCACAACGATTCTTCACTTTCTGTTTCATTCATCGTGTTGATTTCGTCAGTTCGTTTCGAGAATTCAGATTTAATTTTGTCGTCATTTAGCTGTGGTATATTAAAGGTTCTTCTTGCTTTTCCTTTCTCTATTTGCTCAAGTTTAAGTCGGACCTTACATGTGAGAGGATTGTGATCCGAGTGAATGTCCGGGATACTTCTTGGCGACTGTAATTGCATTACGATAGCGGTGATTAACGCATATGAAAATCATTAGTTTGAGCTGAGGATTCCCCTCTCAGAGAAGGGTTATAGGCCATAGTCCACCACGCTGGCCCAATGCGAACTGGCAGACTTCACACACTTTTGAGAACATTATGGAGAACTCTCAGGTGTGCTAGACTACATTTTATACGAACAAAATGGGGGATGCCCCATCGCTCAGCTCAAAAACTCATACAATGGAGCATTATTCTGCTCTTTAGGATCTTGAAACGAAACTGCCACAGCATGTCTTTCATCTAATAATGTCTCTTCAAAACACCAATCTTCTTTCAAACAATTCTTCACATACAATTCAGTATCTGTAGTAGTTTCTCCAATTTTTTATAAAAGGGTAAAATAGGGATATGAAAAATCGAACTTAACGTGAGCGAAGCCGCAGGCAAAAGCTATTAGAAAATAAACTGTTAGTTATGTCGAAATCTATCTTCTATATATATAAATAAAAATGAATGTTGGTAAGCGCATAACCCAAGAATGGATGGACCAATTCGGTTACACTAGCGGCACGCTATGATGGCCGGTTTGACACATTACAATAGTGATGTGGAATGTCAATTTATTCTCGAACAAAAAACAATTAAGTTTTGTTTTTGTACCTGATTAAATAGGTTTAATAAAACAAAAATGTATATGTTTATTTAATTTATTTGAACGAACTGAATATTTGAATGAAAATGAATATACATACTTTATATGCACACAAGAAACATATGAATACAAAAGATACCAAAAAAGGTGCCACAAAAGGCCATAATTAATCAGATTCGTCCATACTACTATTTTCACTGTCGTCACTGCTATCATCACCTACATTAATAATTATATGTTCGTTTTCTATAATATTATCTATTTTCACATCTCTTTCATAATCTTCCCTTATTAATTTAACAGTTCTATTCACAACCTTTTCCCAGTCTCCTTTAGTCACATGTTCACAAGCTTCTTCTAATAATTTTAGCATTTTTTTTGTGGTAAATGGGGGTTCTGTATTGTGTCTTGCAGCATATCCCTTAATTTGAGCCCACACCAACTCAATCGCATTATACTCACAATGGTAAGGCGGTAACCGTATAACTCTGTGCCCATGTTCTAATGCTATTTCGTCAATGACGTATCGGATCTTGGTTGGTTTGTTTTCTTTTAAAAGACGTACTAATTCCGCTTTTAACATATTCATGTTTGTTGTGCTAGCCAGCGATCCTATGTGACGATCGTATTAGATTCCATTTTTAAAAATTTTCAATTTAGAAAACCAAATGCCGAGTTGTGGTATATATCATATAAAAATAAAAATTTTACCTTTTGTATGAAACAGCTGATATTTTTTTG
The DNA here is from genome assembly GCA_029955525.1 of Oeneis ivallda. Taxonomy (NCBI): domain Eukaryota; kingdom Metazoa; phylum Arthropoda; class Insecta; order Lepidoptera; family Nymphalidae; genus Oeneis; species Oeneis ivallda. The sequence continues at coordinate 48,712 of JARPMR010000050.1, read as the reverse complement.
CGATTTCAGAGGTTTGTCCACATAGTGAAAATTGTTCATATTCACAAGTACATTCACCCCTTAAATGGTGCAAACTGATTTTTCTACACTTGTATACATTTTAGAAATCAATTTAATAAATAAATTTTGAGTCCTAAACCTAAAACTACATTCGATAAAATTTATGAATCTCTGCACATCACTATCGTCAATAAAGTAATACAATTATTTCCTTCAAAGTCGTTATCAATTAATACGGAACTTCATGAGCGGACAAACGTCAAACCGGCCATCATAGCGTGCCGCTAGTGTAATTTATTTTTTTGTATGTTTCTTAAGTTCCACGGAAGGTTTTAATACAAGAAAAAAAAAACAAAAAACTAAATTCACGCGGACGAAGTCGTGGGCATCAGCTAGTAGTTAATCAAATGAAGCGTTTTTTTGCCCTTGTCACGGATCATTTGAGTAATATTTAATTTTCTGATCATTAGCTAGTTCTGTTTTTTGCTCCGTGGAAAGCTGAATATATGTAGAATAATACATATTATAATGAGTAGAATAATAATGCGTATCGTATTTTGCACATCATCCATCATCCATTCATCAGCCTGTATTCGTCCACTGCGAGACATAGACTTTTCCGAGAGCGCGCCACCAAACACGGTCCTCCGCCTTCCTCATCCACCGTATTCGAGGAATGATTTGTAAAATTTGTTTCTCGTTCATTCAACCTTTCTCGTTCGAGAGGAAACTTGTAGCTGTGCTAAGTTGAGATGAATGAATCAATTAATGAATGTTTGTCGGTTAAAATTTTAGAAACAGACCCAGTGTTCTTAAACCAGTAAACCGCTGTTCGTAACAAAAACAAAGAAATAACATCCATTCCTAGACTCTCCGTCAGTTTCCGCTACTGCATACAGACGATATTATGGAGCCGGCACACTCCATAGTAACATCGTGGCGTTGAGTATGTAAAATCAACACGCAGGCTCGTATACACCTATGACCCTATAACAGACTGGACATTGACTCATACTATACACGCCACGAACAACCGTGACGTGTATAGTATTATATCGTAACCGTTATACATCGAACACCTACTACGAGGCACACGATGACACGCGTACGTACGAACACCTTAACGGTCTTGTACGAACACCTTAACGGACTTGTTGATGTCCGAGGTTCGTATACGATGTTATACGTACGGATGCACGGACGCACTTACGTGTACGTATGGTATTACGTTCTATGACCAGGATATTCGTATGACCGAATTCCGCATTGGCTGTTACGGTGTTGCACCTCGTAACGTCCACGTGGAGCAATAGGTATGTGCGATTGTTCATGTACTTGAACAACAAATACTAAAATTAGATAAATGTAATAAGGAAACTAAATTATTTAACTTTTAATGAGCAGCAACAACAGAACTTCACAATGATGTCAATAGATGGCGCTCTCATCTCATTTATAGCAAATGCAGCTTATATGTAACATAATATATTCAATTAAAATTATTATTTAGTCATTTAGCAAACATCAATAAAACTTCACGTTGCAGTTTGTTTTTACATGTTTTCTGATCGTGTCGATAGTTGACGCTGTGTACAAGTAATTTAATTTGAATGTTCCAAAAAACTATACCTAAGTTTGATTGAGGCCTTGAGGATTTCACTTTAACAGTTCCCTAACTTTTACGGGCTACCTATGTTAAGTTAGTTGACACTTTCTGTCAACTTTGTTATTACGAACCTCTACGGGACAACTAAAGGTGAAAATGACATATGGGATGTTAGGATTGTGTTAAGGGGCTACCTACGTAAAGAGACTTCTACAAAGGGGGTGATTTAGGTATGGTTGGTGAAAACGGGCATAATAATAATGTCAATTTTGATCGTCATGTATCTATTGAATGAATAAGTAATTATGGGAAACCGTTACCGCGAGGTCTCAGTTCGGGGCGAACCACTAGTAGTAAGGATACTCTTATTCTGCGTGGTAATAGAGCTAATGATCTATGTATGTTTTTTAAAAATCCCTTGGGAATCCTTTGATTTCATGGGATAGACAATATATCTTAAGCTGATGTGTATATAAACCGCAAGAAATTATAAAGACAGAGTTACTTTCGCAATGGGGGTGGCTTTAACATATAATACTATAAACACTGTTATGGAACTCGGGCACTCCTTAATATTGCACGTAAACAAAGAAATCATAATTATCATTAATGACGCTTCAAAAGATAGCAAACAGACAGTCAGAGCTAATTATGCATTTATTATAATATCAGTAGTGACAAAATAAATAATCTGGAGCTAAGCTATTGAACATAGAAGTCCCTTATTTTTTTAGCTAAATTAGAAATTACTCTTGATCGCTGAGGTTTTCCAATAGTTAATCATTACAAATGTTATAAATGCAAAAGTGTTTCTCTGTTGGTTTGTCCTTCATTCAGGCAGCAATGGAGTAACAGATCGACATGATTTTTGCGTAGGTATAGTTGGTTGGGTAGCTTTTATTCCGTAACACAGAAGGTTGCCGCGGTATTCTCAAAACTCGCGGATGAAGTCAAGTGACTAACAATTTATTTCCACAACCTCTTGGTTGTCTGATCAATATAACCACAAGACAGTCGAGGTCATTTATTAGTAGCAAAATTCTTAATTAATAATGTCAGACACAACACACCAGTGATCAGTCTGGCACAGACTGGCAGTAATGAACTTATCGAGCGTTAACAATATTAAATACTAGCTGAGGCTCACCACTAATTCATCTTCGTGGATTTAGGTTTAGAAAAATCTCGTGTGATCTCTCATAATTACCTGGAATAATATGTATACTACGTCCTTTTTTATGCAACTGCTTCTGCCTTTCACCAAAATTAGTTCAGCCGTTGAGCCATCGTAAAGTATACACATAAGTTATACAATACCTTCAATAGTTCATTAGGGCTCTAACAGATACAGATACTTAGATAGACGGATCTTTGTTATATGTCTACAAATGATATGAAATAAAAACAATCCAGGATGAAATCTAAGAGTTTCGATTTTATTTCGTTCTTTTATTTTAAAACCCATAAAAAATGAAGTTCTACACTTACAAATACTATTATTTGCATTTATTGCAAAGTTAGATACTTGGTTTACATGAATGAGTTACAGAAATAAATCATAAAGCATTAAAACTCGAAATAATAAATAAGAATTACCACCCTCCAACAGGGGCAAACAGGTTTAGCATAAAAAACGCCATCCACTTGACTCTCTCTCTCTCGCTGTTATCGCTTAACTTGGAAATAATTTATGTATTCCCTAGCAGTTCCAGATTTAAGCAAACTCTTTATTAGCACTTTATTTGTTTAGAATAAAGATTTAGGGGGTACAAGGTTTCAGCAAAAGCCCTGACCTATTATAGTCGCCTTTTACACTTTATCGTCGCGGATTCTCGACTCTCGTCCTTAGTAGCCTAAATGGTGAAAAATATGACTGACGCGAGTGAGAGATTTGGCCTTTCCTTCCCGTTCCGCTTTATCAATAAAGATTAGAACAGATTTAAAACTATAGCAGCGGTTCGGAAAACTTGGAATGGATGCATATTCGACATGCGGGAATTATCAGTTAGGTAGGTAAGCAAATGAAATGAAAGAGACTGGTTGCATGACTACATTTTTCCATTTTTTCAAATCTCTAGGGGGGGCAGCTGCCCTTACCTGCGCCCCCCTCCCTGGCGACGCCCATGCCCATATTCGTCAATTTTTTACTATCTTTACTCTGCCAAAAAACTAGTAAAAAGGCCTAAGTGCCATTTACTGGGTACACGCCTACATTTAAAAGTTGTATATTTTTCTAGATTTTTTTAGCCCCAATTTTATATTGATGGATTAAAATAAATAAATCATCAAAAAGAACACAAATTAAGTGACTGTTTTGGTAATAAGTCACATTGTTACTTATACAGTACTATTATATTGAACCTTACCTTCGTTACTCTGTGTTTATATATTCTGTGATTATACGATCTCTTACTTGGTAAGATAATGTTCTGAACTCTCAGTTAGACCCTAAAAATAATAAAACTATTAAAATTATTTGACTATTTTTTTAGATTTTTTTCTGAAAAATAATCATAGCTTATATTATTGAATTATTATATATTATTGAAGACTAGCTGATGCCCGCGACTTCGTCCGCATGGAATAAGTTTTTAAAAATCCCGCGGGAACTCTTTCATTATCCGAGATAAAAAGTAGCTCTCCCGGTCTGAGGAACCTCGCATCAATCCGCTGTTCTGTTTTTTTTTTTAAAGTATCCTATGTCCGTCTCCTGGTTCTAAGCTACCTCTCCACCAATTTTTCAGCCAAATCGGTTCATCCGTTCTTGAGTTATAAATAGTGTAACTAACACCACTTTCTTTTATATATATAGATAGAAATAAATAAAAAACTGTTTTAGAATGCACAAGTAAAGGCCTTTCATATGATACCCCACTCGGTATAATTATCTTAATTTGAAATTTCAAACCCCTGAACCCAAAAGGGGGAAACCCTTTTTAATTAAACTAAAATAATTTTCGCGTTGATTTTATTTTTCCTGTAAAATATATATAAACCTCTATTGACCATAATTATTTCAGATTTTTCGATTGGTAAACTGCGGAGATAAGGGGGGGGGGGGGGGGGGACGGTATTTTTTTTCTACATTTTGGCCGATTACTCAAAAACTATTATATATAGAAATAAATAAAAAACTGTTTTAGAATGCACAAGTAAAGGCCTTTCATGATACCCAACTCGGTATAGTTATTTTACTTTGAAATTTCAAACCCCCGATTTTCCATTTTTAAGAAAACTAAAAATAATTTTCAATTTTTCTTTATTCCAATGTTGTTGGGCCACTATTATACACAACTATGCCAAATTTCATGTCGATAGCTTTAATAGTTACTGAAATAATCGACTGTGACAGACGGACGGACGGACGGACGGAGAAAGTCTCACCATAAGGGTTCCATTTTTACCATTTTGGTACGGAACCCTAAAAATAAACATTTACTCATCGTCATCATTATTACTCCGCAATCTTTGAAATATTATCATTATATGGTACCAAACTTTAATATATAACATCAATCAGACATGATTATCAAAGTTTTCTTTAATTTTCGGCGTTATAGGACCGTATTTATAAGAATGACAAACATAACATTGGCCTTTTTTAGGTTAGTAAAATGGCAAACAGGCGGGATATCACCACGAATAAGTCTTAAACAACCATTTGGCCCTTGTACGTTTAAAAGTCTGCTACTTGAGCCCTTAAACTGCAATAAAAAATAGTATGTACTTCTACCAATAAATATGAGTTTTTTTTAGTGCATGTTATTAATTATAGTAAAAGAAAGCATTTAACACCAAAAAGTGAAAATTGTTGGAGATAATGCCTATGTAATCTCATTACATAATAAAGAAAAATAAAACGATTTCGTATTTGGAATCGGAATTAGTTTTGTCTGATTTGATTTTTAAGATTGTCATCTCCTTGCTTTGTTATTGTTCGTACTCAATGTAATTTCTATTATAATAATAAATATTATAATTCAGGACTCATAGTTTATTTCCATCAGGTTATGGGCCCAGATATCGTGAATAATATTATGAGGAGTCCTGAATAAAAGGTGGCTAATAAAATTATTAGTGAGTTGAAATTTGTTTGTTTCTTCTGCTCGATATACGATGGAAGAAGGACATCAGTCTGGCTCTGGTCTCTGTGGACACATTGAAAAGTTAAAAGGCACAGAAAACTTTGCTGATTGGAAATTTAAGGTAAAGAATTATCTTGAATTGAAAGACTGGTGGTGGGTCGTAGGAGAAGAAGGGCTTACAAATGAAAGGAAAGAAAATTTGGTACAAATTGACAGAAAAGTCAAAGCAACGCTTTGTCTTCTGCTTGAGCCGAATTGTTTCACGCATGTATATAGAGCCCGTACAGGCAAAGAGGTCTGGAACTGCTTATGTAAGGCTTATGAAGATAAAGGTTGGGGACGAAGAATTACCTTGCAGCGTAAATTGTGGTCATGCAAACTAGAAAACTTTGAGTCTATGGAGAAGTATATCTCAGAAATAATGTTTTTGTCTAATCAGTTGCATGATATTGATGCTCCAATCGATGATGACTGGGTTATATCCATAATGCTGAGCGGGTTGAGCGAAGTATATAATCCTCTTATAATGGCTGTGGATAACAGTGGACAAAAATTGAGTCTTGAGCAAATCAAGTCAAAACTAATGCAAGAGGATAATAGACAACAAAGTGAAAATACAATGACATCTTCTCAAGGTTTAATGACACGCAAATCAAACACGATCTCAACCAAATTTAAAAACGGTTCGAAAGGAAATAAGGCTAAAATTGTCTACAAATGTTTTCGATGCCATGAGCAAGGTCATAAGGCGTCCGAGTGTAAAGGAAAGAAAAGCACACCGGTAACTAATTTATTTTGCATGGGTACTGTAAACAAGAAGCTATTCAAAACAAATAGTTGGTATATCGACAGTGGGTGTTCGCACCATATGACTCACGATACCCATAATTTATCTAATTATCAAAAGCAGAAAGATAAGAAAATAAGAGTGGCAAATGGCGAAGAATTGTCAATCCAAGGTAGAGGAAATGCTAATTTAAAAATTGGTGCAAATACAGAACTTGTATTAGATAATGTTTTACATGTTCCCGAATTGTCCATGAATTTAATTTCCGTGAGCAAGCTAGCTGAAAAAGATTTTATTACGAGTTTTAATAAAGAAGGTTGCATTATAACGAAAAAGGATAAAGAAATTGTCAGATGTCATGATGTCAATGGAATTTTCGAATTAAGAAAAAATCAAAACTTGACATTGAACGTGACATTAACAAGTCAAAATTTATCGAATCTTTGGCATAGAAGATTAGCACATTTGAGCAAGAAATATATGGATAATTTAAATATACTAGTAAGCGGAATGGAATTTAAAAAGGCTGATTTGATCGAACCATGCATATCATGCATTGAAGGCAAAACGTGTAAGAGTCCTTTTAAGAACAAAGGTACAAGAGCACGAAGTATTTTGGAAATAGTGCATAGTGATATTTGCGGACCGATGGAAGAGCCGTCATTTAGTGGTTCGAGGTACATGTTACTGTTTATCGATGACTTTACTCGGAAAACACATGTATATTTTTTGCAAAATAAAAGTCAAACTTTTGATAAATTTCGCGAATATAAGGCGGAAGTAGAGAAAGAGACGAACAAGCCAATTAAATGTTTAAGGTCTGACAATGGATCGGAATACTGTAATCGATTATTTAATAAATATTTAAAGTCTGAAGGTATCAAGCACCAGATGACGGTCCCGTACACACCTGAGCAGAATGGTGTTGCAGAGAGGGCAAATCGGTCTATTATAGAAAAGGCAAGAGCATTGTTATGTGAAGCTAATTTAAAGAAGAAGTATTGGGCAGAAGCTGTCAATACTGTTGTATATTTAAAAAATAGAAGTCCTACTAAGGCTGTGACAGATGGTGTTCCAGAAGAGTTGTGGTCAGGAAAGAAAGTCGATCTGAGTCATCTTAAAGTGTTTGGTTGTTTAGCTTACGGCTTGAAACCAAAACAAAAGAGACAAAAATTTGACAGTAAGACCGTTCCGATGATCTTCGTTGGATATCCTAATAATATCAAAGGTTATCGTTTGATGGATCCAAAGACGGGTGCTCTTCACGTATTTAGAGATGTCAAATTTATAGAGAATATTTTTCCTGGTGATAATGATATTATAGAAACGAAGAACACAGTTGTTCCTATGAATCTGGATGAGGGACAAAAAGAGTCTGTGCCAAGTGACAACCCAAAAGAGGTTTGTGAAAAGTACGATAAAGTTGATACTATTGTTGAACTAGTTGATAATAAAACTGAAAACAATGAAGAAATGGTTGATAATCAAGATGAAACTAATGACATTGTGGAAAGAGTTGAACCACGTTATAATCTTCGATCACGTAAGCAACCAGATGTAAATAATTGTATTTGTAATGCTATTGCAGATATTGACGGCGATCCTTTAACCATCGAAGAAGCTTTAGCCAGACCAGATGGGGATTTATGGAAAAAAGCTATAGATGATGAAATTCAGTCGTTAAAAGAAAACGAAACTTGGAAGTTGGTTCAATTACCAAAGGACAAAAAGCCGATACATTGCAAGTGGGTATTTAGAATTAAAAAGGATAGCGATGGAAATATTGTAAAATATAAGGCTAGGTTAGTAGCAAAAGGTTTTACTCAGGTACGTGGTGTGGATTATAATGAAACATATTCACCTGTAGTTCGAAGCTCTACTTTGCGGCTGCTATTTTCATTAGCTGCTGAATACGATTGGTTTATTGATCAATGGGATGTAAATACTGCATTTTTATATGGTAAATTAAAGGAAGATATTTACATGCTGCAGCCAAAAGGTGCAATAGTCAATGGTCAAGAAACCATGGTATGTAAATTGCAAAGGTCTTTGTATGGCCTAAAGCAAGCTTCGAATGCGTGGTTTAACGAATTAGATAGGACAATGTTAGATTTAGGTTTTGTACAGTCAAAGATAGAACCATGCTTGTATCATAAAAACTTAGGTGGCAATAAAAGAATTATTGTTGTAATATACGTAGATGATATATTTGTTTTTGGAAATAGTGAAAAAGAGAAGAATAATTTGAAAGCAGGTCTTCTCGATAAATTTAAGCTTAAGGATTTAGGTCCAGCTAGGCATGTTCTAGGAATGCGACTGAGAAGGAGAAATAGTGCAATATTTCTTGATCAGGAACAATATATTCTGAATGTCTTGAATGAATTTCAATTATCAGATTGTAAGCCAGTATCAACTCCAATGGAGGTTGGTCTTAAGCTAGAAAAAGCGTCAGAGTCAGATATGAGTCAATTTCCGTATCAAAATCTGATAGGGTGTCTGAATTATTTGGCAGTGAATACAAGACCTGATATTGCGCATGTTTTGAGTGTTTTGTCACAATTTAATTCTGCTCATAATGAATTACACTACAAAGCTGCTCAACGGGTACTGCGTTATCTAAAAGGGACGTCTAAACTTTGTTTAAAGTTTGAAAAATCAAACAAAGTTAGTCTTTATGGTTATGTAGATGCAGACTGGGGCGGTGCATATGACAGAAAGTCATTCACTGGATTTATTTTTAAACTAGGTAGTAATTTGATAACATGGGAGAGTAGAAAACAACAATGTGTTTCATTATCTTCTACAGAGTCAGAATATGTAGGTCTTTGTCAAGCGTCTAAGGAGGCAGTATATTTAAGGAATTTGCTAGGTGAGCTGCTCTTAGAAAATGATAATAATTGTCGGATTAGTCCCGTTGTGTTGTATAATGACAATCAATCTTGTCATAAAATTGCAAATAATAAAATGAATCACAACAGAACTAAGCATATAGATATTAAATATCATTACATAAGAGAGGCTATAGCAAGCAATTTAGTAAAGATTGAGTATATGCCAACAGAAAAAATGGTGGCAGATATTTTTACAAAATGTTTGCATAGTCCTAAAATAAAATATTTTTTGCCTCAACTATGTTTAAAATTATTTGATTAAGGGGGCATAGAATATAGTTATTATTAATAACAACGAGGTGAAAATACTAATTTATTAATAACAACGTGGTAATAATACTATTTTATTAGAAGTGTTCACTTTGACGATTCGTAACGTAATGCGACAATTCATCGAATCATGGCTATATATGACCTAAAATGTACGGTGTGAACGTAGGTGATCTACGTTCACGCATATTTTATATTTACCCTCACTTTACATTCAATTTAGTCAGTTTCTTTCCTATATTCACAAAAATACAAATAAATTAATATTGTAGTAAATATTTAGTAACAATAATTGCATAATATAGTTATTTATACTTAAAATACAATTGACATCTTTGAATATAATTAATAACATCTAACAATCGGCCATCCTGACTACATTAAGTTTGTCCTCAAACTTATAACATACCTAACACAATTTTTTTTTTTTTTTTATATCACTAAAACACTAAATTCCAGATATAACGACTACACTACTAATCTGCACCGCACCCCTCACCGTTAAGCCAAGAGCAAGTCATCTTGCAACAAGACTCCACGGCCGTGTACGGCTTCCAGATTTCAACAACACATCTGCACCGTACCCCTCACCGTTGAGTTAAGAGCAAGTCATCTTGCAACAAGACTCCACGGCCGTGTACGACTTCCAGATTTCAACAGCACATCTGCACCGCACCCCTCACCGTTAAGCCAAGAGCAAGTCATCTTGCAACAAGACTCCACGGCCGTGTACGACTTCCAGATTTCAACATCACATCTGCACCGCACCCCTCACCGTTAAGTCAAGAGCAAGTCATCTTGCAACAAGACTCCACGGCCGTGTACGACTTCCAGATTTCAACAACACATCTGCACCGCACCCCTCACCGCTAAGTCAAGAGCAAGTCATCTTGCAACAAGACTCCACGGCCGTGTACGACTTCCAGATTTCAACAACACATCTGCACCGCACCCCTCACCGCTAAGCCAAGAGCAAGTCATCTTGCAACAAGACTCCACGGCCGTGTACGACTTCCAGATTTCAACAACACATCTGCTTAAATTACACGTCATGTCATGTCACAATGATTTCCTTTCAATAATAATTATTTAATCAAATATCATAACACAATATAATCTACATTTAAGTATCAATAATATCTTTATCAAATCAGAATAATCGAATCTTTCGAAGTTTAATTGAATAATCGAATTTTTCAATAAAATTAGGACAAAATCATTAAAACATTCTATTTTTAAAGTATAGTAGCCACCATCTTATAAACTCGGCTTACAAACAATTTTAACCCTTTACCAAGCCTGTTTCATCATCTGAACTATCACTTTGGTCACTGGTAATGGTGATCCATGGTTGTATACGATCAGCAGCCCAAACGTTTGAATATTTTCCCCTAGTAATATGAGACCCGGGAATACTAGAAATATCATACCTATCATTATCTAAAATACCAGTTATTCTAAAAGGACCCGTATATTTTGGCAGAAGTTTACGACTATTACCGTCATTAGACGGTAAAGTCTTCAGTATTTTTACAAGATCTCTTATTTTATATACTTTAGCTTCTTTTATTTTTCGGTCAAATCTCTGTCTTTGTTTATTTTGATCTTTATCTATATATTCATTAATTTCCTCTCTTATTTCCTCAATACTTTTGTCATTTTGCCTAGTTTCAGTTAATGTATCACCTAATAAGCCTTCACCTTTGCTTAGCGGCCTTTTGCAGAAAAGCGCTTCAGCTGGGGTTTTACCTATTCCCTTGTTGAGGGTATTATTGAGGCCCCACTGTATTTTTCCTACATTCTGGTCCCATTTGTTCTCACCCATTTTATCAGTATAAGTTCTGAGACTATGTAGCACGGTTCGATTATATCTTTCTACCTGACCATTTGCGCGAGGGGCTGATACAGCATTGAGAATGTGTTGGATTTCAAATTCCACACAAAAACGTTTGAACTCCTGCGACGTGAAGCAAGTTCCGCGGTCAGAAACCAATCTACATGGATTTCCAAAAGTAAAACATATTTCTTTGAGAACCTTTCTTTAGCACCACCAGGTTCTTTACCAATCGCACAATGCAAGCATGATTTTACGTACTTGGTCACGAATTTTTTCATTTTTGAAAACCAGAAGTCTTTTTTATTTTTTTCAAGTGTTTTATCAACAGAAAAATGACCTATGTCATCATGATTGCGTTGGCAAATCTGCCACCTAGCACTTTTGGGGACTACACATTTAAGATCATCTCCTACCTTCCGATACAGTCGGTTATTTTTCAGGACAAAATTCTGTTTTATATCGACAATATCTTTATATTGAGGGTCTTCGAGGGCAGAACGAATGTGACAAATATTGGGATCAGCCAATTGTAAGCTGAGTAGCCAGTCGTCTTGGGAAATTTGGAGTACACGAGTTAAATGCTCATTTTTATCATCATCATTGGAGCATAGGAGTGGATTTCTACTGAGTGCATCTACATGTTGCATCACTGGCCCTGGTTTATATTCAATCGAGCAATCGTATTCCTGTAATGCTATCCACCAACGTGCTACGCGAGGTATTATATCTCTTTTAGTAAAAGTAGATCGCAGGGCGTTGCAGTCAGTGATGATGGTAAAATGTTTCCCTAATAAATAGACTCTAAATCGACTTAATGAGGCAACCACAGCGAGAGTCTCTAATTCATATGCATGGAGTTTTTCTTCATCTATAGTAGTTTTTCTACTGAAATATGCTACTGGTTTCAAACATGAACTAGGTGACTCCTTTTGAAAAAGGATACCACCCAGTCCAGTCTTTGATGCATCGCAATGTAGTTCCGTAATATATTCGGGATTAAATAACGCAAGAATTGGGCGCTGAGTTAATTTTTCTTTTAGTGTTAAAAATGCCTCTCGCTGTTGTTGTTCCCATTTCCAAGGATGGTTTTGTTTTGTAAGGTCAGTCAACGGTCTGGCTATTGTAGCAAAATGTTGGATAAATTTTCTAAAAAAAACTGGCCAATCCTAAGAATTGGCGAACCTCATGGACGTTTTTTTGCTCAGGGAAAGAGACGACTGCATCAATTTTCATTTTACCAGGCCTAACCCCTTCAGCGGAAATTTCAAACCCTAAATAATTGATGATGGTATCAAAGAAACGACATTTTTTGATATTTAATGTAAGACCGGCTTCTTTTAATAAAATAAAAGTTTGTTCAAGTTTGTTTAATCACTCATCAAAATCTTTACCAGAAATAAGTAGGTCATCCATATATGCTATGGCGCACTTTTCACGTGACTTTCCAAGCATTCTATTAACAGTTCTTTGAAAAACTGCGGGACAATTGGCGAGACCAAAAGGGGCGCGTCTAAATTGATAAAGACCATCAGGAGTAATGAATGCGGTTAAGTGTTTGCAATCTTCTTTAATAGGTATTTGGTAGTATCCGCTAGACATGTCAAGACTAATAAAATATGAATTTCCGCTGAGGAGGTCTATCTGATCATCTATCCGGGGTAACGGGTAAAGATCCCTAACGGTCTTTCGATTAAGCGCCCTATAATCGACGCATAATCGATAACCACCTGTCTTTTTGGAAACTAAGAGTATCGGACTGGCGTACGCAGAATCAGATTCTTCTACTATATTATTCTCTTCTAATTCTTTCACCATATCACGCACTATTTCCTTTTCAGAGTGACTTAGCCTATAGGGACGATAGGCAACGGGGGTTTCGTCTAACAATTTTATATCTAATTCAGAAATATTTGTACATCCTAATTCGGACAAGTTTTGGGCAAAGCATTCGCGATATTTATTAACCAGGTTATAAACCTTTTCTTTTTGATCAGAAGATAAATCAGGGTTAACAAGTATTTCATTATGATCAAGTGGTTCCAAAGTACGCGTGGCAAGACACCGTAAGTGTTCCTGAGACAAATTTAATAAGGAATTATCATAAAAAATTGGAATAGCACGAGTAACAACTGAATCTTTAACGAAATAGAGAGGTTGAAGATCTTTAGTGCTAGCCATATTCAATATTAACAAATCGCATTTACCGTTCTTAATTTGATATACACCCTCCTGAATACAATATTCTTGACCATTTATATTTCTGCAAGCACTCGGGACATATACGTCAGTAGTTTTCAAATCTGAACTATAACAGGTTAGTAAATCGACAGTATTTATTTTTGAGTCAGTCAGAGCAATTAATTTAATTTTTCTGCTATTAAAACAATCTTCATCAACACTGGGAAGTTCATGTATTGAGTTTCGGGACAAAATGTTAAGGGACTTATCAGTTTTTGTAATAACAATTTCGGGTAGTTCGGTAAAATTCTGACCGATTAGTAATGGTACATGTAAATGTTGGTCGTCAATTACGTAAGCCGTAATATTTGCCTCAACCGAATCAATGCGCAAAGAGAAGGTAGTTTTTCCTACTATCGGAATAACTACATCAGCTACGCCTCTTATAGAGGGTAGACACTCTTTCGACAGCTCTAAACGGAATTTTTCTACGGTTTCTTTAGTAATAAGTGAGCAATCACTGCCTAAATCGATAAAACACTGAACCGAATTACAATTATTGACTACCGCTTGTTTATAGTATTTTAGATTGTTTGAATTTTTACTGTCAACAAACATAACACGTTTCTCATTATTATTTGAATTGTTTTTAAAAACGCAATTTTTGTGACCAAAACGGCCACAATTTTCACATTTAACAATAGGCTTTGTACATTGCTGGATCCGGTGACCCCTTTCCTTACAGTTGAAACAAGTTGTAAAAAGAGATTGGTTATTTTGGGGGTTATTGGCTCTGCATAAGGCTGCACGATGACCAGGTTCATTACATCTGGTACAAACTATAGTTGGGCGGGTTTTGTTCAAGTTAGGATTTCTGAAAGTATCTTTTTGTTCCTTACACACATCTTTCAAGAATTTAAATAAATCTTCCGGTTCGGTAAACCGACCTGAAGATGCACCGGCGCGAACAGTTCGATCATCTATGCCATGTATGAGACAATCTACGGCCCTTTTGCCAGAAATTTCACACGCGTTTAGCAACATAATTTTTTCGTAATAATATTCGTCCAGATTTTCGCCAATTTTAAGTCTTCTTTCGAGCATTTCTGACAAAAGTACACCGTAGTTAGTCTCAGATGGGAAAGCTTTACGCAAAAGAATCTGCCATTCTTGCCAATTACGTAATACAGAAGTCTGACCGTTATACCATTTTTTCGCATTACCCACAAGTTTAGGCAAAGCATAATGCATAATATGAGCTTCATCCCACCGGTATATTGTCGCGCATTCGTTTACCTTAGATAACCACAAATCGATTCGGTGATTTTTAATAGATGGGTCAAATTCAGTAATCATATTATTTACGTTTGTATTAATAGATGGAGATAAACCAGGCTTTATAAAGGATTGCAACAGCTGAGAAAAGTCATTAGAATTTAACAAAACATTTGGCGTAGTATTGGTATTGCACTGATCACTTTGCGGTACCTGCACTTGATGTCCTGCGAGGTGACCCTCGGTAGCTGCAGCGGCGGCCACGAGCGCAGCCTCGGGCGTGGTGGCAGCGGGCGCATTATTTGAAGTTCCAGGAAGACAGCCTGGCGCCTGCGCAGCCACGGCGGAGACGCTGTGGCGCCCACTTGACGCGTCGTCGCTCGCCTTCTCCGAAGTTAGTTCGATTGTATCTCATCCGGTCGCAGATCTTCTTGATCGTACTACTTCTCTTCTTTCGCCGTCAGTACAAGTTCCAACTCGTCCGGTCGCAGATACTTCGTCGTATATTTCGGGTGTAGCAGCAGTACGTCTGCTTGTGCTGGCTGAGTAAGAGTTTGATAAACAGTCGAACGATCTCGGCTTTTCCTGGTTGGACTTCGATAGCCCGTGTTAGAGCTGTATGATGACTCACTCGTCGCATCATCATTTTTTTGTCTTCGGTTGCCAGAAAAATTGTGACGTGAGCGTTTCGGTCGCTTTCGGCGACCCATTTTGCCACTTCTGATAATAACAACGAGGTGAAAATACTAATTTATTAATAACAACGTGGTAATAATACTATTTTATTAGAAGTGTTCACTTTGACGATTCGTAACGTAATGCGACAATTCATCGAATCATGGCTATATATGACCTAAAATGTACGGTGTGAACGTAGGTGATCTACGTTCACGCATATTTTATATTTACCCTCACTTTACATTCAATTTAGTCAGTTTCTTTCCTATATTCACAAAAATACAAATAAATTAATATTGTAGTAAATATTTAGTAACAATAATTGCATAATATAGTTATTTATACTTAAAATACAATTGACATCTTTGAATATAATTAATAACATCTAACATTATTTTTGTTGAAATACTATGGATGTGTTTTCTTGTCGTCTAGATAGTATTTCATTTGTAATCAAATATTTTATTGTGAGGTGACATAAGTTATAATGTAATGGATTAAGGGCGGATGTTGGAGATAATGCCTATGTAATCTCATTACATAATAAAGAAAAATAAAACGATTTCGTATTTGGAATCGGAATTAGTTTTGTCTGATTTGATTTTTAAGATTGTCATCTCCTTGCTTTGTTATTGTTCGTACTCAATGTAATTTCTATTATAATAATAAATATTATAATTCAGGACTCATAGTTTATTTCCATCAAAAATGGCCAAATTGTTACTTTGGCCCTTATACATAGGACCCATCAAAATATGTATTTCCACTTAAACTTAACCCGGGAATCGAACCCGGACCTTTCTCTTCCAAGGCCCGAGCAAAACTTAAGGGAAGAATGAATGAAATAAAAACCCAATATTTAAATTTTAACTTAAGTATACTTATCAAACAAAAATCACCTTATTAAAAAAATCAAAATCCAAAAATCAAAAATCAGTACACATTACGTACAAACCAAACAAAATTACAAAATAATCAGTCTGTTAATTAAATTTACTATAAAACTAATCAGTCTAGGAAAAAGCAATGGCATCCTCCATTTAATCAACTTCTTCCACAGCTGGTCCTGAATAAGACTGCTGTTGCTGCTGGTATCCAGGGAAACCTTGACCTCCCTGCTGGAATCCACCTGGGAAACCGCCCGGTGCCCCTTGCTGGAATCCACCAGGTCCCTGCTGTTGGTAACCATGTAATTTCTAATCATATTTTGTAATTCTAGGCCCCAGTTCAATGTGCTGTATGGCCAATGTTACAGGCTCCTTGATAATATTCACGAAGCCATGCGTCCGTAACTCTGAAACAAATGACAACCAAGGTCAATCAATACAAGATAATATTTGTTTGAGAATAATGACCGAGCTGATGTATCGTGCGCGGTCCCACACGTTGGGACCCCAATGACTATCAGTTCTTCGAGATACGTCGGTATGTCGGTAACTGTCGTATTAGTTTACAAAATGGGAAAAACCAAATTAAATTTGAATTTCGCGGGCAGACCCGTATAATCCACCTTAAGAAACAATTTGAAACGTAACAAAACAAAAAGTGTGTGTGTCAGCTCCGACGCACGACTGGAGTTTACTCCTTAAAACGTCGTAATGCATTCGCGGCGCTCGCTGCGTCTCGGCGCCGCTCGGACCCGATCGGTACGCGCTCGGCTCCCCGAAGCGAAAGCTCTTTCGCATTCGACAACTCAAGCGAAAACCAACCTTATTTACTCAACATTAGGGTAGAAATTTGCATCGTTGTGAAAAACGTAACGACGGCATTCGACAACTCAAGCGAAAACCAACCTTATTTACTCAACGTTAGGGTATAAATTTGCATCGTTGTGAAAAACGTAACTAGGTCATTGATAAGTAGATTTTACTCCTCGAATTTTTCTCATACCGGGCGCCTAAAATCGATTCTTAAGGAGTAAACTCCAATAAACTCCAAAGCACGGTACTGACAATCGCGAGCGGTACGTTACTATCTGTACTGAGTGGGTCTGAGTCGAGGTGCGGTGCGGGGAAACGCAACTGGAGGCGGACGGCGGACGGGTAGCAGTAGCACGTATATCTTACTCAGGACGGACATGAAGCAGCGCGCCATGATCGTGCGGCGGTGGCCGGGGAGGACGGGTCCGCGCGCCACCAGCTCCTCCACGGTGATGAGGTGCGGTGCGGGGAAGCGCAACTGGAGGCGGACGGCGGACGGGTAGCAGTAGCACGTATATCTTACTCAGGACGGACATGAAGCAGCGCGCCATGATCGTGCGGCGGTGGCCGGGGAGGACGGGTCCGCGCGCCACCAGCTCCTCCACGGTGATGAGGTGCGGTGCGGGGAAGCGCAACTGGAGGCGGACGGCGCACGGGTAGCAGTAGCACGTATATCTTACTCAGGACGGACATGAAGCAGCGCGCCATGATCGTGCGGCGGTGGCCGGGGAGGACGGGTCCGCGCGCCACCAGCTCCTCCACGGTGATGAGGTGCGGTGCGGGGAAGCGCAACTGGAGGCGGACGGCGGACGGGTAGCAGTAGCACGTATATCTTACTCAGGACGGACATGAAGCAGCGCGCCATGATCGTGCGGCGGTGGCCGGGGAGGACGGGTCCGCGCGCCACCAGCTCCTCCACGGTGATGAGGTGCGGTGCGGGGAAGCGCAACTGGAGGCGGACGGCGGACGGGTAGCAGTAGCACGTATATCTTACTCAGGACGGACATGAAGCAGCGCGCCATGATCGTGCGGCGGTGGCCGGGGAGGACGGGTCCGCGCGCCACCAGCTCCTCCACGGTGATGAGGTGCGGTGCGGGGAAGCGCAACTGGAGGCGGACGGCGCACGGGTAGCAGTAGCACGTATATCTTACTCAGGACGGACATGAAGCAGCGCGCCATGATCGTGCGGCGGTGGCCGGGGAGGACGGGTCCGCGCGCCACCAGCTCCTCCACGGTGATGAGGTGCGGTGCGGGGAAGCGCAACTGGAGGCGGACGGCGGACGGGTAGCAGTAGCACGTATATCTTACTCAGGACGGACATGAAGCAGCGCGCCATGATCGTGCGGCGGTGGCCGGGGAGGACGGGCCCGCGCGCCACCAGCTCCTCCACGGTGATGCGCGGCACGCGACGCGCCACGCACAACATGATCTTGAGCATGGTGCCCTGCACACCCCACTCCTCGCTGGAACCAATGTTCACAGTTTAGTTGCAACTAGCTGATGGAGTGGCGACCCGCACCGGGAACAGCAGTGTTGGCAGACCCGTACTTGGTGGACCGACATCGAAAGGGTCGCAGGGAGCAGCTGGATTTAGACGGCGCAAAACCGAGGCCCTTTGGACGTCTATAGGTTGATAAAGAACAAGTAGCTGATGCCCGTGACTTTGCGTGGATTATTCAGTTTTCAGAAATCCCTTGAGAACTCTTCGATTTTACGTGACAAACAGTAAACTATGTCACTCTCCAGTTTCCTCAACAATACCCATGCAAAAAATCACGTCGAAGCGTAGCTCAGTTTCGGCGTAATTAAGGCGCTGTGCGCAGTCACGATCATCATTCGTGAGCCGAATCACAAGCCGAATGAAGATCGTCTTATTTAAAATCTATGGGTCATAATATTATAAAAAAAAAGTAGTTATAATTGATCGTATTTCTGGCCTGATGGCTGTTTCCTAAACACGATGACGCAAACTTTACTCGATAGAAAAAAATTGCAAATTTGATTCTGCAAATACATAAACTCCCATCGTTCTCTGTTATGCATACATTTATTTTGGTAAAATTAAGTACAATTGTTTATCATATCTTACTACAACAAATGGCTGTTTTAGATTTTATTTATTGTGACTGTTATAATTTTAATATTTTCCATTATAATTTAACAGTCGTAATAAATAAAATCTAAAACAGCCATTTGTTGTAGTAAAATATGAAAAACAATTGTACTGAATTTTACCAAAATAAATGTATGCATAACAGAGAACGATGGGAGTTTATGTATTTGCAGAGTGAACTTTGCAATTTTTTTCTATGGAGAAAAGTTTGCGTCATCGTTTTTAAGAAACAACCATCAGGCCAGAAATACGATCAATTATAACTACTTTTTTTTTCATAATATTATGACCCATAGATTTTAAATGAGACGATCTTCATTTGGCTTGTGATTCGGCTCACGAATGATGATCGTGACTGCACACAGCGCCTTAAAGGGAAAACCAACAAACTAACAAATAAACACACTTTCGCATTTATAATATTAGCAAGGATCCAAGGAAGGAAGTAATCCTGTAGTAAAAAGACTGCTACGTGCTCTTCGAGGCCCAAAAGATTGGCAATAATGAGCTCCCGACCGAATCCAGTCACGATGACCTATCTCCAGTCTCCAGATATAAGCCATCTGCGCGGGAGATATAGTGCCCCAGTACACAATATGTGTGTGCGCTTATACAGGTCCACCACTCCAGGTTAGATTAGATCCATCCGGGAAATCATTGAACCAGACCGAGAAGGCGTTAAAACAATACTAACTCAATGAATCTCTTGGAGTCGGTGGTGTTGTCGGAATCGCCCAGTGAGACATTAGTGCGATCCAAGCTGCCCAGCGGCGTCTCTGCCCTCTCTCGCTCCTCGCCGCCGGGGGCCATCGGCCTTGGTTCGGCGCCCGGCGGCTTGACTGTAATTGAAATGTTGATTTTTGGTTGTTGATTCATTATTTATAATCGAAAATGTAACATGCGGCCCAAAACCAAATAACTTATAGAGCTTTAAAGTTTCCTGTTAGACAGAGAGAGCGTTAGTAAAGTGGGATGTCACAATTCACCAGCTCCATACACGCTCCATAGAAAATTTCGTTTTATAGTACACATACATGTATACAGTCACAGTAAAACAGCTTATAATTCCGAGACTAGTAAAGTTATTTATTTAAAAAAAGAGAAATGGCATTGTGTTATAACATTTAAAAACGTTATTTTAAATTTAAAAAAATATCAGTCAACTGCGTTTGCGCATACAGTTTATATATTAAATAGAGAGTTTACCTGCATTGCTCTGTTGCGACGTGTTTCCGTCACATTTCCAGCCCATCGGACTGTGAGAGAGTGAGGAGAGTGACGAAATAGAGAATTATATAACCTGTGCTTACGTTATTCACACATTTATCTCGCTTTTGTGTTGCAGACGTGTGTATCCTGAATATTGGGCTATTCTCCAGTGAGATTAGCCGTTACTGCTACTGAAGTATTGTTGTAGTTGTTGTGTGTATCCTCCATATTTGACTATACCAAGCAAGCAAGCAAGAATACCTGTTGTGGCCGGAATTCCGTGAGGACAACATTATATAAAAAATGTTTACAAACCTGTTTTTTGTTTAGTCAAGGCAGAAGATCCGAGAATCGGAGAAGGGCTCCTTTCCTCCTGAAGACAAAAAATGTTTATATACTATTACCACAGAGTATCGAAGGTAAGGTTCATACAGAGGTTCGACGAAGCCGTCTAGACAGGGCAATCGTGCGGTGGGTGCGGAAAGTGCGGAGCGAGGTACGCTCCCGTGTAAGCCTCGGTTACCTGGGAGCTATAGTAAAGGGTTGACATTTTACGCTTGCGTAAAATTTTTAATAATCCTTCCTTACTCTGCCATAATTTTATAGTTAATTAATTGAAATGCACATTATTATGTATTATAATTATATTTAATTTAATTAATTGTTTGTTTGTTTGTACCGAATAGGCTCTAAAACTACTCCACCGATTTTAACCTTTTTTCACCAATAGAAAGCTAAATTATCAGGAAATAACACATAGGCTATAATTTATTTTTCAAAATGTTAGAAATCCTTATGAAAATTGCAGTAATGTAATCCCAGAATAGCAAAATTTTGCCTATAAAATTCATTATTCGGCGTGCGCTGAGAAAACTATTGATGATACATAAAAATTATGTACTACATGATTAAAATACTCATTATTACCTACCTACAATAAAGTCCGCGAGCTATATAGGTAACTATCATAGTTAAGTCACGTCCTTTCGTCCCTTAAAATTACAACTATGTACTTGAACAACAAATACTAAAATTAGAAAAATATTAAACAGGAAATGAAATATTACAACGAAATAATTTAATTTTTAATGGGCATCAGTATTTTTAACTTAACTTCACAATAATGTTAATAGATGGCGCTGTCATGTACTATCGCAAAAACAGTTTTACATCAACATTTTTATCTATCAAGTGATACTTATTATTATTATTCTATTATCAAACATAAATAAAACTATTAATAATTATTAATTTACCACATTATTAATAGTTTTATTATATTTATAATCAGATATCATTATTAATGTGTTCGTGCTGTGCACAGATAGTAATTACTAGATGACCACGAGATCATATTTTAGAAAGCTTATAATTATTTATCTCCGATACTATGGGGCGCGGTCCCATGTTGATGGTACTCAAACTTCTTGATTTCGTGTTGTCTATGTGACCACGTGATCAGATTTTTGAAAGCTTATATCTCCGACACTATGGGGCACTGACCCCATGTTGATGGTACTCAAGCTTCTTGTTTTCGTGTTGTTTATGTGACCACGTGATCAGATTTTTGAAAGCTTATATCTCCGACACTGTGGGGCGCGGCCCCATGTTGATGGAGCTCAAACTTCTTGTTTTCGTGTATAAGTAACTATATAACTATCATAATATAGTATAGCTTTTAAGTCTAAAATATGTTTATAAATGTTTATTTGCATGCGACCGCTGAAGCGGCCAGCAAAGAAACTGGTTTTATTATTGATTCAACTACCTAATAATATTTTAATTACAAATTTATTTTCAATTTTTGGTTATTGATTAATTATTATTGTTTATTGTTATGTTGATGTGAAATATAGTACAAATTATAAATATTAAGAGAGATTGTTTCCTTGTGACAACCCTAGCATAAATACACTGTCGCGACGCATGTCTAGACGCTGGCGACATTTACGACGAGATCAAAGGCGTCGACATACTGATCTCTTCCTTATACTGTGCTATTACTATAAAACTTTGCATATTAGCCTAGTGGTTAGGACTGCGGCCGCAGGTTCGAACCCGGGCACGCACCTTACATTTCGGAGTTATGTGCGGTTAAGCAATTTAATATCATAATTATGCTTCAATGGTGACGGAAAACATTCAAACATTCTCAAAGGTGTATAAAGGCCGCCAACTTGCATTGGGCCAGCGTGGTGGACTATGGCCTATAACCCTTCTCTGAGAGGAGACCTGCGCTCAGTAGTGAGCCGTTGATGGGTTGCTAATGATGATGATGATAATAATTTGCTTATACTTCATAATAGTACTTTCAAGGGAAGCTGGGAAAAGCTGGCTTTCATAGGACCATCTGTACAATATTTTACATTGAGCTTATATACCTATTCTGACTATGCGTTTTTAAAAGAACCACAAGTTTGTCTATGTTAATACAGTAGTTTTTTATTTTGGATCATTAAACAACAATTTTACAAATATCTTAACAAATTACATAAAATAGGTACAATAATAGCAATCTTCTGGAAATGAACGCTGTATACATTTCAGAAAAACTAAAGCCAAGTACATAGTAAAATACAAAAGCGAAAATACCTATTTAATAATGGTCACAAGTATAAATTAAAAATCGGCCAAGTGCGAGTCGGGCCTCGCTCTTTTAGGGTTCCGTTAAAATTAAATTAAAAAATTTCCAGTTACCCACCTACCCATTTTAATTTAATTTTTTTAATTAAATTTAATTTTTATTATTTGTTGTCATAGCGGCAATAGAAATACATAATATGTGAAAATTTCATCTGTCTATCTATTACGGTTTACGAGATATAGCCCTCTGACAGACGGACGGACGGACGGACGGACGGACGGACGGACGGACGGACGGACGGACGGACAGCGTAGGCTTAGGGTCCCGTTGGTACTCTTTGGGTACGGAACCCTAAAAATTTAAAACCAGGGTTTGAGGATATATATCCGATATATATCAAGATATATATCCGATATATATCCGACATATATCAAACTGGGTTTGATGATGGATCAATGGATTTTTTTTAATTTGTTTTGTTACATGAGTGTAGGTATGACCATTGATTGATAAGAATTTATAAAAAAAGGTTTTATGTTTTTGAGTTGCCTTTTTGATATACATGTATAAGATTTTATGTTTTTAGTTGATTTTGCCTGATCTAAAATAAAATTTTATGTTTTGGTTTCATTTGTCTGATTTTAGTGCCTAAATAAATAAAACATTATAAAACATTTTAGTTTTTTTGATAAATTCAGTATGTTTATGCACATATGCAAATAGTATTCATAAATAATACAATAAAATATTAATATGGCTTTCATACAATATTGAAATATATCAAACTTGATATATATCATAAACTAGCTGATCCGGCGAACTTCGTACCGCCAACTTATCTATATACATAAAACAAATAACTACTAAAACTATCCTATCTTTCAAGTTGGACCAAATTACAGATAGTTACGAAGTTTATCAAAATCGGTTAAGTAGTTTAGGAGTCCATCGCGGACAAACAACGTGACACGTAATTTATATATATTAAGATATATATATAGATATTTTGATATTTATAATAAACTAGCTGATGCCCGCGACTTCGTCCGCGTGAATTTAGTTTTTTTTTTTTTTTTTTGTATTAAAACCTTCCGTGGAACATAAGGAACATACAAAAAAATAAATTAACCGAATTGGTCCATCCATTCTTGAGTTATGCGCTTACCAACATTCATTTTTATTTATATAGATATCAGATATTTTCGAACCCTGTTTAAAACACCCCTGACATGTGAATCTATGGCTGGACTATGTATACCTGACATACCTGATATATCTGACATCCTGTTACCCAGTTTGATATACCTGACATCCTGTTACCCAGTTTGATATACCTGACATCCTGTTACCCAGTTTGCTGCTCCATCAGATCCTCCTCCTCGATCCTCGATCATCATCTATCTAACAACTACTAATTTAAAAAATGAGCTGACGATCTTAAAACGCCTGAAAAGATCTTCATAATTTATAGCCAAGATCAAAATAACAAGTTGCTATTAGCTAAAATCGTTAATTGGTCATACGACGCGCTTTCGGTTCCTTTCCAATGACGTGACGCATATCCTAAACTAAGTCCTACTGGCTACTCCTAGTCCTACGCATAGTATGCATGCGTGGTGTTAAAACTTAAGTGACGTTATGTCACTTTCCAACTCCTCAACTATATCCATGCAAAAACCGCATCGTGCTTAGTTGCTGGGTGATTGAAGGACAAACCAATAAACAAACACGCCTACGCATTTATAATATTAGCAAGGATTGTATGATGCCAAATGATGAGTGGGGTTTTAAGCGATTCCGTGCAAACAAAGTACTGCGTTGCGGTGGCAGGGCCACCGCGCGCCAAAGCTCTCACCTCACAGCACTGCTGTTCCACGTCTTCCTGTCTGCGCCTCTTCTGCACTGGTTCGTATTGCGAGTCCTAAAAACATCACATTTTGTTAAGAGGACTATTACCTACATTTCGCATTCCTCTCTCTCGCACATTGTACTTTTGGCTAAATGTGGTCTCTTATTATCCTTTACAATAAAATTACAGATATTTTAGATTATAGTCTTATGATACACCTAGATTTTAATAGAGAAAAATGGCGAAAACTGCTATTAATTAAAAAAAAAACTGCTATTAAAAACTAAGTGTATTATAATAAAAATATCCTTAAATATTGTCAAGGTTTGGTTACAGTACATTCACAACAACAAAAAAAAGGCTTTTCTTTATTAAATTAAATAATAATAATAATCATAATTTATTTATTTAAATAAAATTTCACACTTACAATAATTTTTACAGTAAAAATACATAAGCATACAAATGATCATAAAGCTTTTTGGCTTCTCTGAACTCACAAACTAGGAGAACCCGTGTCTTGGGAGTCAGTTCCTTTCCAGTTAGTTCATAGTTGTGAAATGTGCAGAACAACAGAAACATCACAACATGGTTGTCACAATCACACATCACATCACATCACATCACAATGGTTTTATTTCTTGTGTTCTATAAAAGCATTTTAAAATAGGTACAGTACATACTATTTAGAAATTATATTTTAAATTATACTATCAAATTGCTTTAGCGTAAAAAAAAATGAGCATACCAACCAATAATCTCAATATATATATTTCTTGTGTGCGTGTGTATGTCACTGAACTCCTCCTAGACGGCTGGACCGATTTTGATGAAATTTTTGTGTGAGTTCAAGGGGATTCGAGGATGGTTAAAATTCACAATTTGGTCCACTGGAAAATGTTTATTTAACTAATTTTTCATTTATAAGTAGTGGCGGTACGAAGTTTGCTGGGTCAGCTAGTTAATTTATAAAGCAGAAAAAATGATTTAAAAAAACGCAAAAAGTATATAGGTAGGTATCGAAATAATCACGTAAATCCGTGGCTCTGTTACGGCGTGATTGAAGGACAAATCAACAAACGAACACACAATCACATCATATTTATAGTAATTCAGTTGGTCAGTAACTATCCTTTGCCTGCTACTTCATGTGCGTGGAGTTAGGTGTTTAAAAAACCTCCCCTTTCGTATTTCGAGATATAAAGTAGCCTGTATCACTCAACCGGTCCATAACTATGCCCATGCAAAATCATATTAATCCATAACCCTATCATGGCGTGATTGAAGAACAAAACAACAAAAATAGACTATACTTTTATATTATATTTATTATATTAGTTAGGAGGTTTGTTTTGGCAACATTTGCCAGCTGAATTAAATTTATCCATAATCAGCCAATCTCTCTTGGGGTGTGATAGCTTTTTTCATAACAGTGTCTTTCTTTAGTAAATGAGGGCTTAGCTTATGTTCCAGTAAAGCAAAGCATTCTTTTGTCAATCGAAAATACTTATAAAATTGAGTCTTGTCATCCAAAAGTTCTTTGTAGAGAGTGTGGTATTCTCCTTCTTGATCTCTTTTCTCCCATGTAGGATGTACCGAAAATCTCCTTTTCCTTTTGACGGCCTTAGATCCTTTGTCATCTTAAGCAATAGCAATTAAAGCCAATTCTTCAAATGAAAAATCCATCATCAATCAACAAATCAAACCTTGTTCACAACACTAGCACGTTAGTTCAGAGTAAACTGTCACGGTGGGTATGCATTAAAAATTCACGTCAGTGTTTACTAACGACATCCCGTCCACGTTACATATGCAGCGACCTTTAAGGTAACTGCCACTTGGAATTTCCAAGTTTGGAAGCTCAAATTGTTTATCAGTTTTAGGTTCATCGCATAATAGGCACACACTACACAAGGGACACCATTTTGTTAGTTACATCAAACAAGGAAACTCTAATAGACAATCTAGATAACAGCATAGACAAAATATTCTATTGCACCTTTAGGTCACAATACTGCCGTCCTAACGAAGAGTGCAATAACTAGGTTTTGACTACTTTCGAGATTTAATTTTTGTTTTATGTGTATCTTCGTAACTATAAAAGCTATTAATATTATATATGTATAATATTATATTATATAATATAATATTATATTATATAATATTATATTATATAATATTATATATAATATTATATATTTATTATTAATACTATTATATAGAGCTCATTTTCCTGATTATGGATATGGTCTTAAGTCAATTTGCCCAAACTCTACTTATTGCACTTTTCGTTAGGACAGCAGAATACCAGCCATATTTTTCACTGAAATAAAAAAAAATCTAAACAAAAAGCAATATTTTAATTCAATGGCAAAATTTAAGGAACTGTACGATTCAAAAATAATGTTTATATGATTAGAATTTTTTTCTATTGCGTTTTAAAATTGCGTTTAAAATTATATTTCTAGTGCGACTTCGCACCAATCAACAAATTTTATAATTTTTGTTGTAACTATTTCACTAAAATATCTTCAAAACTTACGGAAGGCCCGTCTCGTATACAGCACTATTATCCTAAGGTTTCACATAAAGTGCCAGTCGCACTATTTTTTTCATTTTTCCTGACTTCAGCAAGTTACTCATTATTTTTAATGAATATAACATTTACCTATCTAGCCATTTTGAATCTTGGTATAATGACAGGAAAAGGCGTCATTATAAATTAAGTCGATGTGTTTTTAGTAATAAAAATCTTACACGGAAACATTTTAAATCCCCCTGAGTTCTGGAAAGGCATTTATTCATGTCCATCAAAAGGTTTAAAGTTGTCATTAAGTTACATCCAATGCTAATTTAGAACTTAAAAACTTAAAACAATAAATTAAGGTTGTGAAGGTTATATTTCGGTTCTGTGTAACTAGTTCGAAAGGTTCTGGATTTGAGCTTTAGGTTTTGCTGTAGCTCTCTGAAAGATTCTAAAACGAGGGCCCTTTTTGCACACAGGACGTTATAACGTTATTGAGCCTATTAGGACTTACGAGAAAATTTCCATACAACGGTTCTAGAACTTTTTCAAAACCTCTCTAAAACCTAAAATGTTACTTGGGTAATTTAACCTACCTCCGAGTTATGACTCGCAGTGCTCCGTGCAGAAGCTCGCTCCGACCACTCCGACCAGGTGGACTTTGATGATGACGGGCGCTTGGGCTCTTGGGAAGCCATACTTGAATTAACAACTTGAATTAAGTACGGTCGTAAATTGCCAAATGCCAAAATAGAAATTCAAAATTGCTCCAAATGTTATCTGACTAAAGATAATAGACACTATTTTATACTAATACGCATAGTTTCAAATGAATTTTTAAAATTTGTCGGATAGCAAAAAAGTTTGCTTGCAACTTAGCAAGAGACGACGTTTGATACTCTTCGTAAAATAAAGTTTCATTTAACGCAGTAAATTTTCACGAATGTTCATTAAAATAATATTAAATGGTAAAAAAACCATTTTTTAACATATTTTAAACACGTTATTTTAATAAATATAAATATTTATAATAATAAAATATATATTGTCACATATCTTTTAACTAAGTACTAACAGGAGTTAAAGTTTTTATTGTTGAAATCAGAATTATTAGTAGACTAATTGCGGATAGTATTATGAACGGAACGTTATTTTTCTAAAATGGGTGATTTATTTCAAAATTTAAATCACAGATTTAAATAATTATTGTCTAATTTGCGATCTCGTTTATGGATATGTTTAGTGTTCTTTATGATTTTTCTCGAAGACTTGGCTCATGGCTGGTCCCTGACGATTCTGCATACCTATTACATTTACCCGGCAAGTTTTTGGACTCTGAGAAATATTCTGCTTTTTCTTCAGGACTCTAGGCTGTTCTTGCTAGGGCTTGTCCCTACAAGAAAAATATTGATAATCCATTGTTTTGCATAGATAATACTAATTGCCATTGTAAAATATTATTATTGTGATCTGTTTTAGGCACTTAAGTTAGTAATTTAATTGTTTTTATTTTAATTCTTGTTAACTTAAATATTTTTGGAGTTTACTCCTTAAGAATCGATTTTAGGCGCCCGGTATGAGAAAAATCCGAGCAGTAAAATCAACTTATCCGCGTTACGTTTTTCACAACGATGCAAATTTCTACCCTAACGTTGAGTAAATAAGGTTGGTTTTCGTGCGAAAGAGCTTTCGCTTCGGGAAGCCGAGCGCGTACTGATCGGGTCCGAGCGGCGCGCTCGGACCCGAGTCGCGCGTAAACTCCAGTCGTGCGTCGGAGCTGACACACTCACGTCTTTTTTTATTGTGATTCTTATTAAAAGTGATTGAACACAGATATTTTGGCAAGCAGCCGGTTTTGTGACCTATCTGTTATTTTTAATGCTATTTTTGTTAGGTTGCTAGCTGCTACAAAAAAGCGTGGATATAATTCGCTCCAGCGAGTCATGAGACAGTAATGAACTAATGATTAACCTGTACTGTATTGTAAATTTTTTTTTGAAAAGAGTAACCGTCGAGTTTCTTGCTGGTTCTTCTTGGCAGGAAGGGCATTCCGAACCAGTGGTAGAGCCAGACGATTCAAAAGCACTTGTAAAAAGTTTATTTAAATAAAAAATATTTCTATTCTATTGTGTGTGTCAAATAAATAAATAAGACTAATATTTATATAAAATTTTTGCAGGTGCAGATCCATACAACATTACATGATTTTCCTCATCCAGAGAACTGAACGCCTTAATGCTTGGAAAAATGCCATAGGAGAACCTATTGTGTCTTTGTCTCCTAAAACCATATTTAAGTGCCGCAGAGTTTGTCACCAACATTTTCACTCAAAGCAGAAGACTGAGTGCCAATGCAGTTCCCACACTATACTTATCAGGTATTTGTTATTTATAAGCGCTTTGCAACATTTAATAATGAAAATAATGTGCATTGCAGACATTGCAGTGTGGTGTTGATGTTTCTCTACCTGCAGGTTGCTGGTAAAATGGTAACTAGCCACAACCAAAGCCTCCCACCAGACCAAAGACATTTCAGGAATTATATATTTGTACATTATCCCCACTGGGAATCAAAAACTAACTGTGACCTTGAACTTCATATTACGTGTATGTTACATTCCCTCAAATATGTTTGAGCGAAGCAATGGCTGGATCATGGGTCATGCTCGTGAATGGGTACCACCAGCGGGAATGGGGCTGCTTTTTGTCTGCCCGTCTTAACATGTTGAATTATAATTAGGTATCCTTTTGTGGAACTCATTGTGGAAACACTGCATACATAGCATAGTATCTATTGAATTGTAATTTGTTTTGAAAAGAGCAACCGCCTAGTTTCTTGCTGGTTCTTCTCAGCAGGAAGGGCATTACGAACCAGTGGTAGACTCATCACTTGTAAAAAAGTTTATTTGAATAAAAACATTTCTATTCTATTCTATTATAACTAAAATATATTATTTCTTAATTTATCAAAGAGAGTATAGTTTATTAGCTTTAAATAAGAGTTTTTAATGTTTTTGCTCCTCCTGTAAAATTTTGCTGAATGCAGTTTTGTTTATCGCTAGGGCAGCCGAATATTGAAAAGTATATTTATTAATTTTCAGAAAGTGCAGAAGTGAAATAACTCAAAGAGTACATCAGATTTCAATGCCATGCCAATCAGTAGTCCACCACAATCTTTTGCCAGGCGACTATGATGCACCCTACTATTGAAACTGCACAACAGCCTAGCACATCTTATACATCACCTCTAAAAGGTAAGTACATTGTGTTTAGTATATTTGACAGAGTGAAGCCAAGTCTTTCTGAGTGTCTGTCAAGGCTTTATAACTTCTGTAATCTATATATATAAAAGAAAGTGGTGTTAGTTACACTATTTATAACTCAAGAACGGATGAACCGATTTGGCTCAAAATTGGTGGAGAGGTAGCTTACAACCAGGAGACGGACATAGGATACTTTTTATCCCGTTCAACCGCGTTTCCGTCAAGTCAATATAAAACCTGGTATAACAAAAATGCATCTGACATGGAATAAAAAAACGAAAATGACAGTGGAAGAACAAAACTGTAATGACAGCTAAACGTAATTTTGTATTTGGTTAGTTATGGTAAAAACAATTATAAAAATTATAGTTTAACGTAGTTGATAATATCATCAGTAATATATTTTCTCTTTGAATCATCATTAACAATGCCACGAGCAAGACGATCAAATGTTTCCTGCTACAAAGCTACGGATTGACGTGATTTATTGGATAGGTATAGTTGAGAACCTGGAGGGTGACAAAGATTTCCCGCGGGATGTTATGAACTAAATCCACGCAGACGAAGTCGCGGGCATCAGCTAGTCTATATATATAAAAGAAAGTGGTGTTAGTTACACTATTTATAACTCAAGAACGGATGAACCGATTTGGCTGAAAATTGGTGGAGAGGTAGCTTAGAACCAGGAGACGGACATAGGATACTTTTTATCCCGTTCGACCGCGTTTCCGTCATGTCACTATAAAACGTGGTATAACAAAAACGCATCTGACATGGAATAACAAAACGCAAATGACAGTGGAATAACAAAACGTAAATGACAGCTAAACGTAATTTTGTCTTTGGTTAAGTATGGTAAAAAATTTGACAATTATAAAAAGTGTTATAATAAAGCATTACTGATATTATAAATGCGAAAGTGTGTTTGTTTGTTGGTTTGTCCTTCAATCACGTCGCAACAGAACAGCGGATTGATGCGATTTTTTGCATGGGTATAGTAATGGATGTAGTAGTGGTTCCTCAGACCAGGAGAGCTACTTTTTATCTCGGATAATGAAAGAGTTCCCGCGGGATTTTTAAAACTAAATCCATGCGGACGAAGTCGCGGGCATCAGCTAGTATATAATAAACACAATTACTTCAAATTCACAAATGATGTGTAGGCTGTTATTACCGTCCAAAGCTGAAAAAAAAGATAAATGGAAGAAAATGGGGATCAAAAAGATATTTATTTGCTTTTTTACAGGCTCTATATTTTACTTCAAATATTGGGCTACAAAATGGCCATTTTCTTCTGTCCCTAAGTCTAAAAAAGCTGAAACACATGGTATAATTTTAGAAATATTCTGCACTTCAAAGCAGTCAATCTCTATGCCAAAATTTTATGTGTACAATTTGAAGTTAAAAGCAATAAATACTTAATTAGAATAAAAATCTATACAGACAAAGTCGCGGGCATCAGCTAGTGCTTCATACACTAAAACTATTTGACCTTTATTTTAAAATTTTTTTTATGTAAGGTAATTTAAATATTAATTTTCTTTTTTTCAGATTTCAAGCCAAAAAGAAGCCTCCAATAGTTGCAACTGATATTGCTGCGTTGGGCAGCAAAATAAGACTACAAAAAGCAAAAGAAACGGCTGTGAAAAAATTAAAGAAATTTATGACCTTGTCAAAAAACCCTGTTTTCCAAAAGGCGTTAAAAGGCGAAAAAATTTACATCAACTGCATTAATTTTTACAATGTTGCAATTCAGAGAAGCAGGGGAATCTATGGTAGGATGGAGAGTTAGTAAAAAGGAAAAGTTAATGTCCCTTGCCTTTTATAAACAAGGGCCTAAAGCTTATAGATGGATGAGAAAATTTTGCGTACTGCCATCACCACTTACATTGAACCG
Organism: Oeneis ivallda; assembly: GCA_029955525.1. Taxonomy (NCBI): domain Eukaryota; kingdom Metazoa; phylum Arthropoda; class Insecta; order Lepidoptera; family Nymphalidae; genus Oeneis; species Oeneis ivallda. The sequence continues at coordinate 15,967 of JARPMR010000050.1, read as the reverse complement.
CATAATCAGAAAGGCTGCCCTGAAACCTGGTGTGAATGAAAATATATTCTAGCAATTAAAAAATGTTGCAAAAAAATTAACAAAAAGAAAAACTGTGTATCGTCATGTTTGATGAAATTTCATTAACACCACATTTGAATTCTGATAAAAGAAATGACAGTATCACTGGTTTTGTGGATAGTGGCTTAAATAAAAAGAAAAAAATAAGCTGACTATGCTTTGGTGTTTATGGTGAGGGGCATTCATAAAAACTACAAACAGCCTCTTCTTTATTCTTTTTGTTCAAAAACTACTCCAAAAGATGAACTAGTACATATAATTAAAATGACAATCAGAATTTTAATAAATATTGGTTTTGATGTTGTAGCCACAATATGCGACCAAGTGCTTTTAATGTCAGTGCCATCAACTATTTGATTAATGAAAGAAAAGCTAAATTGGCTGCACAAAATCAAGAGTTAAGAAACTCAACATTTGAAATTGATGGACATGAAATCATACCATTGTATGACCCTCCCCACCTGATAAAATATGTCAGGAACAATCTTTTAAATAAAGATATATAACATAACATGTGAAATGAAAGGAAATTTAGTTACCGGGAAATGGGAACACATCAATAAACTTTATCATTGTGATGCACCTGTTGAACGTTTAAAACTGTTACCAAAGCTAACAGATATACATATTATCCCACAAAAGATGTACAAAATGAAGGTTAAATGTGCCACACAGGTGTAAAGTTCCACTGTGGCATTACACATGGGAATGATGACAAGTAAGTTCTGTCGTATAACCATTAGATTCAAGACAGCTTTTTACTTATAGTAAAGATTCCTTTAGTTTGAATGAATTCAAATGCAAGAGTAGAACTCTGGTGTGACAAATCCATAGGTAATAAAAAAAAATGTTTCTTATCCGGGATTAAAAAAATTCATAATTTAAAATATGTGATAAATATCATCGGAGTGGTTTATTGGTTCGATAAAACTAGCAAAGCCACATATTTTAAAGCAAAGAAAAATGATAAGAATAATAAGACTCAAAGCTTTAGTTTTTACTAAAATAAAGTATTGATACCACTTGATAGTACTTGATAGTATTCTTGATAAATTATGATTTTTATATTATTAAGGGGTTGTTTTTTTTTTTTTTTTATTCGGTGACAAGATAGTCCTTGACTGCGATCTCACCTGATGGTATGTGACGATGCAGTCTAAGATGGTAGCGGACTAACTTGGAAGGGGTATGGCAGTGAAAATTCAACCCACTAACACGCCTAATCGGTTTCTACACGCCATCGTGCCGGAACGCTAAATCGCTTGGCGGCACGTCTTTTGACGGTAGAGTGGATATGGTGCTGATAATGTTATCAACATACTACTAGTATTAGAGATGAGGATATTTTACTATAAAATTCAAGATCAAACATTTCTTTTCAGTATGCTCTATGTAAAATTGTAACCTACTCGTAACTCCAGCCAATATAGCACCGTAGCTTCGTAGCACTTTGTTATGTCGTAGCTCGTAGCGCACTCGTAGCCAGTGCCAGAGTAACAACATCATCAGCCCCTTTAGCCAAGTTACACTTCGTTGTATCTATTCTCTTCCTACGATCGTTGTCACTTAAAGTTTTGGCTAGGGCTAAATAAGATGGTGCTGCCGCTGATCAAAGACAGAAGTGTATTGATAATATTTCGCGGCATTTTGTATTTTAAATTTTTCAATGCTAAAAAAAACAATACAAAATGCTGCGAAATATTATCAATAACAACTGATAATTGGGACCATCAATGATAACCTGATGGTCGTTGGGGTCCCAAGTGGCGACCCCGCACCGGGAAGCGCAGTGTTGGCAGACCCCCCACCAGGTGGACCGACGACATCAAACGAGTCGCAGGGAGCCGCTGGATTCAAGCGGCGCAAGACCGAGGCCTGTGGAAGTCCATGCAAGTGACCTTTGTCCAGCAGTGGGCGTCTATCGGTTGATAAAGAAGAAGAAGAAGAATTGGGACCATCAAGGCTTTAAGTGTGAATACTACTACTAAAACCTATAAATAAAGTACAAAAACGTTGCAAATAAAAGTTGGAACATACAGACCGATAAACAGGTTTTGTGATGCAAATCTCTAACACTTGAGCTAAAATTTTCAACGCCGAGCGAGACTTCAAAACGCCTTCTGAATTTTTAGTAGTTTACTTAACTGTTCGAAGTAAGCTCCGTAGTTTCAGCATCGCAATTCACTCTACTAAGCCGTAGCACGAATTGCGCACTCAAAAATTTATGTAGTAATTACAAAAATCACTTCTCAAGCGTCATTAATTTTTAGTTCACTCTAGTTGTTTGCCCCAATTTAAGACAATATAGACTAGCGCTTGACTGCGATTTCACCTGATGGTAAGTGAAGATGTAGCCTAGGATGGCGCGAACTTGCCTAGAAGATGCTCATTCACCATCTTAAAGATACCCAAGTTATAGTTAGTTGGAAAAACTGAAGCCAGAAGAGCATTTCAAATTTTTGCGGTGCGCATTAGGAACGAGGATTTGATCCATTTTGCCCATTATGTACGCACTAAAAACGGTGAAATTATCTGTTTATTGTTCAAAATATTTATTGTTAAAACAACAGTAAATCTAAGTCGTAATTAATTAAAGAAAGTGAAACAAACTCGGGCCAGTTCCCTCGGCAGGATATTATGAATAGCATTATGAGATTTACACTTCCTTAATGGAGAAAAATAAGAAAATAAAATTTCCCCCAGGATACAGGCGACCTCGCAATTAGAAAAAAAAAAACAAAAAAAAAGATTCCGACGAATTTTATAACCTCCTCCTTTTTTGAAGTCGGTTAAACAGAGCTTGTTGGGATATCCCGGCTAGTGCGAATAGTTGAGAGTGATAATCTGTTTCTATCGGAATTACTGATAACGTACTGCTATACGACTGCATGTCGTGGAAGAGAAGGAAGGAAAATATTCTTAGCACAAAATCCAATTAGGTTTTCACCGATTGTTATATTTTGAGAATTCTGAAAAAAATGCTGGCCGGAGGTCTTTCGTAGACCTGTGGAGGCTAACAAAATAATAATAGTAATATAAAAAAAAAAATTTTTTACCTTTTATTATTATAAAATCGAGTCATCCTAATAGCTATAACATCGATAATACACAAGGATAGCCATTAACCTCAATCCCTAAAGGACGTAATTGACCTTCGAGCGACACACATTGTGATATCGATTACTTTCGATTCGATACGTACGTTTCGATTGTGTCAGTTTTGACGAGCAGCGGTACAAAAAGCGAGGTTGTTTCTCGCATTCAGTTTTAATGGATTTCAATAATCTCTTGGTTGATTGAAGCTTCCTTGCTTTACAATTTGGTGGTCATGTGAACATACCTAAATGGATGACAACTTTGTTTTACTTTTTGAATATAATATATTCTTGTACGTTTAGGTATGTGCGATACGCTCCATAACGCTCCATGTTAAAATCGGTTGTACTGAATTTGTGACTTTAAATCAATACAATCAAGGATTACTTTACTTTGACGCTAATGTTATCGAATACGAATACGATCAATGAAATAACTTTTAGACAATTGGTACCCAGAACATGTTATATCGCTAAGTATGGGCCTCATAAGAAGCCTCAGGGTTGCCTTGAAATTGTTTGAAATTGAAAGAAATTTTGCATGTAGGATCGGATGACAATGCAATATTATTGCGAAATGGAGCTGATCTGACAATAGAGCTGGAAGGTAGCTATCGGCACTCTGTAATAAAACGTTGTAACCCCAACAAGTTTGGGCTCGTTTGATTAATCTTGACAAGTGGGTACTCTAGTCCCAAGTAAATCAAGAGTATCGCGACAAATTCTGAGCTTCGAAACTAACATCACTATCACTAACCACATCAATTTGTTCTTGTTCATTTTCACATGACGCTGAACTGGAGATCGTTCGCGGTCGTCGCTGAAAAACCACTACTTTCATTGTTTCATTACTTACTCGGTTGGGCGGAAGCGGTGCGCGGTCAAATGCCTAGCCTTAACAATTATTGTGTTTACATGATAACCACCAATTTTAAAAAATATGAGTTACGTTCTTTTGCGTATAGTCGGCCGGTTAAGCTAGGCAATCTCGCTGTTGTGTGCGTGCGTTCACGACTTGACGCACACGTCTAGCGAAATACCTAAACAGCGCCCGCGTCTTATGCTCGGGGCTCCCAAACGCCGAGTCGCCTTCACCTTGCTGCGAGCGAGGTCGGTTCTGTGAGGGTAACGCACCCGCGTTACGACTAGAGAATAGAAACTAGACTAGCGCTAAAATCTTCTTCTTTATCAACCGATAGACGCCCACTGTTGAAACAACGGTCTCTTGCATGGACTTCCACAGTTCTTGCATCCAGCGGCTCGTCTTATGTCTCGCTGGAACTGCATTTTAACTTTTGAGTAGGAATGAAAGCCGATCAGCTTACGGCGACATATTATTTGTACGACTATCATAATATTCATACGTGAAAGGTGCATAATTATGTGGCGTTGACGTTGCAATGGGTAGAACAACGCGCCTCTAGTGCATTGTCGATTTCAGAACGAGTTGCGAATTGTTACCGCGGCAGTCCCCGAGTGCCACTTAATTTTTTATCATATTATACCCAGATATTGATAAAGAATAAGAGCGATAAAAGTAAAAGATAAAGTAGTTATCGCCATTTTTCGTTATCAAACTCTAGGTATGTCATAATAAAACTATATCTAAAATATCCGTAATTTTACTGTCAAGGATAATAATGGACCACTATTTGTCGAAAGTATCTGGGATTTTTACAATCATTAAATATATTAGAATGCGATAGAGGGATACGAAATGTTAATCCTCTTTAATTTTTTCTTTTCGTTTTTAGGGTTCCGTACCCAAAGGGTACCAACGGGACCCTATTACTAAGCCTACGCTGTCCGTCCGTCCGTCCGTCCGTCCGTCTGTCAGCAGGCTGTATCTCGTAAACCGTAATAGATAGACAGATGAAATTTTTACATATTATGTATTTCTATTGCCGCTATAACAACAAATAATAAAAATTAAATTAAATTAAAAAAATTAAATTAAAATATTTCCATGGGTACATGGAAATATTTTTTTTTTTTTTTAACGGAACCCTAGAAGAGCGAGGCTCGACTCGCACTTGGCCGATTTTTTAAAGATGCATTTTTTACCATTAAACTGGATGCCTAGTTTATGCTTAGAAATTTTAACTATAGTCTAAAATCATGTTATTGTAATTTTGTTTTATTAGGTATGATGTTTGTGTAATCTTGTTTAGTTGTAATTGCTTCTGTTGACTCCATCTGTTTACCAACACGTTCCGAATCCTGACCCTAAGCCGTGTTTGTTTGTTGGATTTACCTCGTTCATTGAATAATAATGATACTGAGTAATAATTTGTTTTTAAGATAAAAAGAACGATGATAATTACTTTAAAGATCCGAAACATAGTCGCTATGAGCCTCATAAGAAGGCTCAGGGCCAGCGGGCGATGGAAAGAGCTATGCTTTGAGTAGGTAGGCGTACCTACTGATTTACTAAGTACTAAAAGTATAGCAGTGATAGCCTAGTGGTTAGGACTGTGGTCTCCTATTCGGGGAGTCGCAGGTTCGATCTCGGGTACGCCTCTGACTTTTCGGAGTCAAATGCGTTTAAGAAATTAAATACCAATTGCTTCAACGGTGCAGAAAAACATCGTGAGGAAACCTGCACATCTGAAAATTCTTCATAATGTTCTCGAAGGTGTGTGAAGTCCGCCAATTCGCATTGGGCCAGCGTGGTGCACTATAAAACGATAATATTATATTAATTTGCTTACTAACCGTTCACTTTGTTTGTAGAGACTTATTGTTAATATCACAGCAGAAGCAGTGATAGCCTAGTGGTTAGGATTGTGGTCTCCTACTCGGGGGGTCGCAGGTTCGATCCCGGGTCACCTCTGACTTTTCGGAGTCAAGTGCGTTTATGCAATTAAATATTAGTTGCTTCAACTGTGAAGGAAAACATCGTGAGGAAACCTGCACATCTGAGAGTTCTCCATAATGTTCTCAAAGGAGAATGAAGTCTGCAAATTCGCATTGGGCCAGCGTGGTGGACTATAATATGGCGATGGCCTTTAACCCTACTCTTATGAAGACTCATTATCAGAAGATTACTCTTACCTGTGATCAGTAGTGAGCCGTGGATGGGTAGCTGATGATGATTGCATACAAGCACCATAATAATCGCGCGTTTAGATGTTCGATTAAGTAATTGCTGATCTGATTACGTAGTTGGCAGCATACCCTCCGATCAATGTAAACAAACCAACTACGTCATAGCCAAGGGGGAAGACAAAGAAAACAAACAAATATTATCCATTGATAGGAATAGATATGAATAGTTCGGTTGTTCATTCATTCGTGAATGTAAAAATGACGGTATCGACGTAAACATTTACTCCTACGCGTGCAATAAAATTAGTTACATAGAAGTTTCGGGTTGCTTTGTCCGAAATAGCTGAACCTTCTCTATTGAATACACGTTTGCTGGTTATTTCATTAACAAGAATGGCTATTGTCCCTCCAGACCGATTTTTTTCATCGCTATTAGGTTGTAGACTATGTTTGATTTTGATCATGATTTAAGATTCAACAGCTTTTCAGCAGCAGTTTCAAGTATGTCATAGCAGGGCTTTAAGAGGACTATTACATTTTGCATCCCTGTCTCTCGCACATTCTAATATTTTCTATGATTGTAAAAATCTCAGATAATTTTGAGTAAATGTGGTCAATTATTATCCTTGATAATAAAAGCGGCTTGAATTTTTCCGACATTGTCAAAAATTATCGTCATATTTCCTACTCCAAAAACTAAGCGTGTTAGGCATAAACGGGAGTTTGCTTCGGTGGATGACTTCTTATATTAAGAACCGTATGCAGGCTGTGGTGACGGGTAGTGCTAGAAGTGACTTTGTTGCAATACCGTCAGGGGTACCTCAGGGGTCCATCCTTGGTCCCCTTTTATATAACGCTTATTTATTCGATATTGGTAGCTGCTTTCGCCATGCGCAATACTTAATGTTCGCTGACGACAAAAAAATATTCCTCAAAATACGCTCCCCCGAAGATTCTCAAAATTTACAGAAAGACCTTAATGCTTTGGTAGAATACTACGCTAAGAATAGAATAATAGTTAATGTAAAGAAGTGCCATCACATAACTTTTACTCGTAAATTAAGCTCAGTAACCTATAACTACACAATTGATGGTGTTTGTATTCCTAGGGAAACTACAATTAGAGATCTAGGTATTCATATTGACATTAAACTCTCTATGAATGACCATATAGATATCGTGGCTAATAGAGCCTACAAACAACTGGGTTTTATCAAACGGGTAACTAGTTCTTTCAATAACGTCGATTGCATAAAATCCCTGTACATTGCATATGTCCGAAGTCTTCTCGAATACGCTAGTAGTATCTGGTCTCCCGATTATATCATCCATTCCCATAGACTTGAGTCCATACAGAGACAGTTTCTCAAGTACTTGGCCTTTAAAGATTTTAAAAAGTTCGACAGTTATAAGGAAGCCTGTACTTACTACAGAATGGACAGCCTGGAACAAAGAAGGAGCCAGAGTGATATGTTGCTACTACAAGCAATCTTGACCGGGTCTATTGATTGCCCTAGCTTAATGTCAGCCTTCTCAATTATCATTCCTCCGCTTCATTCAAAATATACTTTAAGAACGCGCCAAACTCGCCTACTGCATGTGCCTAAATTTAACACCAATTACGCTCGAAATTCGGTCATTCCGCGGCTAGCTCGAACATACAATAACCAGTACTCGCACATTGATATATTTCACCTATCTAAAACCCTTTTTAAAAAAGAAATAATTGGCCTACACCGTAAAAAATAGACAAATACACACACACACACACACACACACTCACACACTCACACACTCACACTACACACACACACAAACGTTCAAACACGCAAGCGCACGCATGCAATGTGTAGTCAGATTATCATTTATTTTTACTCGCTCTTCTGATAATTGTCTAACTAATTTTATAACTATGTTTTATACTATTATTAATTATTATTTACTATTACTTATAAATTCTCTGTTAAACTTTATATTTTTTAAATTAAGTAATGTAATCATTTTTTGGCTTTATTTAAGAACTGAAATATCTTGTAATTAATTGTATGAACGCTGTTGATTACTAATGAATAAATAAATAAATAAATAAATAAATATTTCAACTAATTTACACAAAAACTTAACAAATTATACACCTAAACCCTCCTCATGAATCACCCTATCTATTGATGAAAACCGCATGAAAATCCGTTCGGTAGTTTTTGAGTTTATCGCGAACAGACAGACAGTTGCGGCGGGGGACTTTGTTTTATAATATGTAGTGATACCTATATTTTGATGAGACAAATGGCGAAAACTATTATAAACTTTTATCGCTCTTATTCTCTATCAAAAACTAGGTATAAGGTAAGGTATATGATAATAAAAATATTATGTCTAAAATATCCTTAATTTAACTGACCACATTTTGTCAAAACTATTTGAGATTTTTAAAATCATTGAAAATGTTAGAATGTGCGAGAGAGAGAGGGATGCGAAATGTAATAGTCCTAAGGATTTATAGTTCTTGCAATTCACGAGGGCGACTGACTTATAGTTGTGTGTGTGTCGTATCTGTATAAGTGTGAGCGAGCGCAATCCTCGCGCCTGCCCGCTCCCACCTAGGCTTTGACAGGCACGACAAGACACACACACAGGCAAGACACACTTATGTAATGTGCATGTACACGAAGTAACCACGAGTAAAGCTCACGCGCCTTCGTGAATTGCAAAAACTGTAAATAGCAGCGCAAAATTTAATTATTATGTTCACGTTTCTTATGTAACATAAGAAAGAACCTAGCAAAGAGTTATATTAATCTGATTGGGAAATTGTACGTTGTATAAATACCATGGACGTCAGCTATGCCATACTGCGTAGGCAAACACTTAATGGGTTAAGTAGTTGCTTATATTAAGACGGATTTAAAATAAAAGCCGACCGGAAAACGCGCGCGCCATATTTTAATAATTGATAACGTGATAGAGATCAATCAATTGAGACACATTATACGTGGGTGATCTTAATATAAATAATTCTTTGACCAAGTCTTCCATCGTTATTTCGTGCAAAGTACATTTTATTGTAGATGAGATAATTGAGCTCATTATGGAAGACTTCCATGATGAGCTTTGCTCACAGAGAGTGCAGCTTTGTTTGCGCATACATCTGTGCACATTAATATCTCAGGCGCGGATGGCTAATCTACATGCATGGGGTTTAAAAGTGGTTCAGATGTTTTTCTCTTTTTTTCATATTTTACATTTTATGACTGATATATTTTTAAAACTTTAGGAGGGTACGGAACCCAAACATATTGTTTTAAAATACACAACCCGAAGAAGATACTAGATACTTTAATATTACTTGCTTAAAAGATTTTGAAAGTAAACTCATTAATTTATGTTTCTCATCAATTGCATTTACCGATGGATTTATTTTGAGTGACGTTATAATTTGAATAGTTGGGAGACGTTTGATCTTCAATAAAACCATTCAACCGGCTTCCATTTCTTGTGGTATCGATTTTAATGTTTTAATTAATATTCGAAATGCAATTTTTAATTTAATTGTATTTATAAGAGGTTATTCATGCTAATAACAGGCACTAAGTAATGAAATCGAGTAAATGTTAAAAAAATGCAGTTAAGGCCATAGCAGTAATTGGTTTCATAATTACAGCAATAAAGAGAGACGAATGTTTACTATCGTCTACTAATTTTGTTTGAAGATCCTGAGTATACAATCTTTAGTTTTACGATCTTCTTCTAGCATTTCGCTCATTTGTTGCAACACCGTTTTTTCAAAAATCTTGTTTTTTTTTAATATGTGTTGTTCAAATTGGGTCAAATCGTAATTTTTGTTCTTCTGTGAGTTAACTGTTCAACCAACTTAGTTTTCTAGAGCGTTAAATGAAATTGTGATTTTTAATCATCACTAGTTAATAGCTCTACCTTTTCAAGATAAAATGCGATTTTTTTCACCATGGGGTAGCGAGATGTTTGCGACTCACGCAAGAAAATGCCTCTAAAATAAGGTGTAAACTTAATCCTTAGTTAACACTACAGGGATTCCATTCCATTCCATTCCATCAGCCTGTATTCATCCACTGCTGGACATAGGCCTTTCCGAGAGCGCGCCACCAAATATGTCCAGTCGTGGACGTCGATCTGTTGATAAAGCTTTTGAAAAAAATTGAGTGTCCAAAATGTGATGTTAATAAACAGGATTAATCCCCTAATTTAACACTCTCATGCCCGTTTTTAGTAACCACACCAAAACCATCCCCTAAGTAGGAGATTCTTTTAGTATGTAGCCCCTAAATTGAATCTTTTACCGAATGACAAAATTTCCCTAAAGGTTCGTGAAATCGAAATTGACAGAAAGCGTCACCTAACTTAGGTAGCCCGTAAAAGTTAGGGAACGTAGGTGAAAATGAGCATTACAGGTTGAATTTTTGTAATAATTTAAATGTGGTTACCACTGATATAAATGTAGTACCTACGTGGTTACATTTAAATAATTAGTAGAAGAAATCTCTCGAAATATTTTTTATAAAGCCTATTAAAAAGACATTGAAATTAATTGTCTCACAATATACAAAAACATCGCGTAAGCTTATCAGACATACACAAAAATACAGTCAGAATTGAGAACCTCTCTCTTTGGATTGGCCGAAAGATAATAAAATAAATGTTAAAATAACTCACCTGGTTTGTAAAATAATATGTCAATTTTAAATAAAAATATGATCTGATAATAAAGGATATTGCTATTTGTTTCCCTTTTTCATTTTACCAATATTTAATTTTTATGTTTTATTAATTTTACAACAATATTTTTAAAAATCAATGTAATACAATAAATTCACAACAAAATCCTGTGCCAAGAGAATATAACCACTTGATCCTGTGAGTGTATACTTATCTATGATCTTAGGTTTATTGTATTGTGGATCACAGATTAATGATTATGTTTGTGGATCATTAGAAATAGAATCAATTAGCAGCTTTGGTTAGTGTTGTTCTTTGTAATATCGATATTACCTACAATAGTTACCTGTCTGCGCCAAACCACTCCGTTTTATTTAATCTGTTATTTTTAATGTAATGACAGTGCCAATACCAAATTTTAACCACACGTCAATTGTCTAATTGTCACTGTCAAATAAGTACCTATGTAAATTCGAAATATAACGAGTACTCCGCTGGACTACACTGTAAGAAGCAGTTTCATTTCTTCAGACCTACATTTCTTGAGGACCTGCTAATCAGGCCCTCGTGTGTCGATTACAATAACCGACATAAGTGGCGACCGTGACAGGACGAAGAAAGAAGCTTGCTAGCCAGCGAGGGTCGCAACTTAACAAACAAACAACATTACAACAATATTTTTAAAAATCAATGTAATACAATAAATTCACAACAAAATCCTGTGCCAAGAGAATATAACCACTTGATCCTGTGAGTGTATACTTATCTATAATCTTAGGTTTATTGTATTGTGGATCACAGATTAATGATTATGTTTGTGGATCATTAGAAATAGAATCAATTAGCAGCTTTGGTTAGTGTTGTTCTTTGTAATATCGATATTACTTACAATAGTTACCTATTAGCTTCCTTAAAAAAATAAGAACGGCCCAGGCCACGCGCAGTGTAGAGTTCCGTAGTTGCCCGTCACAATATCATGCGTACTTAGAAGGGTGTACAATGTACATTTATGTAATTTTCATCAAAATATGTTTTTTTATTTATTTTAAATTAACATTACAAAGTATTAATGCGCCGCTTAACGGTTAACTTTTATTACTCGTTAACTTGTAAAGCCTATTTTTTAACCCCCAATGCAAAAAAGAGGGGTGTTATAACTTCGTTATATTATATACTTCTGTCGTGAACTCTTTTAACATATATAAAATCAATGGTTCAGTTTGTAGAGGGAGGGGGGGCGTCCTAATAACAAAACTTTTCACTTTAAGGCTTAGGTAATATTTCGCAAATGGATCCTTCAACCGAAAAAATTTTCATAATATAAAGCCCTATCCAACGTGACCCCACGCAATGGAATAGACGAGTAAATAAAATATCATCCCCTTTTTACGTGTATGGGAGGTACCCAAAATATGTAGGTATGCTTTTTTCAAGATTTTATTGTATAATTTGTCGGCGTAATTAATAATATGTATAACGATGCCAAATTACAGCTCTTTAGTACTCAATAGCCTCTGCGCTAGACCGCGGACAGACGGACAGACGGACAGAGGGACAGACGGACAGAGGGATAAATTTGGCGAAAATATAAGGGTTCCTTTAGTTTTCAAAATTAAAGTTAGTTTGTTGATTTTTTGGTTTTTCCTTCAATCATGCTGCAACAGAGCTACGGCTCGATGTGATTTTTACATGGGTATAGCCGAAGAACTGGAGAGTCACATAGGCTATTTTATATGCCGGAAAATCAAAGATTTTCTTCTGGATTTTAAATACTAAATCCACGCGGACGAAATCGCGGGTATCAGGTAAGACACAGTTCTGCCCGCGAAATTCAAATTTAATTTGGTTTTTCGCAATTTGTAAACTAATACGACAAAGTAGGCTTATGGCATTCTAATTGCGACAATGGCAGTATCATCTTCACAGGTTTATATAAAAATTTTTACTTGAAAGTGTCCAGTTTAAGAAATTAATCAAAATATCGACTAATTTGTGAGTAACTCACGTCCAACTCAGTATTTTGATTAATTTCTTAAACTGGTCACTTTCAAGTAAAGATTTTTATGTAAACCTGTGAAGATGATGATTCTACTGGCGCAATTAGAATGCCATTACCCTAGTTTGTCGTATTAGTTTACAAATTGCGAAAAACCAAATTAAATGTACGCGCTTTGGCGAACGCTCACTCCTTAGAGGTTTGTATTAAATTTTTAAAATACTGCCGTTTTATTGAGCTGGCCCGCAGCCCGCTGTGAACCAGGCGAATATCGCGCTGCTTTGATATCTTTCATTCATAAAATCTATACTAATAGTATAAAGAGTGTCATGATTTTAATTTATTAATAAGATATTGTTTTGATTTTTGTTGACCGAGTGTCATGATTTTCAATTAAATGGGATGATATTTGACCTAAATTATGTAGCATGAAACGGGAAATAAAAAAGTAGTTGGGGATAGAATTTAATTTGACTTGAAAATGTATTAAAGCGGAAATGTGGCTGATTGGTTGAATGGAAGAGGAAATTGTAATCATCCATTCCATCCATTTTGTTAGTCGAAAAATATAAAAGGGAAATGTGAATTAGTTTAAAGTTAGTTCTCGTTCAGCGTGGGAGCCGACTGTGGCTCCATAAGTGTTTTCGATATTTACTTTTATATTTTAAAAGATGTGCTGTCGTGGAGTTTCTTTGCCCTTTCTTCTACACGACTATAGCACCTTGCGAAACGGGCATTAGAGTCATTGTTATAATATATGGATCTATACTGAACAACATAATAAAATACAGATAGATGTTGATGAAGGAGTTTTCTTTACATATCAGAAGTGACAAGAACCAAGGAAAAAAGCGTTTAAACAAGATTCCTAAACGCCCACTGTTATGAAACTTATCAAGAGATTATAACAAGGAGAATTATGAGGATTTATCAATCTAAATGACATCAAATAAATGTATTAAGACCTGCGAAGTGCAACATCACACTGCAAATCCAAAACCAATAAATTACCTCGACGGAGTGTCCCACCAAGAGTTGCTTCCAAGACTGTGTGATGTGGGAGTGTGCGGAGTCGGTCATGAGTGAAATCAATTGGATGACCTTCATTTGTTTGGAATACATCCTCTAGGTGTTGAGCAAATCTATTAGCTTTTTGAATATTGTTGATGGCCCATGTTCCATTTTGCTCTTTAATAGGTGGTATATGTGTGAAATGTGTTATGTGAATAGTAAGTTTCTCCATCACCAGTCAAGTTTGTAAGTAATCATTTACTTTTGTCTTGGTGAGTTTATTTAGTACTCTTTTAGCTTGTGGTGACCTAGAAGCGTGCCGCTTTTTCTTTGCTTTCTCTTTATTTTAATGGTGTCGATAATTTCCTTAGGATGGTGGTGACCCTGACTCCATTTCTTTTTATCGGAGGCGTATTATGCCAGGCCGACTTTTGCATGTCTGTTATAAATTTAGCTAGTTCCATATTGAGTTGATCTGGATTTTTAAGGGGACCTGTACGTTTATAATACTGTCTAATTCTATCTTAAAGCCCTCCCAGTCTGTATTCTTATTCACTGGAGTAAGCTTAGTTTCTTTGACTGCCATAGTGTATTTTAATTATTAACATTACCGGTGAATGGTCCGAATTCATGTCATATTTTCCTTCAATATTAAGGTATTTTGGTGAGATATTCTTAGATATAAAGAAATCTATAATATCTGGAATTTGTCGAGAACCAGTAGGCCAATACGTTGGCATCCCGGTACTGACTACATCGCATCTCATTTCTTTGATCGCACTTAGCAGTTCTTCTCCTTTTGTAGTTGTTGTGGATTGTCTTGTTGTTGTAGCCCCAGAAAATATTTTTGGCGTTAAAGTCTCCACCAATTATAAATCTGTGACCATATTGTTCCAAGAATCTTAGGTATTCACGGTTTTTTTTTGAGAATGCCGTGGTGGGTAGTATATGGCTACAATTGTGATAGGGTATTGTTCTATTTTGATATTTACTGCCACTGCTTGGATTTCTAACTCCTCGTATTTTCTTTCTTCGTAGTGGTAAATATTCTCTTTTAATGTACAGTACTACATCCACTGGCCGAATTATGGGGATGTAGAGCGTGGTAAACTTTATACCCTTTGAATTTGATATAAGATCCTTTTGTGAAATGTGTTCCGGAGGTCAAACATACGTCGATATTTTCGGTATCTAGGACTACTTGTGATGTTGATGTTGTAGTAGCCCATTAGAATTCCATGCCATTATCTTCAATTCCTTATCCATTATTTCTTTCTGATATTTTTCAAGTTTTCGCGAGTGATCATCGAATGACGACATGAGTTTTAGAATCACGTCTAATTTATTTAGAGTAGAATCGCTCGATTTGTTACTGTTGGGTACTTTATTTGATGCTACTTGGGCATAATATGTTACCTTTTATTCGGATTTTCTTTAATGGTTCCGGAAAGTCTCATATTCTTGACCACTGGAGTTTGTTTTGCATTAATGCCAGTTACCTGGGTGTTTTAAGAAGTTTTAAGTTTTTTTTTTTGCATGTCTCGTTTCTGATGGATTGCATTTCTTTGGTTACTATGCAGCCTCTATAATTAGCCGGACGAGCCTCCCCACAGCGTACTCATTTAGGTTTCTGTTCAGCTGGCTTTTGCATTCAATACTAAGATGTTTTCCAGCGCATTTGACACATCTTGGCTCTCTGGAGCAATACTTCTGGGTGTGTCCATACGTTTGATATCTTTTGCACTGCGGTATGAGCGTTGATGATCTTAGAGGATGAATCTCCACTTTACATCTAAGAATCGAGATGATTCCATAAATTTTGTTTATATCTTCTCCATTTTCAAAACTAAGCAGGAACATGTAAAGAAGTTCCTTGGTTTTCCATCTCGGCTTGTTAAAGGCATTTTCGACCTTAAATCCCTTGTTCTTCGATTATTCTTTCTGGCTTGCAGGTGAAATTTAGGTTTTTTAGCCATGACTAATAGGAAAGGCACTTTTGAACTAACCATTCTTTTAGTTTGTTTTTAGAGTTCATCTCTCCTCTCTCTTCTTTGAGTTCTGTAGG
>JARPMR010000005.1:30453394-30454671 GCA_029955525.1 Oeneis ivallda | reverse complement strand
CCTAACCTAACCTAACCTAACCTAACCTAACCTAACCTAACCTAACCTAACCTAACCTAACCTAACCTAACCTAACCTAACCTAACCTAACCTAACCTAACCTAACCTAACCTAACCTAACCTAACCTAACCTAACCTAACCTAACCTAACCTAACCTAACCTAACCTAACCTAACCTAACCTAACCTAACCTAACCTACCTAACCTAACCTAACCTAACCTAACCTAACCTAACCTAACCTAACCTAACCTAACCTAACCTAACCTAACCTAACCTAACCTAACCTAACCTAACCTAACCTAACCTAACCTAACCTAACCTAACCTAACCTAACCTAACCTAACCTAACCTAACCTAACCTAACCTAACCTAACCTAACCTAACCTAACCTAACCTAACCTAACCTAACCTAACCTAACCTAACCTAACCTAACCTAACCTAACCTAACCTAACCTAACCTAACCTAACCTAACCTAACCTAACCTAACCTAACCTAACCTAACCTAACCTAACCTAACCTAACCTAACCTAACCTAACCTAACCTAACCTAACCTAACCTAACCTAACCTAACCTAACCTAACCTAACCTAACCTAACCTAACCTAACCTAACCTAACCTAACCTAACCTAACCTAACCTAACCTAACCTAACCTAACCTAACCTAACCTAACCTAACCTAACCTAACCTAACCTAACCTAACCTAACCTAACCTAACCTAACCTAACCTAACCTAACCTAACCTAACCTAACCTAACCTAACCTAACCTAACCTAACCTAACCTAACCTAACCTAACCTAACCTAACCTAACCTAACCTAACCTAACCTAACCTAACCTAACCTAACCTAACCTAACCTAACCTAACCTAACCTAACCTAACCTAACCTAACCTAACCTAACCTAACCTAACCTAACCTAACCTAACCTAACCTAACCTAACCTAACCTAACCTAACCTAACCTAACCTAACCTAACCTAACCTAACCTAACCTAACCTAACCTAACCTAACCTAACCTAACCTAACCTAACCTAACCTAACCTAACCTAACCTAACCTAACCTAACCTAACCTAACCTAACCTAACCTAACCTAACCTAACCTAACCTAACCTAACCTAACCTAACCTAACCTAACCTAACCTAACCTAAACTCAACCTAACCTAACCTAACCTAACCTAACCTAACCTAACCTAACCTAACCTAACCTAACCTAACCTAACCTAACCTAACCTAACCTAACCTAACCTAACCTAACCTAACCTAACCTAACC